>VWYI01025768.1:180408-269062 GCA_013399455.1 Anthoscopus minutus | reverse complement strand
TTGTTTTTTAAAATGCAGAGGGGTTATTTTGAAGACTCAATTTGTCTTCTGTATTTGTTCCCAAGGGTGAGTTTTTTATAAATCTAAATACACTTGAGACACTGAATGTTCTTTCTACCTTGAAAACAAACCAGTGTGTATTTGCATACACACAGACACATTAGCAGACTAAATGGTTGACATAAGGATCTGCAGAGCAGAGGTCTCCATCTTTTCTTTCATTTGTTGTACATTATGCCATTTCCACTTACAGCATCCAGAATAGCTGTGTTTATAGCCCTTTGCAGGAAACCATCCTTGCATTGATATCTTTCCTCCCCTGAGTTCCCTCAGTATTGTTTTCTGAATGAATATCAGGATACCTAGAAATTGTAATGGATATCAAACTGTTTCATTTTTTTCATTTACTGCTAAAATTTGCCATGACTTTGAAGTCATGGCAAACAGAAGAAGAAGAGAAACGTTTCTATTTTTTCTTTATATAAATGACACATTTAGTTTGTTCAACACTAAGACTTTTTTCCCTACAAAGATGGACCTGAAAACTGATTTTCTCCCCGCTAACTTTCAGTTTTTCAAAGGAGACAGCTGCCAAATTTTTCTGACTTGAAAACGACTTAAAACGCAATTTGAAAAGAATTTCAGAACTTGAAAAGAGCATAGTTAGCATCATGGTATTCTATGCAGCACCTGACCCTAGAGGAAAGTGACCTATGATTCTCTGAGATGCATTTACTTCACAAAGGACAGCAGGTTTTCAGAAGCATCTGGCCACAAGTGAATTCCTGTGAAACACAGGTGGAACAGTTCTTACAATCCAAATATTTCAGTTCTTTTAAGAAAGGAAACATATCTCTTAATGCTGCACATTGGGTAAGGGAAAATCTGCACAATAACAGAGGTGTAGTCAAGGGAGGATTCCTGGAAGAATGGGACAGGCATGGCTGAAAATACAAAACACACGAGGGGTCAAGGTATTTCACTGTAGTGAAATGATAGGAGAGATGATTAAGACAGAGATATGCAAGCCAAGGTCTGCCCATAAAAGCCTTTGGTCTTTTAAACAAAATGAAAACAGACTGTCACACCAGCATAAGAAATGGTTATTACTGTAGACATAATAGACCCACTATAAATTCACTTTTGGTCTGGCTTGGCCCTCTGCCATAAACGTGTTGCAAACCATTACAATGATGCCTCATAGCCTTCCTTGACATTGCATCCCAAATTTCTTCCTTGGAAAGCGTGCCTCCAAATTCCCACGTGCATACTGCTGGTTTAATTCCTCTGGTCATCAAGACAGAAAATTGTATTTTTCAGAAGTCATGTAGGTGCAGAGAGGCAAATATACACTAGATTGGGAGAAATCCAACTTGTTCTCAGGAAAGTTTTTCCAAGACCTTGCATCTTAGATCCAAGTCATATTAGAACCTGTCCACCAGAGCACCACAGAGCAATAACATCACAGTTAGGAGATAAAATTATTATTATTATTATTATTATTCTGCCTGTTACTGCCTCCTGCTCCAAGCCCACTGCAGCAAAAGGGAACATTTGCTAAAAATGTCACAACCCTTAATTAAAAAAGTTTTGTGGTCCAATGCAGCAACAATTTTATTTTGAGAAGCATCTGGACTTTATTAGATGCAAACACAGTTGGTAGGACTTGAGGAGGGGAGAGAGATAAAAAATGTTCTCCCTGGAATATTTTAAACCAGAAGCATTCATCATGCACAGCATACCCTTATAATCTAACACAGGGCTTTAGGGTGATGGTGCAGTTCACTGCAAAGCTATTGCTACTGCAGTGAGTTATTGTATTTATACTTCCATTGCTTCTGGCTGCTTGCAAATGGTGACAGGTGAAAAGTTTCCTTTCTTCTTTGGAGGATTCAGCAGTTGCTTGCAGCCTCATTCAGCTTCCTTAGCTGAAGGAAAGACTGAAGATTTCTGGTCCTTTCCTGACAGTTATGGATATTTGCTGAGCCTTTTCCCTACAAAAAAACCCTTTATTCTTGGGAAGTCATCACACATAGATGGTGCTTGTGACACTCCCTGGTGTTGGTTCTTCTGGCACCAGCTTAACAAGGCCATGTCTTCTAGTTCCCACTCCATAAACACAATGTAATTTGTTCATTTAGACTGAATTTATATTTAGTAGACACATAAATACAAATTTGAATATGAATTTAAATTTAAAATTCCCAGCAATCCTGAAGTTATGCTTGGATTTAAAATCAGTATCAAAAATCTGTTTTGTAAAGAAAATTTCTTTCAATTAGATAAAACAAATCAGGGACTGATACCTAGTGTGGCATTTGAACACCAGAAAGTGTTACCTTCCATGGAGGTGAATGTAGTTCATTTTAGTTATATTCTACCATTTAGGAGAGAATTTCACCTAAAAGGACTTAAAGATGTAAGCAGTCACCCTTAGCTGAGGCATGTCTGCAGTGTCCATGTGCACTCATAAAACAAATGGTGTGCACAGCACTGAACACACCATGGGGCATGGTTTTAAAATTAATTTTTTCTCTATATGACCCCTGATTTAAAGTGCTGTGACTTGCAAAGTTTTTCCAAGTGTGTGTCTGGGATGCTCTGGCATATCCTGCCATCCCTAATAAAAGGCCGTAATGGTATGCAGCACCAATAAATAAACAGATTTCTGGAACAACTTGGTAGCACTGAAACCTGCTGTGTGGCACTCGAGGACAACCACAAATTAATCATTTTAAGATTGTCCTGAGGATAGATTAAGCTCAGGCCATTTCCTCTTTCCTGCTGTAACCAGCAGTGTTGGAAGGCACATTTTGTGTATCTGAGAACTGGATCTAAAAAGCCATTTAGCACCACTCATAAAAGCCATTTAAGAGCATAAGCACACAAATATTAACTCATGAGGTCTCGCTGATTCATGGGATGAACCTACACAGCTCTCCAGGGAGGGGGCTTTGGCCAATATGCTTAAATCATGGGAGGGATTTTTCTAGATGCCAAAAGGATTATGATGCTCGATTTTCATTAATTACCAGGCACTGTGCAAGGACCCACAATGTCTTTGAAAATTCTTCTCCACGTGTTTCTTTCAGTATGAAATCATCTGGTGGGCTGCATCCTCCAGTGGGTACATATCTGTTTGTTTCTTTTAAAAAGCTTGACTGCTTCCAAGACCAGGAATAAACTCTTAGAAATATCTAATCAGTATATTCAGATCATAACCAATACAGCATTACGGGTTTTTATTTCCTGTTCTGTGTTGATTTTTAATTAATGTTGACATTTATATATAAAATACTTGGTTTTCAAAAGGCCAACTGGAAACCCTCTTGTGGATTACCTCATTCAAGAACAGATTTTTTGGTGTGCATATTTGTAATTGTTTGAAGGTTTTCCAAGCATATCTTAAAGTCACACCACAGTTTTCAAACACACTTATAAGAATGTTATAAGCATATGAAACTTCAAAGAAAAAAACTTAATTTTACACAGTAATTGTGCTTAGAGCTTGTGACGGACACTGGACATGGAAAGAATATTTAGGCTCACATCCTATGAAAGCTGACACACAAATTTAGGGATATAGCTGCAGTCCATGGATTTGGAGATGGGCATGGACAGTATGGATGCTTTTGTGAGATTGCTCTGGTCTGCTTCAAAATCAGCGGCACTTTATGGTTTTGAGTTTGGCTTTTCTATAAAGGAAGAATTTCTAATGGTCTTAAAGCATCAATCCTTCCCTGAGAGCTGAGACAAAAAGAAAAACATTAAACAGAAATTAAGAGACAGCCTGCTCCCAGAGAAACCAAGGTCAGAAATGGTCTCGTTTCAATGGAAGAAAGTTTAGTAGTAAAACTTCTGCCTTTCTCTTAAATATTAGTGTTCCTTTGCTTCTCTCCTCACGTGTCTGCCACAGCTCTCATCCCTCCAGCAGCTGTGACCTGCTGCCAAGATTTGCTTTACTCTCCCTGTAATTTATGGCCCTGTCATGCAGTTTATTCATTCACACTTTCCCAGTGGCAAGGCTGAGGATACCAAGGTATCGAAATGCTCACAGAGGTGCAGGGAGCGAGCTCTGGACAGACAAAGCACATGCCTGCCTTTATTCAGGTGACAGCTGAGGTAAACCAAATAGCAGAATAACTGCAACAGGTAAAGCTACACACTTTAATTGGTCTTTGCAAGGTCAGAATGAGAGCCTTTCAGCTGCAAACCCTCACAGATCTCCAAGCTGAGAGCCAACAACAGCAAGGAGCTCAGTGCCTTGAGCTGCCTCTGGCCTACCAGTGCTTCCCCCAGCTGATCTGCTTCCCACTGGCAAGGTTTCTCTACCAGACAGTTTCTACAGGAGCCAGGGGCATAAATGACATGGTTGTATGGACTCAGGCACTAGAACACCAACATTTCTGTCTTTCAATGTGGTTCAGGCTCACAAGTCTCTGGGACCTGGCCTGTCAGACAACCTTAGGTCATAAGCACGAAAGGTAGATGTCCTGAGCACTTTGCATTTCAGAGGGGCTTAAACACCTCCAGAGCCCAAAGCTCATTCTTCTTACAACAACTACTGATTTTTCTGTGGTCCTTAGGATTCTGTTGTCTTAAAGATTTCTTTCTCATGTGTAGATGCTCTATCTTCTATAAAAATTCCTATCAAAGGTATGAGTCTCACTTCCCCACTTTGTCTTCCCTATAAGAAATGTCTCAGGCTGTTTTATTTGACAGAGGAAAAAGATTAATTTTTCAAACTTATATTTCAGGAAATTTTGCTCTAAAGAAACAAGACTTATACAGGCCCTTTGCAACCTTCTATTTCTATGTCCCTGTGCACCACTGAAACAAAATTTGAAAAAAGGGAGAAGGAAGAGTCCATCAGGAGATAAATTCTTTGTGAAGCACTAATTTTCAATGCTACACATGACATCTTTGACTGTAAATCAATTGAAGAGACCTTCTGTCAAAACTTTCCCTTCATTTTATGAGCATGTAATCTTCACTTTATACTAATGCACTCTATGGAAAATGTGAATGTTGTTCCTGGAAAGTGAGCTATGACCTCTTTCCACATTGTGTATAAATCTGGAGACTATTATCAGATGCAGAAGCAATGTATATCTCCAGACTCTGAAGTTTCTACCTTCCCCTATAAATCTTTCAGATGTGGAATGGACAGCAAGCAGGTTTACACTAATCCTGCCAGATTACTACACCAATCTGATGATACATATTTAGGTAATGTTTACCTCAACTTCTGCATGACCTGGCTAAGCAAAAATGTGCCTCCAATAAATATAGCTGGCTTGGGACATATTCGATCAGTACAAACACCAGATGCATCATCAGGAGCTTTGGGATATTTGTTTTTAGCATATGACCACAAGATATGATGCATCTTGGAAAGACTTCCTACTTCACTTAATAATGATGTTCAGCTTTTTTGGTGTTGCCAGAATCTATCCTGGACAACATAAAGAGAAACTTTCCTCTTCAGACAGTGTCCAACTATTCAGGCTTTTTTCCCCCCCCCCTTTAATACAGCCTTTTTCCCCCTCTGTTTCCATACCTATGGAAATCATTACTCTGGATCATCCTGCTAACAGGCTGAAATTCTACTCCTTTTAAGAAAAATGTGATTTTTTTTTGCACAGTTCAAGGGGCTGGACTGCAACCACCTTATTGTAAGGTAAGAGAATTAGTTTTCCATCCATTGCATGCCTAAGTACCTGCCTGGCCACTGTTCCCATGCCATTACAGGAAAAGTGGAACCAACAAAGTGTAGACCAAACTATGAAGCCATCTGTCTGCCCAGCACTCAAAGGGTGCTGGCTGGTCTTGAGAGGAGAATTCAGCAAGAGAAGAGACGTGTTTGAACCACCAGCTTTCCTGCAAAACACTTTGAAGCTTTAAATCAGTGTGTGTTTGGAAGTAGTGAAACAGATTCCTGGAATAGGGGCATGGCTCCTTGTTCCAGGCAAGCTGACTTGTTTTCACTTGTGATGTCCCAGAGGAAAACCTCTTGCAGCATCTCCAGCTAAGCCAATCCCAAACACGTCATGGCTGAATTCTATGAGTGATAAAGATCCCATTTCCACACAAACTCCTGTGGTGTGGCTGTATCAGGGTAGGTGGCAGAAAGAATCATGTAAAATGGCCCATGAAAACCACGTATATTTATTGTTACTACAGTAATTCACCATCTCAAGAGTGAGGACACCTCAAACTCTACAAATACTGTCAGAAAGGTAAATGAAGTGAGCGACAATCTGTATGATTTCATGGATATGTAGCTCACTGCAGACTGAAAATATGAATTCCAAGCCAGTCCATGATGCAAAGAAACGCCAAAACCAGAAGAAGGACCAGAATCAAAAAACATGTGCAGACCGTTATCAGTTTTGAGTGCCAGGAAAAAAAAAAGTCTAACCCACTATAATCAACAGTTGAAAGTAAAGAAGGAATTCAAAGGATTAATGACCAAGCAGAAATTTTCTGAGTCAGTACAGGAAGTCCTTTGCCATGAGACCCAGCTTTTAACCAGAATGAATCCAAGCACAACTAGAAGGTAACACGAAGCCGCCCCAGAAACACTTAAGCAATGAGACACTAGGACCAAGGTAGCTCCATTTGCCAGCTTGACTCTCATTAGAGGTTTCCAGTAGAAGTGATGGGAGGAAAAAATAATTTCAATGCTGATCCCTATAAAGAACCAAAACTGTCCCTTGGCAAAGCTCCCCAGAGAAGAATGATACCTGTAATAAGCCCTGGCTTCAGACTAATTATGAGTTGACAGATTGAAACTCCAGCCTGCTTTATTACAATTTCTTGCTAGAAGCTCAGCCTCCACATAGGGTTTGAATAAATCAGAAACAGCCCTTCTGCCTCATTCTGGGCCTCTCTCTGGGCTGGATTCCCATCCACAGAAGAGAAAGAGTTGTGAAAGTCCCACAGGAGAAGTGACACTATTGCCGGGCCGTAGAAACAGCTAAGTTAAAATAAATACATCAGAATCCAAGGAACATCTTGCTGGCCTGGCCTACCGGAAGGCAGAGGGTGGAAAAGCAAGAAGAAAGTGAGAACGAAGACAGGGAGAAGACTCAAGTTCTACCCCAGAAGCTGGAAAGTATAGAGCAATGAAAACTTCTGGGCAGGGCTGAAAAACAAGTGAAAGTGATAGCTTCTCTCACCTCTGAGAATGCAGCCAAAAAACCAGATTACTTACAGTAAAAGAAGAAGGAAACAAGAAAAAAGAAAACCTCCTCAAAACTGGCAGCAAAGAACTATCCATACTCCTTGGCTCCATGTAATGCTGGGTGGTGTAAAGGGGTAAGAAAGAAGCAGGGGACAAACTGGAGCTTGGAGCCAAAACATTTCCCTTCTGGATGCTCCTGGCTCAGTTCAGCCCTTTGTGACTCTGAATTTCAGCCTCTTATGCACTCCCCTATAATCATCATAATATGTGGCTGTTTGCTTGCTCGGTGTATTCAACTTCCTCACAGCAAGCCAAGCTCAACCCAGTACTAGCATTTATTTCTGGATTTTAACCAGGCCTGCCTAAAACCAAACAAGACTCAGTGTGGTTTGCCATATTAACTGGGAGAGAATAAAAGGAATTGAGCTCAAACACCAGGGTTTGTGGCCAAGTTCACCTCATGCTGCTGGTGGTGATATCACCGTTATTTCACTTTGCTTCAGTACTTTTAAAAGTGCTGTGGAAAAAGGGAGGGTTTCAGCTCTGCTTTGGGGCTTTGAGGGAGATGCAAGTGATCCTAACAAAATGGACATAACTGACTGTTGCCCTTTCATTAAAAGAAGAAACCCTTTATTAGCCAAAAGTCAAATTATTGTTAAAACCCTGTAATGACTAAATAGAAACAGCCAACAGAATGTGAGCAGGGCGGACATCAACTGGGAGATGGAACAGCCCCCGAGACAAAATAATTCCAACTCTGCCTAAAATAACATTTTTCAAGAGCTGGCCCTACTGTGCTTGGTGTTGGACACCAAGCCAGGTCCCACAGTCCCAATCAGTGGTGCTCATGACACATCCTGAAACGCCGACTCAGACTTCCAGAGCTGTCCTGAGAGCTCCCAGAACTGCTGGAGAACTGCTGGTGCTGCAGAACTCCCTGTAGAGGCACTGGGATAAGGCGTCCGAAGGATTTAGGGGAACATGGGTAGGGTTCAGGCATCTGTGAAAGTCTCTGCCAAACATTTCAAAATGTGATGAAGAACAGGTTTTCAGCTCTTTGAAGCTGGTGGTGCCCATCCAACAGCTTCACCTGGGAATGAGGGAATGTCCCATGCCAGTTCCCATTGTCAGGGGTCTAATGAGAGTCCTCATTTTTTTGTTGGCAATGGGAAGCATGTCAGGATCTCAGTTTCTGTTCTTAAATCACTAGTATGTGATGTAAACACCCCACTGAAAGTCAGGAAAACAAACAAACAACCTGAAAGCCCCAGGAGAACTTTTCTACCTGGGAAAGAATGGAAATCTCTTGCCCCTTGCCCTCCAGAGCTGCTCCCCTGATTTTGCAGGGAGTGGCTGACAAGGGTTAATCGCCTGGAGCTGACAGTAGAGCAGACTCTAATGCAAAACAAGAGCTGTGGCTGCAAACTTCTCATCACTGGCAAACTACAACAATTTGGGTAGACCAAACTAAATACCCTAATCCACGGACAGCTAGAGAAAGGAAATGCATTTTTCTGTGTTGATGACACTGAACAATTCAATTCGTTGGGAAGGACTAGGGAGGAGGGAGAGGAGAAGGAATTTCCATTGAGAGTGCCAAAGATGCAATTAATGTCCTGTCACAGAGCATTTATACCCGATGAAATTCATTCCTGTGCTGAGAGCCAGCATAAAGTTACGTCTCCCTGAAGTTGCAGCTAACGGGCAGAAGGAATGGATTTCATTTCAAGAGCAATATTCCAGATTCCTGGACGAGACACTCAGCAGTGAATGAAGCACTGTGCAGCAGAGCCTCAGCAGCCTTGAAGTGAATTTTGCTGTGACCTAACAAAAACCACAGACTTGAAATTGTGATGATTCAGAAATTTTCAGCTCGCAACAGGGGTTCTTGCAAAATATTTGGGAACTGCAGGAAGTGTTTAATGGTCTCCCCATGTCAAGGAGAGGAATCCTGACCTTTTCTCTTCAGGATTCTTGTTCCTTCTAAGCAATAATTTTAGAAGGAGATGATGAAGCTCGAATGGCCTTTTTTCCTAATGTTGCTTACAGAATAACAAGTGATTTGGATTGGTCCTTTATGTACTGATTCATCCTCTCTTTGCTGTTGCAATTTTCTGAAGAATGGCTACAGGGACAGATCATGCTCTCAGTCACATGTATAGCTCCCCACAAGTGTGTGCAGTAAGGGAAATCAAGTGGAGAGGTTTATCTGAAGAGCAATACAATGGAGCAACAAAAGCCAGGAAAACCTTATAAGGGTATGGATGAGCCTTTCCTAGCCAGGAGTCAAAAAGGTAGGACTTCAGTAGGAAAAAAAATTCAAATAGACCAGGAACGTGAATCAGAATACCAATGGCTAAAGCAGAGGTTTGGGACATTCCTAATCCTTATTTGGATGCAGAACCCATGAATGGGTGGTTTATAAATTCAAACTGATGTCATCTGAAGGAAGACTTCAGGTGAATCTTCCTTTCATTTCCTGTTAGCTTGAGGGACAAACTGACCGAAGGACAGACAGAGGAGCTACATCAATTTCCTGAAATAAATAAAAGACATCTCACAAAGTTTAACAGCATGCAATATAATAATTACTGCATGTTTGTATCGTAATTACTGTCAGAGATTCCTTTAAAAAATAAACCAGGCTGCTCCAAATCATCCTGAAATACTACTCATAAGACTATTTCTGCCAGCTTGTAAATGATGGCTATGCAAGAAACTAATTTGAGCATCACTGGAAATTATAATTTTGTGTTGTGTGCTTCCAGTAATGTTTTCTCAAACAAGGATCTTACATTTGTCCCTATATTTGTATAACTAATTCTGTGGAAAGCATTAGACACAGTCACACACTCTCTTTTCTCATTCAAATTTCAGACAATACAATTTTCAGTTTGTAGAAATACTTATACTTCCCTTGAAGACCTAAGTGCAGCACAAAATGACGTGAACTGGACTTAAAATAGACAGAAATGAGGTCAATGTCAATAATTTAACCTTCACGGGAACTGTACCTGATACATGAACTTTTTGTATGTCCCTTGCAAATAAAAAAGCAAATATTTCTTCCTCATGTTTGCTTCTTCCACTGTTGTTCCATTATCCTGTTCCTTAGGTACTTAGCTCTTACATTTAAGCAGGTTTCCCTGAGCAAATTTTGCATATCATAACCCTGCTGTCCTTGAAGCTTTCTCAAAACCCTTTCCTTTTCTGTGCCAATTGAACTTAATTAGCTGCTTATATCAGCAGCAGGATCTGTTCACACATTCATTGGCTCTGTACTCAGTAACTGGAAAAATGACCTCAAATTACCTCCTCCTTGCATGTATGTGTTTCCTAGCTGCTTAACTCCTCTTTTCCACTGATTTCCACTCAGTAATTCTTCCTTCAGAGCAGTCTAGGTAAGTACATCCAACGCTCAAACAGCAACAGAAAATTTTCTGGTGATGTGCTTTTCACCCGGCTTTTATCAGAGAATTCCAGACATAAGGTGGAATGTGAGATGGAATTTGAGGATGGCACATCACATCTTAGGTCTTGGAAAAGCAGGAACAGTTTCTGAAAGCAGGTTCTTGTTTCAAGAAACTGGATATTTGCTGGTTTGTGATGCTGTGTCCTGCTTCAAAAGCTAATGCTCTCCCTTGCTGCGGTGACTTTAGTTCTGTGACTATTATGAGGGATAATGTGTGTCTGGTGACTCAAAAAAATAGATAAATTTTTAAAAAATGGCAGTGCAGTGGATCTAAAAATAAAAATTAGGAATGGTGGGAATTAGCTCACCACAGCTCACCTCAATTGCCAGGTCAGGTTTCAATTTCCAGTAAGTTTTCAGCAGAGTGGCTTGTGTAAATGTATCTGCGGCCACTCCTCATACAGGGGAAAAGAAATTTCCTTGAAGACAGATACCTGACATCACAACTACGTGTTTTCCTGGAACAGAGCACGTGCTGGATCAGTAGTCTGCCTACTGACATAGTCTTCATCCCAAGAGTGATATTACTGCTTGCACATCTGTAAAGAGAATACAGTGGGTTTGCAGGAAGCGGAAGCGGACCGTGGTGCTCAACATGCTGAAGAACTCTTATGGAAAGTTTATGGATGTTCAGTTTAAAGATGCCTGGAAACACTGTAGGCTACTTCACACTCAGGTTTGTCTGAAGAGTTGCTTTCATACATCGGGAACTCCAGCAGAATTTTTAGATTAACAATCCCTTTGCCAAGACAAATTATGTGTGAGAAGCATGAAAATGGTTATCAGCACAACCTTCCTGTATGATCTGAACTTGGGTGCTGGTCCAGGCACTGTACCAGACTGGGGCATACACTGTGCTTTGTTCACTGGCAGCCTGAGAGCCGCGTTTACTGTATACACTCTGTGCTTTGCAATATTCCTTCAAACAAGGGAAAAGAAGCCCCCACCAGAGTAGCAGAGACGCCCATGGGAAGAAGACAGATGGAAGAGGTTCAAAAAATTTGTGTACAGCAGGGTTACATTAGGGCATCACACCAAAGAACCCTTCTACTTAATAAAAGTTCAACACCTAGTATTTCTCCTTTTTTTCCTCACTTTTCTTTTGTTCTCAGAGTTGATTTCGGACAGCAAGAAATAAAGTCAGAGAAGGAGAGCATTACATTTATTTTACATGGAACACAGTGACACCGATTTTTTCAAGTGAGGTGCAAAAGCTTTTAACCTTGAGTTCCTAGCAGTAGATAAAACATCACTCAGGGTTTCTTCAACCCGTACCTCACACCTCACCTTCTCCCCCGTGCACGCACAACATTACTCCTCCTGAACGGAGCAGTATCCGCTTACAAGCAGAGCTTGGCAAGACAAAAAAAAGAAAAGTTTGCCTCTCCCTTCAAAAAAAAAAATTAAAAAAAGCCATTTTGTTCAGCCAGATGTTCCACAAAATGGCACGACCGCTGTGCTTGAGGGGGGCCGGGCCTCCCACCCCGGCGGGGCTCGGCGGGGCGGTGGCGGCCCCCGCCCGGCCCCCGGCGGCGCCGAGGCCAATGGGCGCTGGGGCGGCGGCGGCCGCCTCCTCCCGCCCAGCCCGCGCTATATAGCGCCCGGGCAGCGGCGCCGTCCCGTCCGTCGGGCTGTCCGTGCCGAGCCGTGCCGAGCCCAGCCGTGCCAGGATGCCGGGCCGNGGAAGCGGACCGTGGTGCTCAACATGCTGAAGAACTCTTATGGAAAGTTTATGGATGTTCAGTTTAAAGATGCCTGGAAACACTGTAGGCTACTTCACACTCAGGTTTGTCTGAAGAGTTGCTTTCATACATCGGGAACTGCAGCAGAATTTTTAGATTAACAATCCCTTTGCCAAGACAAATTATGTGTGAGAAGCATGAAAATGGTTATCAGCACAACCTTCCTGTATGATCTGAACTTGGGTGCTGGTCCAGGCACTGTACCAGACTGGGGCATACACTGTGCTTTGTTCACTGGCAGCCTGAGAGCCGCGTTTACTGTATACACTCTGTGCTTTGCAATATTCCTTCAAACAAGGGAAAAGAAGCCCCCACCAGAGTAGCAGAGACGCCCATGGGAAGAAGACAGATGGAAGAGGTTCAAAAAATTTGTGTACAGCAGGGTTACATTAGGGCATCACACCAAAGAACCCTTCTACTTAATAAAAGTTCAACACCTAGTATTTCTCCTTTTTTTCCTCACTTTTCTTTTGTTCTCAGAGTTGATTTCGGACAGCAAGAAATAAAGTCAGAGAAGGAGAGCATTACATTTATTTTACATGGAACACAGTGACACCGATTTTTTCAAGTGAGGTGCAAAAGCTTTTAACCTTGAGTTCCTAGCAGTAGATAAAACATCACTCAGGGTTTCTTCAACCCGTACCTCACACCTCACCTTCTCCCCCGTGCACGCACAACATTACTCCTCCTGAACGGAGCAGTATCCGCTTACAAGCAGAGCTTGGCAAGACAAAAAAAAGAAAAGTTTGCCTCTCCCTTCAAAAAAAAAAATTAAAAAAAGCCATTTTGTTCAGCCAGATGTTCCACAAAATGGCACGACCGCTGTGCTTGAGGGGGGCCGGGCCTCCCACCCCGGCGGGGCTCGGCGGGGCGGTGGCGGCCCCCGCCCGGCCCCCGGCGGCGCCGAGGCCAATGGGNGGAAAGCGTGAGTACCGCCCGCGGGCAGGGCACGGTGTTCCCGGGGGCTTTGTGTGACCCCCGCGCTCGCCCTTGGCCGCCCCTCGGCTCGGCGGACCCTGCACGCGTGTGCGCCCCGCGCCCCTTCCCTCCCGGCTGCTGCCCTCGGTAACGCCGAACTTTGCTTTCTTGTCCCCCTCTCTGCATCCCTGCTCCTCCTCCTCCTCTCCCCCCAGAGACCTGCTACGACAATGGACGGTACTATCAGATAAACCAGCAGTGGGAGCGCACTTACCTGGGAAACACTCTGGTCTGTACCTGCTACGGTGGGAGCCGAGGGTTCAACTGCGAGAGCAAGCCCGAACGTAAGTTGGTGGCCCCTTTTGTCTGCGTCGAGACCCCAGCGCGGCTTTTGGTGCCGAGTAAAGCCAAGCCTCGTACGAGTTAGGGCTGGCGGCCCAGGCTTTCCGCTGAAGTTTGGTACTTAGGGTCAGTAATGGGATCTACACTCAATTGCACTGAAGATCTGGCTTGGGATTTTAAGAAATGCTTTTCATTAGCGATGGGCCTGCCACCAGAACCCCGAGCCAAACATCACTCATCTCTCTGGAGGATTGGATCTAAACATTAATTTTGGAGCCAACCTCTTCTTTATAATGAACTGAACTGACTCCTGGACTTGCACAGGGAAGTTCAAATCTGGAGTCACTTTGCAGCTCTGGCTCTGCTCTGTTTGACTGCTTCACTCCAACTTTTCATAGCTGTGCAGTGTCGTCAGCTTGTTTAAAAATATTTCAGCTTACAACTTTCCACAGCCTCCCGGCCGTGCTGTGAGCTTTCTGTAATTGAGTGTAAAACGAGATTGTTTAGTCTGTGCAGAAAAAGTTGAGGGAACAGAAAGAAGTTTAAATGCAAGGTCTGCTGGAGGATGTGTCTCTCCAGGATTCGGTGTAGTTCAGTTTATCAGATGCAATCTATCTGTATTTATTGGTCTGGAGCCACTGGTTTGCCATAATTCCTTTATGTTGCTCTGGAGATAGAAGAGATGAAAAACTGGTTCCTGGCTGACGATGTTCATGTAACACAGATGTGAGCATCTCAGCCATCTGTTCTGCAAGGTTTGTGTGCTGCCTGCCTCATGGCTGGAGTATTTTAAAGGAGTACTCAGTCCCTTTACTCTGTAAAAGAGGGCTCAATCTACTTTTCCTTCCTCTGCAGAGATTCCCAAGTTTTACAGTTTCAAAGTCCAATAGGAAGTTTTCCTTATGACACAATTGAACTTTATCAGCCCAGCAGTGAAGAAAGTAGTTCTGCTTCACATCTTGAGTCTGGTGGTGGCACTGATGTTCTGTAATCATTTATCTGTGCCTGGGTGTGAGCAATACACAAGTAGTGAACTTTGCTGTTGACTTTGGTGGGACTGCTGCAGAATTTGGGATTAATCTACTCAATTTTTGCAAGGAGGATTAGCATGACAAAGCACACAGTTCCCAGGGGTTGTTTGCTCCCTCCTGTCTTCTCTACTGTTGTCTTCAAACAGCTGGGATTGATGCTTTCAGGCATGCCTGCCATGTGCAACTTTTGGTTCCCTGCAGGAGGGAGAAGAGGTTGTTGAGCAACATGGGGGCCTTGAGAGGGGGCAAATTTCACCTAACTCTCTGTTGTTTTGTCCCATGAGGAAAGAGGAGACTGATAGACTTTTTTCCCCCAGGAAAAGAGGAATATCTGTGTGAGGAAGCAAGGAATGTGTTTCTGTTGACTGTACATGTTACTGGTGTGATTGCATGAAGCTGATTGTTTAAAATTTTTCTCCCTCATAGCTGAAGAGACCTGCTTTGACAAATACACTGGATCCACTTACCGAGTTGGGGAGACCTATGAGCGCCCCAAGGACTCCATGATTTGGGACTGTACTTGCATTGGAGCTGGGCGTGGGAGAATCAGCTGCACCATTGCCAGTATGTAACTAAGAGCCTATTCCTAGAGCTATTGTTCCTTAGTGTCATATTTTCCAGAGCAATTTACACAATATTCCTAGTGTCTATTAGCTACAGTTGCATGAGGTTTAATCCAAAGCCCACTAAAGCTTTGAAATTAAAAGTCCTTGCCCCGTGTACGTATATTTGCAAAACCAAAGTCTTTTATTTAAAAGCTCAAGTGCTATTTGAGAAAACATAGGCCAAAAATTACTGTTAGTGTCCAGTCATACAGGCTAGTAATTTATTAGGTACAAGAGTATGTTACATCTTCACAGGTGCAATTATAAAAGTAGTTTTTTGTCTGGGAAAAAGTCTGCTCTGCAGCTGTTGGGTCAAAATAACACCATCAGCATTAATGGGACTACTCAGAATAAATGATAATAAATGAATGCGGCCTCAGAGCCAGTCCTCCATCCTCCAAAAACGTCATTGAACACTTGCCTCTAAGGGAACTGGGATTTGATACACAGACAGCAGCTTAACATATTTCTACAACTCCTTTTTCACTAGCCTAGACCCATATTTTCCTCTTGCTTTTCCCTCTCTTCCCTTGGTCCTTTCTCCCCAGCTCCCCTTTCACATCTCTGTCTGGAAATCCTTTCCTTATTGAGTCACTGAATTGTTCACAATTTCCCTTTAGTTCATAATTGGACTTTCTGTGAGCACAGAGGAAGATTGCTGTGTGTCAGGATTTTTATACTGAGATTTCAAAGTCTCTGAGGTACCTTTTGAGAGAAGTCTTGCTGTTAAAAGTATCCAGTTTCTTGTTTAAGACACACATGCAGATCCTAGTAGTGTTGCCACAGAGGACTCGGAAACCAGCCATCATTGTAGCATGGGAAAAAAGTAATACATTAAATCTAACAAGTAAAGCTGGAGCCCTTCTGAATTTAATGGCATTTTAGTGGGCAGGGATGATAAGTGTTGTAAGAAAGACAGTCAGTAAGGAAATTGCGAGTGTAAGAGCAGCCTTGTTTCCTCATCATCAGCCTGGTTTAGAGCTCACTGGAGAGTCTCACTGACTGCAACTGGCTTTGAATCAATCTTCAGAGCTCCGAGATTCCCTGCTTTCATAAATGAGCCCACAAAACATTTTACTGGCTCTTAATAAATGGTGGGATGTGGGTGTTTATTCTTTTTTTTTCTTTTTTTGTTTTTTTTCTCTTGGATTCTTCCAAAGAAACAAACCCTGTGTTTGCAAACTCAGAGTTGTCAGGCACTGATGGGCTAGAATCTGCCTTTCCAAGGCAGGCTTTCCAAACCCCAAAAGAGGTCTGATTTCCCACTGGGCTGTCACACCAATCATCTCCTTACCCTCTGTGTGCTTTCCTGGCCCCCATGTCCCTCATGAATGGCCGCAGAGAAGCCCAAGGGGCGTTGTGTCAAACAAGATGGAGGCAAAGCCCTTCTCACCAGCCCTCAGCCTGAGAGCAGGGCGTGAGGGCGAAACAGCGCCTCATCGCTCCCTAGCATTCCCTTGTCACCAGCCAGGCCTTGGCTGTGCTTTGGAACATGGAGAAGTTAGCTGAGGGAAGAGGATGGGGCCTGGGAAGTGCAGAAAATGGGGGGTGCCAGTGGAAAAGACCAATGGGAAATGTTGAGCGCCATTTTACAGGGTGATGTCCCCTCTCATTCTCCTCAGTGTCCCTCCTCCTCCTTGCTGCCCCTTTCCCCAGAAGATCCCTTTTGCCCCAGCCAGGTGGTCCTTACCTCATCTCCACCATGCAATCCCTGGTGTGTCCCTCACCTCAGCTCCCCTGTCTCCCACCACAGATCGCTGCCATGAGGGCGGCCAGTCCTACAAGATTGGTGATACATGGCGCCGGCCCCACGAAACGGGCGGGTACATGCTGGAGTGTGTGTGCCTGGGCAATGGGAAGGGCGAGTGGACCTGCAAGCCTGTGGGTAAGTGGCTGCTCCTTCCTTCTCCCTCAGGGCGTGTGGGCCCTTCCTCCTTGTCTTCCCTGAGGTGTGGGAATGCCCTGGGTGGGCTCTGATCCATTTTCCCCTCACAGCCGAGCGATGCTACGACAACACAGCCGGCACATCCTACGTGGTGGGAGAGACCTGGGAGAAGCCCTACCAGGGCTGGATGATGGTGGACTGCACCTGCCTCGGGGAGGGCAGCGGCCGCATCACCTGCACCTCCAGAAGTAAGTGCCAGCCTGGCAGCTGCTGGCTGCTCTGCTTTATTTGTCTTACTTAGTTTTTAATTTATTTTCTTACTTATTTTTCATCCTGCATGGGGAAGGAAAGTTATTCCTTTGTCTGCCCTGTGCAAGTAACATTAGTTTGAGAGGGATGGCCGTCCTGAGAAGCCGTGGGCAGCATAAGAGGGGAGAGAGGCCTGTGTGGTGCCCCAGCAACCATTTGCAGTCTGGGAACATTCCCCAGAGCTGGTCATCAGTGCTGGAGACAAGGATGCCTGGATTATTTGGAGATTTCATCTCATGGAGGGAGAAAGGTTTAAGGAATCTGTATGTCAGCTGAGCCACAGCCAGGCATCTCCCAGGAAGTCAGGGGAATCGCTTGGCGCACTCTTGGCAGAGTTTAGCCTAAGGTGTCCATTTCTGAGCTTTCAAGGAGCCTTCTGAGGGCTAGTTGAGTGTTTTTTAAGTTAAATACCCTTTCCAGCAGCAGGCTCTGCAAGATATTTTCTCTCTGTTACTGTTTAATGTATGTGTTAGCTAAACCAGGGTTTGTTTTGCCTGCTCTACCATCTCGCCTATCACTTTTCCCACCCCGTTTCCTGCTCCACCAGCACAGGTGATTTTTTTAAAAAGTTTTTACATCACTGAGGGACATTACCGTAAATACTCCATTTGATTTGTATTTGCAGAGCAAACAGGACTTTTAAAACCCAAAATCTTGCTTGTTTATTGACCTTTTGTTCCAGTCCTGTTAGCTCTACTACAAAGCTTACTTCTGCCTCAGGTTTACACCAGTTGCCTCAAGAAAATTTAACTTTGCACCTTATACCTTGGTTAGGCAAGGTTTGAGAAACTCTTCTGTAGCCTTTCAATTGCCTCGTATTCAGTTGCCTTGGGGCACACAAATAATGGATTTTTGCTGATATAACCAGCAGACCTGTAAAGGATAAGACACTAAGGAGGGCTGAGATTAAAATGGAAGATCTGGAAAGACATGGTCAAGAAATTAGCTTTAAAACTCAACACAGCCTTGACAATATTAAGTCTGTTAAAGACATATGGGGGAAAATCATTAGCTGTCAAATGGGAATGAATAAAACAGAATGTGTTGTTTGTGAATTCAGGAGGACTTATTACTAATAAAATGTATTTGGCAGTAGCTTTCTTTCCATAACTCAGGTCTGTGCTCTTGTATCATGGGGGAAATTGCACTATAAGGACCTGTTCATTTTTCATTTTGTTTTCCAATTATATTTGAATAGAGAAATTAAAATTTATGTATATAAAATGAGACCTCTAGGCCACAAAATGGCATTACACTTCGAGTGTGTGCTACTGTTATATATCTTTCTATGGTGAGCACTTTTCAGAATCACAGCTGGTTGCTTCACTGACATTTCAGCTTTTCATTGAGAAGAGTGTCCATAAGACACATTTTTTTTACATTTGCAAAACTGCATGGTGAGTACCTCACCAATTTACCATACTTTTGGCAAATGCTCAGTTTCTGGTCATTCTAGCAGTGTGAATCAGTAACATGTTTTCTACATTCACATTCTGTCCCATGTGCTCTCTCAATGGCAATCTGGCTTATTGCATATGTCCTTCCACAGTTCTTCATAAATCCATGTTCATTGATCCATGATTATATTTGAGCCACTGTATCAAGTTTCCCTTGAATAAGAAGGTGAAATGTAATGGAAGAAGAACTAGTTAATCCATGTGGCTCTGGCACCCAGACAAAAGTAGTTTGTTGTGCTGTCCTTCGAACCCATTTGCTCAATTCATCAGGGTCTGTGGGTTATTAAAGAGATTTAGAAAGTCTGGTACTCCTGGTATTACTTGAGCAGCTTGTATTAACTTCACTGCAGCTTCATGCAGGCTTCTTTTGGCAGAAATGGGATTTGACATGTTACCCTCAAACAGGTTTCAGTCCCTTCCAGATGAGAGAGAGTGCTGAACTTGAACTGTGCCATGTGTATAATATGAAATGACCAAGCTGCAAAGACTCCTGGTTTTCTCTTAAAACAAAAAAAAGAGTCATTAAAACAAGTTCAGCTTTAAAGAAGTGTGTTAGAATGGGTTTAGAATGCCTTTAAAAAACAGCTCATTTTGACAATTACTGCAAAGTGAAAACACAGTTCTGGAAATAAATGGGAATCTTTCCTTAGGCTAAAGCACCAGAATTTTGGCATGCTGTGCGGTTGAGTGCATGTAGGAATTGCAATAGCAGGCTGCAGAGAATGAGGTGGGCCTTCACTTCAGGCTTTGAAGGATGAGCTTGTTTGATAAGAGTTGGTGGTCCAGTGCTGGAAGCCACCCAGTGCAGACCCAACTGAGAGTCCTGTTGCTCACACAGATCGCTGCAATGACCACGACACCAAGACTTCCTACAGGATTGGGGACAACTGGAGCAAGAAGGACAACCGTGGGAACTTGCTGCAGTGTGTCTGCACCGGCAACGGCCGAGGCGAGTGGAAATGTGAGAGACACACGTCCCTGCACACCACCAGCACGGGTAAGTGGGAGCGTGGTGGCATGGAACATAGGGAGGGGGAGGAGGAATGGCATGTTTTGACAGGCTAGGACTTGAAGGTGAGTTGTTCCACCCTAATAGAAGTATTTCGGAGTTTTGTCTGGGAAAGATCAGCAGCAAAGAGGGTCAGAGTTCAGATGATGCTCCTTGTTTGTGCGTGTGGAGATGAGATTAATTGGTACCTTGTTTCCATGCACAGATGGGGCTGGCACATACAGATGGGATTGCCTGCACAATCACAGGGCAGTAAATCACATCTAGGGCCCTGCATCCACAGGAACTATCTTTGTCTTGGGAGCACGGCACTCCAAGTTAATGTTTGAACTTTTATGTTTTCGCCTCAGGGTAACTTTCTGGAAATGTCCTTTATTTAAACCCCACTAAGACCATCTGGTTTCTTTGACATGATAAATACACCTACTAATGGCTGAGCTTTAAGAACCCAGAAATGTCAAGGAATGTATACAATGCTGCTTAATACATGTACATGAGATAGCTTATAATTTCGGTGTGAAATACTGCCTAGTTTACAGGTAGCATATTTTTATGCCCAAGGTTTAAATCTTCAGCTCCTAAATTCTTTTTTTGTCATTTTAAGGATCTAGGTTTCTTATCAGTGAGTGCAACGTAAAACTTCTGTTTCGCTGTAGTGCCTGCACTAAATTTTTCTTGGTAAATGACCTTTAACTGTTTGGTGCCATCAGGTTGACTTAAAACTCTCAGAAGATCTAAACTTCAAAATGTGTAACATTTCAAGGGTGCCAGGATTTTGTTTCCATTGTTCCTTCCCCTATTTCAGCAGAGCTGAATTTGTGGAAGTTCCTGTGGGAATCATTAGCAAAGATTTATATGATGTAGACAGCAACAAACCTCTTTGTCTCTCAGTACTATTCCAAATGATAATGTGCCAGAATCTTTGATTCAAAATTTTAAAATTCCTGAGTAAAAGAATACATTTTTTAGTTTATTCTTCATGGTTTTCAATGAAAAATTCAAAATTAATCTGTTTTGCCTCATCTTCCTACTTCCTTGGTAATTTTTATTCTCGTCCCTGATCTTGATTTTTCTATTCTACATTTCCTTCAACTAATTTTTCCCCCCCAAAAAATAATTTTCTAAACAATTTGTGTGAAAACCAGTTTCTAAATCCTTTCTAAAGCCACTCTACTGGGATGGAAACCAGAGGCTTTCATTAGCAGAAAGGGGGAGTCATTCTTCTAATTTTGAAATTCGCTAAGTGGAATAATTAAGCCGCGTCTCGGGAAGCTTAAGAGTGTCGTCTGATGGAGTGCCTGAGGTTTTATTATCTCAGCCTTTAATGGCAGCCTTCTGTCACTGAGCTCTGTGTGCCACATGTCCCTTCTGTCCCACCTTGTGCCACAGGCTCTGGCTCCCCCAGCATCACGAACGTGCAGACAGCGCTGTACCAGCCCCAGCCGCAGCAGCCCCAGCCCCAGCCCTACGGCCAGTGCATCACGGACAACGGCGTCGTCTACTCTGTGGGCATGCAGTGGCTCAAGACACAGGGCAGCCAGCAAATGCTCTGCACCTGCCTGGGCAACGGAGTCAGCTGCCAGGAGATAGGTAGGAGTTGGTGTGCGGTGCCTGTTCACTCCAGTGAGGTCTCTGATGTCCAAGTAGAGCCCTGGATAGGTATGAGTTGGTGTGCGGTGCCTGTTCACTCCAGTGAAGTCTCTGATGTCCAAGTGACTTGCATGTCAGAAATGTCCTCTGAAGGAGGCATACTGGAGAAAGGTGCAGGGGGGGAAGGGATGGTTTGGTTATTTGAATCCTGGTTCTTTAGGGCAGGAGCGTTTCCCAGTGAGCTATATATAACTTGTTGAGGGGAAACAGAGCCCTCGGGGAGCAGCCCCCATAAATTCATTCAAATGGAGCCTCAGCCTCAATAATACATGTTTGGAAAAGAATGTAAAAGAATGCCACAGCTATGGAGCTGTCTGTTGGTGTGTATTGGCCAAGCTCCATGGCAGTCAGCATGGGTTCCCAGCAGCCAGCAACTTGGCCCTAGGGGGCTGTTACTGTTTCAGAGCCCTGGGATTTGGAGATTGCTTTAAACCACAGTCTAATGCTGTGATTTTCCTTTTGAAGCCGTGACCCAAACGTATGGTGGCAATTCTGATGGAGAGCCCTGTGTCCTGCCTTTCACCTACGATGGAAGGACTTTCTACTCCTGCACCACCGAAGGCCGCACAGATGGGCACTTCTGGTGCAGCACCACTTCCAACTTCGAGCAGGACAGGAGATACTCCTTCTGTACCGAGCAGAATGGTGAGTCCTTCCCAGAGGGTCTTCACATGTGTGTGGCCCTGATGTAGGCATGGAGGAAGGAGCAGAGGACACAGGAACGGGCTGCCCGACCAATTCCAGCAGTCTGGAAGGACTCAAGGCAGTGCTGTGAATGGAGGGCTGCCTGATGGCAGCACTTGTATGCTCTTAGCATCTTGGGAAGGTGCTACAGGTGTGCCCTTAGAGTCCTGTTCTCTGTCCTCTGAGCTGACCTTAGAATGGGAGTACCTGGTCGTGGTGGAGCTTTGGCCCAAAGGATGCTTATCTTTGGCTTTGCTTGGGTGAATTGCTTCAAGCAATGCCCATGTTAGGCTGCAAAGAGGAGGATATCCATGGAGTACAGTTTGTGCAGTCCTGTCACTCCCTCCATCCTGACTATCTAGCCAGGCTGCCATATATAGCAGTGCTCTTCATGTGATTTGTGGTCACTGATCAAGAGCTGAGGCATGACTAAGGCAGCAGCATTCCCTCTTGTCTCTGGATGGTCAATGTTCCCCTCACAGCACAGATCTATCTACCTTTGTGATTGCACTTCCTGGAATACCTGTCAGACATCCATGGAGCAGTGTCCAGGCAGCTTCTTGGGATCTGACCTTGGAAAGAATATTTCACAATATTTCATGTTCCCGCATGAAAATACTGCTTCTTAGACTGCATAGACACTTTTAAAAAAAATTCTGTTCTACTTTGGTTGTTTTTTTCCTGGTGAAAGTCAAGCCTTTCTCTGCAGGGCATATAATACATCTTAAAAATCCAAGCAAACTAATCCCCCAAAAAACACCCAAACACTGTCACTGTCCAATCACACATTCATGTTTTAGAGAGGCTTCTTGTGATACACTGTGGAAAAGAGAAACACGATATAGAAAAATCTCAGTAAATGTCTTCTTGTTCTCCAATATTTGTAAAGCAGGGTTGCTCAAGAGGTGATTAGTTCAGGTAGATTACAGCCCTTTTTCCAGTGCTGCTTGCAAAACATGAAGCTTCCAGCCTGCAGAGAGGTTTTGGCTTGTCCTGTTGTACATAACTGAGCTGTAACCCTTTCCTGAGGGTGAAGGCTTCCCTTAGAGCTGAAGGGCACCACTGAGAAATAGCTTTAGTGAGATAGTACAGGTATGCTGAGAGCTGTGAGTTTATTTCCTTCCCTGGGTCTTGGGAGAAGTGATCTGCAGAATTACTTCCCAAACACAGTAAGCTTTGGTTTTCCCCGTTTCCTGGGAATTCCCATGGCTGACTCTGAATCTCATTCCAGAGCAAAGCTTGAACTGAACTGACCTTGTGCAAAGCTTATGTTTCCACATCTGAATTAATTAAAGCCAAGAAAAGAGGCCTGTGGATTATATACAGGGCACACGTGGGAGAAAGTAGTGCTGTTTTCCACTTGGAAAACAAAAAAGTTTGTTTTCCAAGCTCTTCCATGCATGCTAAGAGAGAGTGCAGGCTGCATTTGCATCTGTTCTCTGTTCATTTTTTGGTACAGTTTTGGTCCAGACACGTGGTGGCAATTCCAATGGTGCTTTGTGCCACTTCCCCTTCCTGTACAACAACCGCAACTACACCGACTGCACTTCCGAGGGACGCAGGGACAACATGAAGTGGTGTGGAACCACTGAGAACTACGATGCTGACCAGAAGTTTGGGTTCTGCCCCATGGCTGGTAAGGCTGAGAGGGGTTATGGAGAAGCCTGTATGTGGTTCTCTGAGCTGGGAAGTGAAGGCCTTTCTCTTCTTCAGTATGTGATGACTTCTAATTAGCTTCATCTCAGCCCAATGCCCTTTTAAGGAAGTTTTGTTTTGCTCTTTTTTCCCTGTTGACCACTTCTAGCAGAGATTTAGGCAGTGCCAGGAGAAGGCAATTTTCATTACTTCATTGCAACAAGCCAGTGGTAGGTGTGCTCTTCATCTGGTGCAAACTGATGTAGATCTGCTGGAGAACCTAAATTTGAGTGCATGCCTAAAATTTCCTTGTTAAGATGCAGAAACCACTACCTGGTATGAAGGGACATTGCAAATGGTCTCAGTCCTCAAGATCTTGTAAATTCTGGCCTCATAAATATCCTCTTGCTTTCTTCTCACCCAGCCCATGAAGAAATCTGCACAACCAATGATGGTGTCATGTACCGTGTTGGGGACCAATGGGATAAGCAGCATGACATGGGCCACATGATGAGATGTACCTGTGTAGGAAATGGCCGTGGAGAATGGACCTGCATTGCCTATTCACAGCTCAGAGGTACTGATTTTCATGTTGATATCCCCACTTCAGTCTATGTAGGGGGTGGGAGGAATTGGAATTCTTTTCTGTCATTGTGGGCTTGAGCCTGCACTCAAGAACTGCAGTTTACTCGTTGGAGTAGGAAGGGAATTAAAGGAGCTGTGAAGTTCTTTCTTGCTTATGTGCTGGAAAAGTATATTCCAGCCTTAACAGGCTCTTAAGCAGAAGCAAACCCTGATTATCTTGATTGTGGTATCTCTCCCTCCTTTTGTCTGCATTTAGGAATTGGCACCACTGTGACTTTACAGAGAGCTCAGTATAGGCATCTCCTCACCTCAAGAACAGACAAAACTCCAGACTAGTCTGAACTTTGAAAGCAGAGCTGTTCTGTTTTATTGTTCAGCAGTGAAATTTTCAATTCCTCTGTGTTAGATTAGCCTTTTTGCTGGCTAATCTATATGAAAAGCTGGCAGAAAAGCATGGAGATTACTCTTATTTATTTACTCATTTGTGTGAGTGGTCCAAGTGGAGAAGTACTTAAGCAATACCAAAAAAAGAATTAAAAGCACAGACATTTGATCATCCTACAGCTAGCTCACAACATTGGCTTCATGTCTGGAAAAGGCAGGGGGGTTGCTGTCAAGAGGCCAAGAAAGGACTTTTTAACACCACTGCTGAAATGGGATATAATTTATAGGGAAAGCCTCACTCAAGGGCTTTGGAAGGGTGTTTTTTAATGTGTTCCTTTCAGAACAGCGTGAAAGGCACTGCTCAAAGTTCTGGTCTGTCCAAGTTTCCACTTACACAGCTAGTTCTCTGCAGTTCCATTCTGGAGTTGAAGTGGCCTTTCTTTATGATGAGAAGATAGAGATACTTTGGTTTTTCAAAAGGCAAAGGTTATCTGAGTAGAGCTGTTTAAACACAGCAGCCAGACCTTGGCGCCTGCAGGAGAGTCTAAGCACTCTGTGGTTTGTCCTGATGCTGTGCCCATGGTGTGGGAAAATATGATGGGGAATGAAAGCCTGGACTCACTTCCCCAAGGCCAGCTGGTCCAGGATTGACTCTGGACCTGAACTTGGGTCTCTTGGGTCTCGCTTAACAAAACAACTTGCTTCTGGGCTTGTTTTTGATGTTTGTTTTGTCTTTCTGCTCCTTGCTGTGATTAGACTGGCTTTAGGAATTCTGGGCCAGATCCTTGATGGACATTGAACCTAATGGAGTGTAGCATTGTACTAAAGCATGAGGTCTGGTTACTGTGTTATGAGGGAAGAGTAGACTGGTAGGCACCAGCAGAATCTTGTGTGTGTGAAAGATCTGCCTCTGCCTTCAGATTGCTACAGAGGGTAGCAGAGATACCCAGGAGAGTAGCATCATGAGGATGGCTGTACTTCTTCATTGTATCTTTATGAATTTGGAGCAGCCCTTTTCTCCTTGTGTAGTTGCAGTGATTTGAAGCTGAGGAGTTTCAGCTGAGACGTTCCTCAGAGGCAATGGTTGGAGAGTCAGTGTGGTGGTTTAGATTTTTGTGCACATGTGGAATCTCTCTGAAGAAACAAGGCAGTTCTGTGACTGGATTGTGTCTTCTTACAGACCTCTTTTCTGCAAGTGTTGCTTCTTTGTACAGTGCTGATAGATGAACTTGGGAGCAGGGATGTGTCTGCAGCACTGTGAGGGTCACAGATTACAGGAGGGCTCCTTTCTGGCTAGCTTGAGTCATGGTCAGTCAGTGTGCTGATCAGGGACAGGGAATGATGTTCCAGGCAGAAGGGTTCTGTCTCAATGCTTAGACCTAGTGCTGATAAACTCTCCTCTCTCTCCCAGACCAGTGCATTGTGGATGGCATCACCTATGACGTGAACCAGACCTTCCATAAGCGTCACGATGAGGGGCACATGCTGAACTGCACCTGCTTTGGCCAGGGCCGGGGCAGATGGAAGTGTGATCCTGTGGGTGAGTCACTGGCTGCCCCCACTTGCCAAACACCCTTTGTGGCTCTGTTCAAACTGGTTGTAGTATGGGGAAACTGGTGTGTGAGTTTGGGCCCAGTCTTTGTCCACTTTCTGTCCTGAATTGTACAAAAGCAAAAATGGAAGCAATACTGCATTTGCTGGAGGGTAAGTGAAAGGGCTTTTATTAATTTAAGAACATATGCTTGGGTTATCACACCTGCCACAGAGGAGCCATGTCTGTGGTGAGCATACATTGTAAAATGTAGCAGGTTGTGGTGGCAGGGCAGCTAGCCCCAGGCTGTGGTGATTTGGCTGGGTTCTGGTACCTGAGCTGTCAGCTTAGCAGGGCTCTCAGCCTGAGCACTGATAAAACATGCAGCTGGTCACTGATGCTAGGATCAGTTTTCTTGCCTTTCTCTATCCTAAAATCTTGTGTTGGAGTTTTCTCCCTGAACTGAGGAAGGAGCCCCTGCTTATATTAACTTAACGTGGGCTGCATTGATTTTTTTGTCTGCCCTTTGTTCTAGCAAAGGGGAGAAGCTCAGGATGAGGACATGTGTTAATAGTGCTCTGGAGGTTAGCTAAAACCATCATGGTTCTCTGCAGGAATGAGAGATCATGTCTTCTGCCTCCCCCTCTTCCCTAGCAAGCCTTGATTGGAAGATAAGCCCTGGCTGTTTGGTTTGCAATTACGAAGTCCAAGAGAGCTTCAAACTATTGCCAAGAAAATCTATTAGAAATTACTAGTTGTGAAGCTCTGCTTTATTTACAGTAGTACCTGTACGTGTTTCCTCAAGGAACATAGATTGTAAAGCTCCTGAAAATTACTAGTTTGAAGGAAGGGGCAGAGGGATGATTCACCTGTCTGTATAGGTGCAATTAAAGCTTTAATTTTGTTGGCTCTCTCCAAACAAAGCTCTTAGTTATCCAAGCAGACATAATGCTAGTTCTCACTGAAAATTTCTACTGAGCCAGGCATACATGCAGTTATCTGAGTAGAAAGTGTACTGAAGTGCTCTATTTACACTAGCTAAGATGATTTCAGGATCTAATCTGTCCCCCTTTGGTTTATACAATGGTAAATCTGGAAAGATTCTGCCGCAAACAAAAACATTCTGGGGACTGTTAAAGCATAGATTAATTCTGCTGAAGGAAGGAGGAATTTTTGCCTTTGATCTCCTTGAGAGCAGCATGGTTTAGCTTTGGGATGAGAGATGAACTCAGTTGGCCAGGGCAGAACTGAGCTCCAGAGTGGATGAAATCCTTTCTAGAAGGAGCACCCCACAGAAATGCATCACAGATTAATTAGCCCCCTAATATCCAACTTAATACATGTAGTGCTATATTAACAACCTTGATTTGAAATTCAAGTTCTATTGCCACTTCATGTACCTATATTTGCAAATAAACATTGGTGTTGCATTTCTTTGTGCAAAAGCCTTTTGGGACTTACTCTTCTTTGCAGATAATTTCACTGTGCTTTCAGTACCACATGAACTGTCTCTCTTGTGCCTTCAGACCAGTGCCAGGACTCAGAAACCCGCACCTTCTACCAGATTGGAGACTCCTGGGAGAAGTATGTCCATGGGGTCAGATACCAGTGCTATTGCTATGGTCGTGGGATTGGAGAATGGCATTGCCAGCCTCTGCAGACCTACCCAGGTAAGAAAGCCAACAGAAAATGAGCTCATCTGCTGAGTAAGAGCTGAGGAAAGCCAATTTTCCACCCCTCACCTGTTCATGTTTCTGTACCTAATGCCTTTTGGTTTCCTTTTAAAGCAGAACAGATTCTTCTTCTCCCCTGGCAGACACAAGAGGTGTCAGGGGGTTATAGAGAGGGGCCCAAGCTGTTTGCAGCTATTCCTGAGGCCAGGGTTAGTTCAGAGAATGACCCTCAGTGCACACAACAGCTTGGGTTTCCATTGCCTCTTGGTATTTAGTGATATCTCAGGCATAATCTTCACCTTTTGTTGCCTGAAACTCACATGTGTATTTCTTCCTTTTCCACTCATTGCAGAATCAAAATCCATCATAGAATGAAACGTTTTTCCTGATCAGTGCCCCAAAGAAATTAAATATTTGAACTCTTGTTTGTCCAGGCAGTTCCAGGAACTCTTTATAGGGGTGGGCAACGCCTGTTTGTTGGTTGTTCAGCTTCAGTTCCCCGAACAGAACATAAAGGGGAGCCTCTCTACTTTCCTCTTTAAGGTTGCAGCTGCCACTGTCTTAATCTGAATAAGATAAAGTATTAAGGCTAGCTGAGCTTCATTTACTCCTGTTGGACTGCTTAAACAAACATCTCACTGAGCTATGTGAAATATGCATGCCTTCAGCCTGGAGACCAGGGCTTTGGGCTGCTTTAGACACAAGAGTGACTGAAAATGTGTAAATAAACCAAATCTAATGTTTCTGAATGTAGGTTTGGGGTTAGGTGAGCTTTGAAAATTCCTGCCTGTGGGCACAGGTTTGTTTTTCTAGAAATCCTGTTAAATGGGAAACAGGTATGTATGTTACATGGTTGTCCAAATAAATTATTCTTAGAAATGCTGGGAATGAGGATGCAGCTATTTAATGGCTAAAACACTTTCCTGCAGATTCCAGGGATCTCTTTGCTGGGACTTTTCTGAGAACTCACATGAGGACAGTGCTGCTGAGTGTTCAGTGAGACCTCCCCAGTGGAGGCAGGAGGGGCTGAAAGGAGAACCATGGGATCATAAAACCTGTCCTCTATTGGAGCGTTTGTTGGAGGAAATAGGCCTGAACCTGACCTAGCTCAATGCAATCAGTAGTCTTAAGCATTAGAGTGCTGCAGAACTTGTATTTTCATCAGTTCATGAGCCTGTTTTGTCTCAGGACTTCCACCAACCCTTCTGGTGGGGTTTGTGTGCAGAGAAAAAAGTCTCACTCCCTGTGGAGTCCTCCACAGAGTCATGAAAATTTAATGTTTCAAATGAACTGATAAAAAATTTAGTAAAATAGTAGATTAGTGTCTCTTTTCAGGGTATATTCAGTGTCAGATCTGAAATTTTTCCTCACCATGCTGTATTGATTAGACCTGGATTTGGCAGATGTTTTTTATCAGCTTCCCTGCTGCCATTGCAGAAGATATTAATGATGGAAACAATTATTTGCTGAGAAGCTCCCCCCATCTCTTTGAACTGCAGGATTTTGCAGACTTTTTCTGTACTAGATATCTCCCATTTTCTGTTTCATTGATAGCTTGCAGGAAATGGACCCAAGCAGTGCACATTAACTCTCCCACAGAATTTTTTCTTACTCACTTGTTTTCTAGGTAGCAATGAAGCATTGAGGAAAGAAAGACAATAGAACTGATTTCTCATACATAGAAATACTACATGAGCCATGCAGTTTCTTGCTTTTTGATGACTCCACAACATCCCCAGTATGTTAAAACTGGCAATTCTTTTTTTCAGGGTCAACTGGACCTGTTCAGGTGATCATCACAGAGAGTACAAATCAGCCAAACTCCCACCCCATCCAGTGGAATGCTCCTGAACGATCTCACATCACTCAGTACATCTTGCGCTGGAGACCGGTGAGTGCCGCATTTGTCATCATTTGTTGATCAAGAGTACTTTATTTGGCTTTTTCTGATGTCTAAAAGAAGTGGCTGACACAATTTCAGTGAACTTGAGTTGCTTATTCAGTGTCTTTTCCTGTTGAGGTCAACAGCTACTCTTGAGCATCAAGGAGAGCCAGTGCTGTATAAACACTTTATGTTTTCTTACCCAAACTTCACTGGTTGCTGTGTTTATAAAGGATTTTATTAAACAAAGCACTAGTACAGCAAGCAGACAAGTTTATATCCTTCCTTACCTTAGGAGTGTAAATTCTTGTGGAATGTAATTCTTCTTTCTTCATCTAAAGAAATGCTGTTTTAATAACACGTGAGTATCCAGAGACAACTGGGGTACTTTTTATTCTGTTAATGAGGAGGCAAAAAATGAGTAGGATATGAAGTCATAAGCAGCTTAGTGTAGGATGAAATAAACAGGCATTCCCATCTTCTCCAAAGTCTGAATCCAAACTGTTTAACCACTGCTTGTAGGCTGGGTCCTCTGTGAGGAATGATTTGGTTTAACCAATGCAGATGAACTGTATTCCAGCTCCCCTGAGTACAGCTTCACAGAAGACCACTTAATGATTAAGAGCATTAATACCTCAATGCTGCCTGTTATTAAGAGAACAATAAAGGCCCTGATCCAAAGCCATTCAAGGCACTCAAGTCTTTTTACTGACTTCAGTGTATCTTGGATGAAGGCCTGAATGAAATGGACTTTAAAGCACTGGAGTACAAACCTCAGAGGATAGAGCATTATTTTAAAGCTTCCCATAGAGTTCAAATACAGGGTAGAAGGGAAGAACTTCTCTGTATATTGTTTTCAGATGATGGCTTAGAGTATTATGGACAGCCTTCAAATTTCTATTTTCCAGCCAGTACTTCATGCCTTTTGATGAAGGAATGAGTTGAATTTATAACAAATAATGCTCCTTTTAAAGGGTAAAGTTCATACCTAGGTTGTTTTTAGTTTACCCCTGTAAAACCTAATAACTCAGTGCCACCGATCCTGCTTCTTGGCATATTTTTCTCATCTCCTTTGACTTGATTCTGTCTGTGCATTAAAGCCATTGGAGTCATACCTGTGTTTGAATATTCCAGTGAGTAGTAACCACACAGCACATTAGGTTGCTGGATTCCCCTGCTTGCAGCCTAGGGCGTGTCTCACTGTCTGAGTGTCCTTTTCCTCACAGAAAAACTCAGGAAGGCAGTGGAAGGAAGCCACCATCCCTGGCCACAGGAACTCCTACACCATCTCAGGCCTGAAGCCTGGTGTGATATATGAGGGACAGCTCATCAGTGTCCAGCAGTACGGCCACAAGGAAGTCACCCGCTTCGATTTTACCACAACCAGCACCACAGCAGTGACGAGTGAGTTGAGCAGGGTGATGTAGCAGCTTGAATATTTGCTAGTAAAGTTCAGGGTAAAAAAGCAACAGGGGCTTTTGCATAATATCCACAGATGTTTAATTCAGCTGCATGATGAGGTGTTCAAAGTTCCTGGGCACCTACATGTCCCAGGTCCAGCTTCTTCCTCCTGCCTGGGGTCATGCTCATCTCCCAGCAGCACCCAGTCCAGGGGCCAGTCAGGGAATAGGGATGGAGTGGCCCAGGGACACAGGAATAGGGGAAGGAGCCAATGGGATCCAAACAGCCTTTTGGGGAAAAACCTCTGTTCCCCTAATCCAGGGGATGTCTCCATAACTCCCTGTTTTAATATTATTAAGAAAGCTTCTCTGAAGGACTAACTAAATCAACACAAAATGACAAAATCAACACAAAAAATCACGATATCAACACAAAAACAATCAAAAGTGCCCATAAGACAATTTTCAAAATGCAACAATTCTGAGTCCCCAATGTCTAAACAGCTTTTCTTGGAGTTGATAGGATAGATGTGGGGTTTTCTCAGTATGGTTTTTCCAGGAAACTGAGTCAGGAGAAGATTCTTTCAGCAGGGATTGGTTCTCTGCCACCTGTGGAAGTGTTATTGGAAACTCCAAATAGAAATCATTAACTTTTAAGAAAAAGATGGTTATTAATCACACTCCCTCTGGTATTATGAAGGAACTCTGGGGAAAGGGGTTAGTGGAGGGAGACCATGGAAAGGGGGAAAAGGGGGTAGGAATTTGTGGGAACATAAAAAAGGGGTAATAGGACAATTGAAAGGAAAAGGGGAAGGTGGGAGGAGACATCCAGGAAAGCCTAATCTCCTTGACCCAAGTCCTTGCTCTGTGCATCCCAGTTAATGCAAAACTACTGATCCTTAATGCAACCTCTCTTTCCTCTCTCTTGCAGGCAACACTGTTTCAGGAGAGACAACTCTTCTTCCTCCCGTGGTTGCTACTTCAGAATCAGTCACTGAAATCACATCCAACAGCTTTGTTGTCTCCTGGGTTTCTGCTTCTGACACCGTTTCTGGATTCCGTGTGGAGTATGAGCTGAGTGAGGAGGGTGATGAACCACAGTACCTTGGTGAGACAGCACTGGAGTGTGCCAGACCAAAGCACTGCTCACAGCAGCACCACTGCTTTGTGGCAGTCAGTAGAGCTGGTGTGAACAGTGAGCATCTCCCTGTGTTTCAGTAGGATTCAATCAGTATATGAGAATGGCAGGACCAGCTTGGATTAAAAACCCATTTAGTTCATTGTCTTTTCTCCATTCATAGCTGTAAGAGAGCAAGGCAAGTAAATATCAGTATCCCCTCAGAATATTGTCTCAGAATTCTGCAGAGGAAAACTGCCCAAGCCAGGGGTGGTGGATGAGTAATAACTCTGGGCAGATAAAGTTATTCTTTTCATCTCCGTGATTTTGCTCAAGTTTTCTTTTTTCTTTTTACAATCATGAAAAGTTACTGGCTTCCATAGCATCCTATAGTAAGCAGCAGTGCAGATGAGAAGAGAACCAAATCTGGTTTTTTGAACTTGCCTCCTGGCTAATTTCCTTTGGCATACCTTTGTCCTTCCATCAGAATGGACAGAGAGAAATCTTTCCCAAATGCCCTCTCTTGGCTGCTTGTTATCTCAGGGATATCTCATGTTGCATTCTGGTCTGTCAGTTGTTTTTTTTGGATCAGCTCTTTCTCATCTTTGATAATATGACAGTTTGGCTGAGCTGTTAAGCTGGTTAAAGGCACTGGACTCAGACACAGGAATTGAAACTATTTCTCCAGCATTTACTGTAGAGCTCATGACACCACTACATGTAATTTCATTTTAACTTCTTTTTCCTAATTTCCTGTCTTAACAGTGGAAATAGCCATATCTCACCTCAAGTATTTGAGTTTATACTAGTTATTGGGGCACAAATGTGGCAGAAGAACATGACAAAAACAACTGCAGTCTCCTGGTCTAATAATTCTCCCTGGAATGCTGCTCCCCTGAACTCACAGTCTTTGTACACTGAGCAGAAGTGGCTCTTGTGGGGACTGCCAGCACTGTCACCACCTTTCTTTCTGTCCAGTCACCTGAGCTGTGCTATGAAGCAGCTCCTGAGCTCATCTGTCTACAGACAGAGGTTTACAGCCTGATTGAAAGGCAATTCCCAGTTTCCCCTGAGATGCTTGGCTTCAATCTGGCCAGCAAGGAACTGCTTCTTGGGGAATTTTCTACATCTGGCACGTAGGTGGACATCTGGGAGAAGGGAGAGAAGTTCACCAGCCCTCATAATGTCATTCTTTTTCACTCATGAGTCAGTGTTTCCACATAACCTGCTCATGTGAAAGTTTTTCCATATATTTCTGTACTGAAAGTTCAACAGTCAGGGTATGAAATGGATATTCAGCTGAGATGGCTACAGTGTGCAGGGGGCTGCTGCTCAAGCTGCCAAGTTGCCCTGCAATATCCCACATCAAGCCTTGCTGCTCTTGGTTGCTGGTCCCAGCTCTCCACACAACTCTTCTGAGATGAACCAAAGACAGTGCAGAAAAACTGGTTGTTGCAGGAAGACTCTGCTCTAGCCCAAATTAGAACAGACTTCTCAATTATTTAATTTGAAGAGAAAGGAAGAAGATAGAATTGCTAAAACAGATTTTTCTCTCCTGCCTTCCTCAGATCTTCCAAGCACAGCCACTTCTGTCAGCATCCCTGACTTGCTTCCTGGTCGCAAGTATATTGTTAATGTCTATCAGATCTCTGAAGAAGGAGAGCAGAATCTGATCCTGTCTACTTCACAGACTACAGGTATGTGTGGGTGGCTGCTGCTACACTTTGAAAGCTGTTTGTTACTGTTTTCTCAAGAATTTTTTGTTACCTCTTATCCTCACACTTGCTGTCCTCCTGTGTTAATTCTCTTAAACAGCTCCTGATGCACCACCCGACCACACAGTGGAAAGTGTGGATGACACATCCATTGTCATCAGCTGGAGCAGACCACAGGCTCCTATCACAGGTTTGTCCAATTAGAGTGCACTTATTCTGCATTATTGGTAGAATCTGAAGTGTAGGTGAAAAAGAAAATGAAATACAACTCAGGGACAAAGTTAGTGCAGAATTCTCTCTGGTTGGAGAGACCAGCTGGAAAGCACATGGGCACTTCAGCATTTCCTTGCCTTCAGTGACTGAACCAAGCAGAGCAGAAGGCTGGATGCAAAACAATTCCTTCTGGTTTTGTGTTAAATAAAAACAAGCCCCAAGACGTTATATTAGTATCTGTCATCCAGACCATCCCATAGTGAGCATGAGAACAGAACAGGCCTAAATTCACATGCCAGACCTCAGAGATGTTCTAACCCAGGTCAGAGTGTGCTTTGGAAGGAGGTGTGAATGTGTGGTCTGTAGATGGGACGTGAGATCAGGCAGGCCACAGGTCCTGCTGAAGTTCAGGACTATTTTTATCAAAGCTCAGTAAGGAGATCAGTTCAGCCCTCATTTCTAGCATTCTTTGTGCTTACTTTTTGTGCTGAGGATTACATATTTCTCTGGCTTCAGGCTACAGGATTGTCTACGTACCCTCTGTGGAAGGCAGCAGCACAGAGCTCAACCTGCCTGACACTGCCACCTCTGTGACACTCAGTGACCTGATGCCAGGGGTTCAGTACAACATCAGCATCTATGCAGTGGAAGAAAACCAGGAGAGCACTCCTGTCTTCATCCAGCAGGAAACCACTGGGGTCCCACGCACAGGTAATGCTCATCTTCTGGGTTTCAGTCACTGAGTTTTCTGTTGCTAGCTAAGTGAGTGCTTAAATGAGCTCAGTTACGGTTTTGTGGGTTTGAATTGCAAGTTTCACTGGTACTGAAGTTCTGTAGTAAAGTCATACTTATTGACACAGTCAAGACACCACTCTGCATTAAGAGGGTTGTAATTCCTAGGTATTGGACTGCACTGTCTGCAGAAGAGACATCAGTTTCCCAAGTTACCTTGGGGCGATTCTGCTAAGAAATCCCCAGAAGTGCCTGGTGCATCATTTGGCCCTAGCACTTGGCTTGCAGATGTTCAGGGTTATGTACTCAGACACCACAAGACACATTCAGATTGTTCACCTGACTTTTTCCTCTCCCTTCCAGTCCTACCCATTATTTTCCTTTCCAACAGTGGGGATGGGAGGTTGCTCAGCATTGACTGATGTGCCAAAACATCATCATAGGATCTTAACTTGAGGCACTCAGTATTTTAAAACACTCCTGGTTTCAGGGTTCTTTAAGTATCCAGTTGGACTGAATAACCAAACCAAAAGAAGGGATAGTGAAAGAATTGGGATTTGATGTGGTAAGCAGCAGAATTTCATAGTCCTGCAAGTTGCAAGCACATGTTTGCAAATGGGAATTTACCAGGAGTGAACTCAGCTCAATGATTTTATGGTTTGGCTTCTGCATCTTCCAAAAATGTGCACTGGTTAACCTTAGGGCAGTATCAGTCCTAGTCTCAAGAAACTTAATTTAAACACAGGAATTCAAGGGTCCAGTACTGTGGCCCAGCACTGAGGGAACTGCATTTTGCATTTGACTATAGTAAGGCCAGATCAGCCCCTGTACTTGTTTAATTATAAAAAGTGGATTTCAAGTTAATCATAGATGTTTGGAACATGCTGTGGGTTTTGAAAACCCTCTGTTCTAATTTTAGAAGGAGGTTAATGTTTCCAACCCCTGGAGCACTTTTTTCAACCCCCAGGCTTTGGTTATGCATATACTTGAAGTTCTGTAGTATATTACATCTGGTCTTTCAGTTCTGTTTCTGTCACAGCAAGATACCTTCTGAAGACATAGTATACTTTAAAGTAGATTGTGATGTTTGGAATTGCAGTTCTGCTTGAATATTGTCTGGGAATGTGTATATGCATGTTTACAGTGAGGTTACCCTGACTTTTTACTTTGGTAAATATTCTTGGGCTAGTCATTGTTCAAGCAAAACGCAATTTTTTTTCCTTCCATGGAAACCCATAACTTCCCCTCCTAAGGACTCCCTCTGACAACTGTTGTACCCCTGTGCTTTCAGATGAAGTGCCTTCTCCCAGAGACCTGCAGTTTGTGGAGGTTTCTGACATCAAGATCACCATCATGTGGACCCCACCTCAGAGCCAGGTGTCTGGCTATCGGGTGGAGGTGATCCCTGTCAACCGCCCTGGCCAGCACGGGCAGAGGCTGCCCATCACCAGGAGTGCTTTTGCTGAAGTCATTGACCTGATCCCAGGAACAACCTATCTCTTCAAGATCTTTGCTGTAAACCAGGGCAGGGAGAGCAAACCTTTGACTGGAGAGCAAACCACCAGTAAGTGTCTTTCCTCCGTGCTTTTTTCAGCCTCTGGAAGCGCGTATTTCTCTGTCGCTTGGAGAAATGTATAAACAGAGCACTTCAAGTGCAACAGTTCTAGCCCAGGAGGTATCCCATCAGTAGGATGACAGACCTGGGAATTCATTCATTCTAACAATGATCTCTTCAGCAGATTTATCCTCCTCCAGGGCTTTCCAATGGGAGTTTAAGTCTCATGGCACTTTAAAGCAATTTTACATGGCTGGAATTCAACTTTTTTATTACTGACGGAGAATTGATGGACCCTGCAATTCTTTTACAGCACAGATCACAGCCTGTGATTTTTATAGTTTTTTTTTTGTTGGTGTCTTAGGGCAAATTTCAGTATGACTTAGAAGCCTTGCTGAGATTCCTCTGAAAATCCCCATCTCCCTTCTGACAGCTCCATACCTATCTGGCTCCCCTAGAAGCAGTAGCAGTTGTGCCTGCACATGAAATGAAGGATCATGCAGGATCCCTCAGAACCTGATTGCTAATGATCTAGTGGCAGTGCAGCACTCCACCAGTGTCAGAAAAAATGCACTATGTCAGGCATTGTTTTTCTCTTTGCAGTACTGCAGAGAAGAGAGAGGAGCAGTGGCTGGGCAAGATGTAGATTTTCATTCAGGAGTGTTATCTGGGTTTGGGTGGTTATCTCCATTTTTGATCCAAGAGGAGCAGATCAGACAGAACATGGGACATGGTTTGTTTGCTCAGGTCCTGTTTATTGGGCAATATCAGGCTGAGTGGGTGTTTGTAGTGTTCTTTGTCACTTTATTCAAAGGGACAAAATTCAGCTATGCGTGTCTGCAGCTCTTCTGACACTTTTCAGTAAATAAGAGCAACTTCTGAGAGCCCAGCCTGGTTCTTAGTAATACGAGAGGGAAGGAAAGGAAATGGAATATTCTTTGAATATAGCCATGCTGTGTCAGAAATGTCCCTACTTCCATCCATAAAGTTATGAGCAATGAATAGTGCCTGTCCCTTGACTGTGCAGGGAGAATGGGATCCTTATGTCCACCCTTTGCCATAGGTGTCTAATTTGAGCACAGCACAGATGGTGTGAGCACCCTCCCTCCTCTTTCAAGTGAGACTTTCAAAAGCAAGGATGCGACTTAGGAGCCTGAACTCTCTTGGGAGCATTTAGAACAAGAAGGGCTCAGTTCCCAGCTAGATCTGTAATTTCTTGTGGTTGTTTTGAAGAGCCTGGGCTAGGTGTAGGGTTCCTCTGAAACTCCACAGAGAGGTGAACACTGGAGTATAGACATTTAATTCAGACAGCACAGTGCCAGTCACAAATGTCTGGAACAGTTTTCCATAGGCTGTGATCATCCGCTTAACTGCTTTGCCTAAACCACATTGCAGAAACTATTCACATAAATTGCATCCTGTAATCGAAAGTCCTGGGAAACAGAAATCATTCAGGGTTCCCAAGGAAAACCCTGCAGCAAAAGTCTCTTCCCACGGTGTAAATGTGATTCTCTTTTTGGCCTTCCGTTAAAAAGCAGTCCACAAATAAACTCCCGAGTGTGTGTGTGTGTGTGTGGCTTTTTAATCTTGCCCTTTTTCCTCTAGGATGGGGAGAGGAAGTGATAAAAGCCTAATAGAGCTGGCAAATTAAATTGTGCAGAAAGGAACTGACTTTAGGCTACACATTTTAGGAAGATAGAATCTTTGTCAGATGAGACTTAGCCCAGATCTAAGTACCAGCAAGGGATAAAGTTGACTTTCAGCCTGTGGGTTGGAGATGGGCTTAAGCAGGATCACTCTTGTCCTTTTCCTTTTTGAGTTCTCCCCAGTTTTTTTCCAGTGGTGGAAGAAGGAACACCTCACTTCCTGTTTCCTTCCTCCTCAAAATTGGAGAAGACAACTGGGGAGAAAACAAAAAGGGAAAAAGCATCTTCCTGCTGAATTACTGGGAGAGTGATGAAAACATTATTTTTTTTTAAACCAAAACACTATTTTTCTAGAAGGAGGAAAAAGCATTTGCCAGCAAAAAAGAGCATTGATGAAACCTCACTGCTCTTAAATACAACATATGGTTAGAACCTAGTAAAGGTGGGGAGACAGGCCATGTGAACACTGAACTCCTTGCTGCAGCCAGTGCTACCCTGCCTGCTGTGGGGGCAAATTCCCCTTCAGAGCCTCACCTTGCCTCTGCAAAGGTGGTGACATCTCCACTTTGGCTCCAGTGAAGGAGCTGTGCTGCCACAGGCTCTTGTTTATGTAGTTATCTGGGTTATCAGCTTCAGCAGCTTCCCAGGGGCACTGATAAAAGGGGGAGGAAGCCTGGTAGGAGCTGTTCACTGAGTCCCAGGGGAGAGATGAGCATGCTTGGAATTGCTGTATGGTCAGTTCTGTGGTGTGAATATTTTTAAGTAGATCTAGGAACTGGTTTTCTGCAGAAAGTCGCTGACTGTTACTTATTTTGACATTCAAATGACAAAGTAAGGGTGGTTTATTTTGGGAAGGGATTTTGAAAGGACTGGGCAAGGATTTAAAAGAATAAATCTTTTTCATGGAAAAGGGCTAAAATTAGGTTTCCGTGCTTACACTGACAAGTCTAAACTGAGCTGGTTTTTAAAAAATGCTCAGTGACCATGAGAAACTATTGAAATTCCTGAGTGTGTTGGGGTCATCTGTCTTGTCTCAACCTTTAGGCTGCCTTCCCCATGGGATGCAGGGATGGCAGCGACCCAAATCAGTGCAGCCCCGAGTGCTCAGGTCTTCCTGTCTCGGTGTATTAATGGATGGCACTGAGGCGTGGATATAGAAGTGAAATAACTTCCCAGCTCTCTCATGGTCCCACCTTCTCTTTTCCCTACCCTTGCCCTCACACAATCCATCAGAAATCCAGCCCCAGTGGTTTGGAGGTGGGGCCGAAGTGCAGATTAATCTGGGAAGCTGATGAGTTCTCCTTTGCCTCCCCAGAGCTCGATGCCCCCACCAACCTGCGGTTCCTCAACACCACGGAGCACTCGGTGCTGGTGCTGTGGACGCGGCCCCGTGCCGTGATCACGGGCTACAGGCTGACAGCAGGGCCCACCAGGGGAGGGCAGCCCCGCACCTACAACGTGGGACCCTCTGCCACCAAGTACCTGCTCAGGAACCTGCAGCCTGGCACAGAGTACACCGTGTACCTCGTGGCGGTTAAAGGCGACCTGCAGAGCAACAGAGAGACCGGCGTCTTCACCACTTGTGAGTGAGGCACACGCACATCACATACTCCTCTTCCTTTCTGGCCTTTCTTCAGGACTTGTGCTGAAAGTGCCTATTGTGAGTTGATTTACAGGAGCAGCCTTTTGAAGTAGCATTGCAGCAGATCAGCTTGGGAAATGCTCCTTGTTGTTCTTTCTGAACTCGTTGGCAGGGAAAAGAGTTATTTGCATCGAAAAGCTTTTAGTGAAATACGTTTCCGTTTTCCTGATGATTAAAAACAAGAGGGAAAACTTGACTACTGGTACCTCACTTTTTGCTTAACTGGATATCAGAAAAATTTAATTTTACTTGATCTTCTTAATTGCTTGGCTTTGGCATGAGAAATCAAGCAAAGCATGCAACTCTTTTAAAATGGATAAGAAATAATTAGTCTGGTACTTACATAAAGCTGAAAGCAGTCATTTCTCAAGCTCAGCCATACCATCTAAGGCAGCTCAGCTGCAGTTACCCAAAATGACACAAACATTGTATTCTATCATTTTATTTTATTTGCATTTCAGTCATCTGTCTTTGAGATGCTGGTTTGGAAAAAATATTAAGCAAATTTTGGAAGGAAAGAGAGTTCTGTAATAACCTCTAAAACAACCCGGGAGTTCTGTAACAACCTTCTAAAAAGAACAAATAGGTTCAGTGTTTAAATAATGATGATGCCATCATATAAGCTAGCAAAACTCAAAGCCATCCGAGCCCAGAACCACATCCTCTTTTCAAAAGAGAATGTGGTTTCTTTTAGAACAATGTGAAACTAAAATAAGGGCTCAGACTTTTAATCAGAGTAACATTGTTGACATTGGCAAGGTGCTTTTTGCTGACAGTCTGGTCTATAAATATTCCTCAATTAGAATATGATTTGGTATCTTAGATTTAATACTGCCTTCAAATTCTGGCTTGTCTGAATGAAACCAGTCCAGTTTGAAGCTATAGGTTTGATTACCAGTGTTTCTTCATTAATAACATTACTATCCAGGCCATTTCAGATTAAGCTCACTGGTGTTATTTAGAGTGGTTCTGGCATGCACGAGGGCTTTGGCTTCTGTGATGCTTCTGACAGATATCAGTGAGACCACAGATGCCTCAGACTGACGTTGGCTCCTTTCTGCTGACTTCACAAGATGTTGGTGGGGGATGAGATGGTCCTTGCTGGGACAGCTGGATGACAGACAGGGTTGTGGTGTTCTGCTGATTGGAAGGCATATGGTGGGTGAATCAAAAGTTTTGAGGAACACTTTAGATATCATGCCAAAACCCAGAATTCCCCAGATTCTTGGGGCTGGATGCACAGAGGGTCATGCATCCACTTGAGTATTCTTGTTTTCCTCAGGAACAAAGGCTCTGGCTATGATTAGATCATTTGCATACTGTGTTTGTCAAGCCCAGCAGCAGACAAAAGTCATCTGTCAGTTCCTTCCCAAACTACTGGATCAAACACTACTTTTCAGAAGTGATCTAGTTCAGCACTCACTTTCATACCCCTGGCTACTTGTGCTGCTCTAGGTCAGGTTTTCAACCTGTTTGGAGCCATCCCAGCAGGTAGACTTCAACTCTGGTCAATTCACTCCACAGATCAGCCTGCTGGCTCTGTTCCTCCTTTTAACACAGAAGTGACTGAGACCTCTATTGTCATCACCTGGACACCTGCCCCAAGGATTGGTTTCAAGGTAGGAGGAACTAATTCCTATGTTGGTTTTTCCTCTTGCTTCACTGTGGTGGGGAGGGCAGATTAAAGCCATTTCCTGTGGACTGTGGTGAAGGTGGCAGCACAAAGGAGAGAGGGGCAAAGGGCCTGTTGCTTACAGAGAGCTGGTTTTGATGCCTGGATGAGCTGAAACAGAGGCTACTCGGAGTTAGGAGGAATAAAAGGAATAAAAGTTAGGAGGAATAAAAGGATATTTATTGAGGCCTTCAAAGGCCACACCTGGACAGCATCAGTGTTACAAATCGGGTCTCTGCCTGGATGGCTCCAAAATGGAGGCAAAAGGGAGGGCCCAGTCCCAAGACCATACATTTGATATGTTTGGGTCCGTTTGCATACAAGGAGTTCCACTTGCCCACCCTCTTCCTTCCACGTTGTTTATACTTTGAGCCTGAAATTTGGAAAAAACGTCCTCGAGGCCCCAATTGGAGTAGGATTGTTGTGCCTTCATCATCCTGTGAAAGGATCTTAGTAACTCTGAACAAAAAGCCACATACCACTGCAGAGCAGAAAACACAAAGAAAGGCCCAGGGCATCAGTTTTGGTGGCAGAGGTCAGTGCAGTCATGGGGCTTCAGGTCAAGTGGCACACCTAGGCCACAAGTCACAGGACTAACGCTGGCGTTCAGCACAAGGGCCCATAGTGCTGCTGTTGGATAATCAGTCAGGGTGCTGATGGCTTGTGACTGAAAAGCAAACCTCGCTCCCCTGCAGCTGGGAGTGCGCCCAAGCCAGGGCGGAGAGGCTCCTCGGGAGGTGATCTCGGACTCGGGCAGCATCGTGATCTCCGGGCTGACCCCCGGTGTGGAATACACCTACAGCCTCACAGTGCTGATGGATGGCCAGGAGAGAGAGACCCCCATCGTCAGGAGAGTCACTACACGTATGGCACTTGCTTTTCCACCATCATTGCTTCTTCCACTCCCCACTGCCTTCTGGGAGGCAGGTCTGCTTCTTTCCTTGCTGTCGTGGTCTGGTTTTTCTTTCTGATGCGTAGGTGACGGTAGCACTGCCTCATGCAGTGCAGAGTCACAGCTTCAGGGGAGCGGTTTTGGTTAATTCTAAATGTTGAGGATATTGTGAGGAGAGGGGTGCTGAGGCAGCCAGCATGATTCTCAGTACCATCAGTGACCCATTTGTCACTGACTTTTTTTTTTTTTTTTGCAATTTGACACTTGCAGCACTGGCTCCACCAACCAGCCTGCGCCTTAAGTCCAATCCTGACACTGGCATCCTGGTAGTCTCTTGGGAGAGAAGCACATCTCCAGGTAACCATGTGAACTCACTCTGTGCTCAAACCTCCTCTTGTAGCAGAATGCTAATGCTTCTTCTGTGGTGCCTTGCAGTTTGGTGGGAAATTTGCTGCTGACTAGTTTAAAGAAAAATGTACATGTTTCTAGATATATTCACAGTTAACTACAGCTTGCCATAGAATCATAATGATTTGCATTTTGTGTAAAACCCCATTTGGAGCATGAATGTATTGGAATATTTAAACTGTTTTAAGGATTTGAAGGGTTTCTTCAAGTATCTCCAGTGGTTGAAAAGTAGTCCAAGGGACGGAAATCAGAATGGACCACAAAGATTCTTGGAAGTGACCAATGAGTCTGTGCTATGGAAAGTGAGTGTGGTAGTTCAGACAATGTTCAGGATGAGCTCTTCTCCCACAATAGCTGATGGGAGCTGCACAATTGACTCCCATGAAAGGTGGATTGAAAGTTTTTGAAAACCTCTGTTGGTACCTGAATTTTTTCCTGGCAAGAGTCCTGAGAGAAGTTCCTCTCAAAACTCCTGAGATTTTCAGTTTGGCATGGTCTCACAGAGAACAGAAATGCCATGAGGGTGGCATGGCTAGCTCCCAAGAAGCTTATTTGGGGGTGCTTGACAAAGCAACCTCTTTCCTGCTGGGCTCAGGGCAGCAAAATCACTTATAAAATGTGATGTGTTTGCTTCAGCTGTTGCACTGAGGACTGATATAAGTGCATCCAGTGGGAGACTCTTGACACTGGCCTCTGTATTTCAGGCATTAGCGGGTACCGTGTGACCACTGCTCCCACGGATGGGCAGCAGGGCTCTACCCTGGAGGAGGTGGTGGGTGCAGACCAGACCACCTGCACCTTTGAGAACCTCAGCCCTGGCGTGGAGTACAATGTCAGTGTCTACTCTGTCAAGGATGACCAGGAGAGTGTCCCCATCTCAGAAACCATCACACCAGGTAATGAAAGGATGAGCAGCAATTTCAGCTGCCCAAGCTCACATGGATGAGCCTGAGAGCTCTGTTTTGCAGAACTTGTATTAGTCTGATGGTAGAGGGCTTAGACTTCACCTTTAGTCTCAAGAAGCAGAATAGCCACGTTCCAACACGTGACAGAACTTCTTACACCCGTGTACTTGTCTGCGTGGGCAACCCACGTTGTGTGTCTTAGGCTGCTGGTCAGCACATGGATCTGCTCTATGAGTACACTGAGATGGGCAGCAGCAGGGATTTACCTTAGCCCTGAAGTGTGCCCCAGCATCTGGAGCACAGCTGGTGGGAACAGGAAGTAAGTGAACAGAGGTATGGGTGGGAAGCAAGCACCAGAGAAATTCTGGAAGCACTAGTGGCAGCAGATCACTTGAGTGTAATGGAGAGGAAAACCAAGATGGAAAGGTCCATCACTGGAGCACTTGAGACACAGAGTGGTGTGTGCCACCTCACATGACATTTGTGGGGTCTGCAAAAACTGCCTTTGTAGCTACAGGATTAAAGTTAATATGCATTTCCCCAAGTGGTTGCATTTAGTTTTCCTTTGTGAGGGCTTCGTTTGTTTTTGTTTCTGCTCTTGAGATGATGCCAGCTACTGTGTTTGCTTGCTCTTGTAACACTGCTTTAAAATTTCTGTGCTTCACTGAAGTGCTGTGTGCCCTCTGGGGTGAACTAATACTGTGATGCTGCAGAGTTATGCAGTAATAGCTTTAGCCCTTCATCATCTTCTGGTGGGGGAGAGCTAAGAATGTATGTGTCTGGCTTTTATAGTTCTTTAAAGGTGATATGGTACATGCATTCCATGTGGATAAACAGTTATTTTACAGAAAACTGTTTTTTGGGGGGTTTTTTTGCACCAGCTCTGTAAAGTAAGTGTTTTCCAAGACAGACATCAAAATAGAACATAACCACTATTATTAAAGCAGTATTTCTGTCCCATAATTTCTTTTCAAACTAACTTGTAATGAACAGAATGGATACAGGGTCCTGCATCTTTGACTCACTGATGTCTGATCCTGAGTGAGGAAGAGCTTCCATTATTTCTCACTGATTTCAGGATCACCCTGATAAAGTCACACAGCCAAATCCTGTGGCTTAAATCAATACTAGTTTATTGACTTGAGCAGCTGAAAGTTTGGCTGTTGTCAATTAAAGATGCATCAAAAATTCCCCATGCCCTGCCCAGTTCTGCTGATCCTAACATGCAGGAAATGAGCACCTTTGCTAATGGAATAATACCAATAGGGAAAAGAGTCACAGCTGTGCTTATTTTCCCTACAGAAATTTAAGCAGCCTCTAAAAGGTCATTAAAGAGCATTCTTACTCAGTGGCTAAAACTTGAGATTTTGAACAATTTTAGCCACTTATGTCACGCTCTTGGCCACATCATGTGCTGGGCATAACCTCTGAATTAGGAGATATTGTCACTCTGACAGAATTAATACCATTTAAAGGTAATTTTTAACCATTTAACCCTGTTTCCAAGGAAGTGTTCTATTACTTACAGTTCCATATCATCTGTTTTTAGCACATGTATTGCAGCAGTTAGTTGGTAAGTAGAATATGAGGAATTCTGGGCCAGATCCTCAAGCCATTGCATGAATTTGAGGCTTTTTTCCAAGTGCAGCATAATTCAGAAGGTGGATGATCTACCATGGAACTTCATGAAGGTTCTCAGCAGCTGAGGGTCTGATTTAGCCCCTTCAAATGAACTGATATTTTTGTCATCCCAGTGATAAAATTTAGATTCACCATTTGAACAAAACAAGGATTTTAGAGAGTCAATCAATTATTATTTCAGAGTTGTTTTATTTACACTTTAGTAAACTTTGCTCTCTTGTAATTTACCTGTAAAAAAAAAAAGGGCTATGTTTCTTCTGCTTCTGTTTTGGTCAAAAAAAGAAGGATCTTTGTGGTAAAAAGTAAATTTGCTGCAAGTTAAGTGCCTCTTGTAGGGCTCTTTGAAAATTTTATGTCCAAAGAGGATTGAGGTTTCAGCTTCAGAGGGGATTGGTGTATCAGCTTCTGTCTGCCTATGGAAGCAGCTGGAGGCTGCTTTGAAGGGTAAATACAAGAATACAAACTGAAAACAGCAAAAGCAAAAAACACAACAAAAACCACCCCGCCAAAATCCTTCCTTTTCACCCAAACCCCAAGAGAAATTGTGCATATCACCGCAGTTGCTTCCAAAGTTCTGTCAATGTTTTAATAGTGATGAACACTGCTTTTTTCTCCCTTGTCTTTCTTTTGCCTCCGTGTGTCTCTGCCTCTCCCATTTGCTCTTTAACTCACTAGAGGTGCCCCAGCTCACTGACCTAAGCTTTGTTGACATAACTGACTCGAGCATCGGCCTGAGGTGGACCCCGTTAAATGCCTCCACCATTATTGGGTACCGCATCACAGTAGTTGCAGCAGGAGAAAGTGTCCCTATTTTTGAAGATTTTGTGGACTCCTCAGTAGGATACTACACAGTGACAGGCTTGGAGCCGGGCATTGATTACGACATCAGTGTAATCACACTCATTAATGGCGGAGAGAGCGCCCCTACCACTCTGACACAGCAAACGGGTGAATTTTGAAAACTTCTGTGTTTTGTGACATGGGTGGTGTCTGTCACTGGCTGTCACTGGCTGTTGGGGTGCTGGGGCTTTGTCCAAAGAGGAATTGAGCCACTTGCTGCAGGGAAGCCAGACAGACCCGGCTCTCTTCTTTTCCCAGATGGCAGCTGGGGATGGATGTGGCGCTGCTTGATTTTGAATTGGAGGCATTTTAATGCAATGAATGACTGCAGACTTGCCAGGCTCTTTCACCTTCCACTGTTCAGATTTCCAGGATCCAGTTGGACTCAAGAGCCTGAAACATGAGCTGTGTGTCATCCAGGCTTTAAAACTGTGATTCCCCAAAATAGGAGTGCTAAAGGGCGGAGCAGATCAGCAGTCACCCTCCAGCCTCGACAGCTGTTTGAGCTTCCAGCAGCCCATTTCTGTGGTGGCCCCACTCTTTCCACAATGCCCCAAAGGATGCAGATGGACACCACTCCCTGAGTACATGCCAGTGACAGCCATGCCACACCATCAAGGGTCTCTATAGTGCATGAGCTGAAGGCGAGCTGGAAACTGGTTCTTGCATGAAATCCTGTTGTGTTTGAAAATCTTGAGGCTGTAAATCCTTCGACATGAGTAGAAGTAGAGTCATAGGAAATTAGTGATATACCCTCTCCTCTCCTGTGTGTGCATGTATGGATTCTAGATGAGATTACTTTTCCATCTGTAAGCTGCTGTATGGCAACTTTAAACCTCTATTGGCACCACATCTGTAATATAAAATCCAGCTGCTAAAAGTGCATTACTGAAACTTGCTACCTTGTTTTTAAATTAGGCCCGAGGGGTACATTTAACATATCAGGAATTGCCAAGAGGTTAAAGCAGCCTGACAGTAGTGCAGACACATTTTTCCCTTAACCGTAGTAGAACCAAATGTAGTTTAGAAGTCTGTTTGCATGAGTCTGATGCTGTAGTCTGTTGTGCATGAGATACTTTCTCTGGTGGTTGACTCCCTGAACAGACATCTTGATCAGAATGAATCTGAGAACTGAGGTAGGTTTGTTCTTTGCTGTGTAGCTGTGCCTCCTCCCACGGATCTGCGCTTCACTAATGTGGGGCCTGACACCATGAGGGTGACTTGGACTGCCCCGACTTCCATCGTGCTGAGCGGTTTCCTGGTGCGCTACTCCCCAGCCAAGAAGGAGGAGGATGTTGCAGAGGTGACAGTCTCACCCTCAGACAGCATGGTCATCTTAACTAGTAAGTGGGTTACCTGTGTAAGACAAACAAACATAAGAAGCTCCTCAGCATAAAATCCTAATATTACTAAGAGAAAAGACCTCCAAGCTCATCAAGTTGAACTATCAACCCAGCACCACTGTGCTCACCACCAAGCCATATCCCCAAGCTGCAATCCACACACCCCCTGAACACTTCAAGGGATGGTGACTCCACACCTGACCAGTCTTTCAATGGAAGAATTTTTTTCTGATATCCAACCTCGATCTCCCATAGTGCAGCTTGAGGTCTTTTCTTGTCCCATCACTTGTTATGTGGGAGAAGAGACTGACCCCCACCTTGCTACAGCCTCCTTTCAAGTAGTTGTAGAGGATGAGAAGGTCCACATGATACAAGATGAGGCAAAATAAATTGTTTGAGTGTGGCTGGCCAAATTCTCAGCTCATCTAAAGTGATGTTGCAAGTAGCCTCATACAAGCTTACACCAAATAGGGTTTGGTCTGTAGCTTTACCCAAGTTAAAGCCAAACCACAGGCAAGTTTTCTCCTATCAATCCAAGGGCAGTGATGAATCAGGCTATGAGGCAATTGCATTAATTTGCAGCCTGGTTAGGTATTAACAGTAAATACATGTTGTTTGCCTGGTTTGCCAATAATGTCAAGGACTTGAAGTGCAGAGGCTCAGGGAGAGGATCAGAATATGCAAAAGGTCATTGCTCCTTTGACTTTGGATGCTCAGACCAGAAAACACATCCTGTTTTTGGAACCTTACATGGCAGCAAAATGTGGGTGTTTTCCAAAAGCTGACATTAATTTTGGGGGCAAAAGCTGTGTTGTTTTTATAGTTGTTTGGGTTTTTTTTTCTCTCTTTTTGGGATAAAAATCTAAATCTTGAGCTTGTCTGAATTAGAACAGCTGTGTTGGATATCCTTGGCCCTATTTCAGCTTAAATCAGCTGAAGCTTGGCCTGGTGCATAACTAAACCGGTAGATAGCTAGAAGGGGCACTGTGAAAAGGTGAATGCTTCTAGTCAATCTCCACAAACTAATGAAGCAATGGCATAGGATATTTGGCTTCTTCAGGCTAAAGCACTGCAAGGAACCATAATGCCACAAAAATAACTGATTTAAACTTCTCATTGTCCTGGAGGCTCAGATCTTCCATCAAGCAAAACCTGATTGTCTCCTAAGAAATGCTGTTAAAATTGTGTAGGTTAATTAACTTCTTGATATTAGCAAAGAAACATGTCCAGATTCCTTTTCTTCAACTCCACAGACCTGCTCCCTGGCACTGAATATCTGGTGAAAGTCTACAGCGTCTCTGAGCAGCATGAGAGCGCGCCTTTGTATGGAATCCAGAAAACAGGTACTGGGATGCACATGTGGCTAATGCCACCCTTTAAGAGTTCATTGATGGGACTTAATGACTTCTTTTTCCTGTGGTGATGATGATGCCAAGCAGTTTGGTTGAGCTTGTGTCTCTTGAAAACACCCAGGTCTTGATTCCCCCACTGGCCTCGACTTCTCGGATATAACGGCGAACTCCTTCACCGTGCACTGGATCGCTCCTCGTGCCACCATCACGGGCTACAGGATCCGCTACCAGCCGGAGCAGGGCGGGGCCCGGCCCAAGGAGGACCGTGTGCCCCCCTCCAGGAACTCCATCACCCTCACCAACCTGCTGCCAGGCACTGAGTACGTGGTCAGCATCATCGCCATCAATGGCAGGGAGGAGAGCCTGCCCTTGGTTGGCCAGCAAACAACAGGTGAGCCTGGAGGGATTGCTGGATTTGGAGTGTCCTCTAGCAAAGTAGTTGTTAAACCAGATGTGCCTTAGTAGCTTCACTCCTGATGATACACACATAATGCCTGTGTACTGAGGTAGGGCCTGATTTAGGAGAAGGTGGGAGGACCCATGCTGCTTTCAGATGTTTCTAGGGCCAGCAGAACTATTATTATTAAATCCAGTCCAATGCTATGTGGATATGTTGCTTTGGAGAGCAGTGTGCCCTGAGCCAAAGGACAGACACATGGGTAGCAAGGAGCACGGTATAAGTGGAGTGTGTAGCTGTTGTACAACTGTGTTTAAACTCCCTTCTCAATTCTTTGTTTTTCTAGTGTCTGATGTTCCAAGGGACTTGGAAGTCACCCCTACCAGCCCAACCAGCCTCAGGATTTCCTGGGATGCTCCTGCAGTGACAGTCAGATACTACCGGATCACTTATGGTCAAACAGGTGAGGGCAGGCTGCTACAACTGGTCACAGACCTGAAACTCAATTCTGAGGCCATTAGAAAGCAAATAGCAAAGTCACCTTGGGCTGTGGCATGCTTTAAAAAGGCATAAGTGCCTTTTTAAAAAAGAGCAAATAATTTTTTACCTAGCCAAAAGAAAGAGCATCTGGAGTATTCCAGTAATTTTAGAGGTGGTTCTGTGTATGTATTTCATACTTTTCCTTGGAATGGTCAAAACAACTTTGGCCCAACAGCCACTGAAATCAACAGGGTCCTGTCTTCAGCTTGATGCATCTAGGACTGTCCTAGTTTTTGTAGAGATTTTATGTGTATGCTTTACAGACCCATCACATTTCTTTCTTAACCTGCTCTTCCTAGGTGGAAGCAGCCCAGTACAGGAGTTCACAGTGCCTGGCACCGTGTCTACTGCCACCATCACTGGCATCAAGCCTGGTGTTGAATACACCATCACTGTGTATGCTGTAACTGGCCGTGGAGACAGCCCTGCCAGCAGCAAGCCAGTCACTGTCACCTACAGAACAGGTGAGACCTGGCTAAACCAAACAAGACAAAAACCTCCATGGCTTTGTGTTGGCTTTTCCCTATAAATATGTATCACTGATCCCTGGCTTCTTCTAGAAGCCATGAGCTGTAAGGCCATCAGTTTCAGTGGAGCTGTGTATCTTGGTGGCCCAGCATGATAACTGGCATGGCACAGGAGACTGTGGATTTGGAGAAGGGGAACTCTGCGGAGTGCAGATGGGGATAAAAGCAGTGCTCAGCTGCTCATTGCAGAGTGGAAATCCTGTTGGGCTCTTATAATGTGGGGTCACTGCTGGCTTAACTCACTGTCAGATTATGTGATCCTGATTTGATCTAACTTTCTAACACCAAGACTGTTGTCTCACTCCTGATTTGGATGTAACCTAATCCTACTCCTGCTGTAGTTGCAGATAAGGGCATTTAGTAGCCTTTAAAACAATAAAAATCCTCAACTAACATTGTTATGAGATCACTCAAACACACATCATGGTTAAGGATTTTTTGCTCTAGGCTAGCTTGAGAGACAAATAAACATGTGTTTTCTCTTCCAAGCAGTGCAGAATAAAATTCAGCACAACAGTAGAGGAGGGTTTCCTGTACCAACATACTCAATAAATTATTTCTGTTGCCCAGAAATAGACACACCATCCCAGATGCAAGTCACTGATGTCCAGGACAACAGTATCAGCATCAGATGGCTCCCTTCAACATCCCCTGTCACAGGGTATCGGGTGACTGCTGTCCCCAAGAAGGGACATGGGCCCACAAAAACGAAAAATGTCCCTGCAGGTAAGAGTCATATCATCTTTCACTGGATCTGTAAAGAATGCAAGATGTGACCACCAACATCCTGCTGCTGCTTGTACCTTTCTTTGCCATCCTGCTGATTTTCAGTTCTGTCTCATCCAGGATAGAAGAGCTTGGGCAGATTTTTGCCCCAAAATCTTCCTATTTCTTTGACACCAGTGTACTGCAAAAGTTTGTTCTTGGCAGCCTCAGTGTACCTGAAAAGCACCTGCATTTCAAAGAAATATGACTGGATTTTCTAGCATCCAGCAGAAATTGCTCTGAAATCTTTCTGGAAGTCACATAATGTGACCCTTGGTCACAGCATGGGTTCAGTCACATACACTACGGGTTTGTAGTGTAGTGCCTGTGTGACCTGCCATGTGTCAGCTCTCGGGAAAACTGCATTTTGTGGACTCAGCAGAGCATTTGGGGATGCTTGTGATGCAGCTGAGTTGATGGTCAGTCTTATCCTAAAAAATGATGAAAGTTGGTCTGCCTGTACTTTGTTCTACCCACTGAGCTAACCTGCCCTTTCAGCTCTGGAGCCTTGGAGCAGGTACAAATTGCAGTTGTGCACTGCCAGAGAAGCATGGTGCAATTTAAAGGCAGATTTAATTCATCAGTCCCACCTTGTTTTAATGACATTTATTCATGGTATGGCTTAGACAGGCCATTCATTCAAGGCTACTCTCTGCAGCTTGTTCTTCCTGACTGATGGTGTTCTTTCCTACCAGATCAAACTCAAGTCACAATTGAAGGTCTGCAGCCTACAGTGGAGTACATGGTCAGTGTCTATGCTCAGAATCAGAACGGGGAGAGCCTGCCCTTGGTTGAGACAGCTGTCACCAGTATGTATTTCACTTAATGGGAACAAACACATGTTTTCTATTGATGTCTGAACCTACCACCACATTCCCAGGGAAAGCAAAAGCCAAAGGCCTGGTGTCCAGGAGAGTGTGAGGTGGTCTGCCCTCTGAGAAGTACTGTGCACCTAAACTGCAGATGCTGGCAAAAACGCAGTCCCTCTGCCTCAAACACTGCCAAAATGCAATTTCCTGCCCCCTCAAACTGCTGTGCTTCTAATTTTCTTTTTCTAAAGCCACAAAAGTCTTTTGGGGCTTTGTTTGCCATCAGCCAATCAGAGGATAAAATGTGCCAAGATCTCCTTTGTGTGGAGCTAGGTGGCAAAGGTGATTGCTGTTAAGGGACTGGATTGGGCTTGGGAGTACATGCCCTGTTCAAGGGAGAAAGGGAAACCACATGGGTTATACCAAGAAATTGGGATGAAGTGATGTAGAACAAAAAAATAATTCCAGGACTGAGGTGCTGTGTACAAAACAGCAGTCCTGCTCTGGTCACAGAGGGGACACAAAAGGGGCCTTGTAACTGAGGGATGTGTTTGAGGTAAAGTGCTTTTGAGGGATACCTCGGGGGTAGGGATTTGTGTGATTCTTATTTCCCTGCTTAAGCTTGTATTCAAAACTATGACTCAGCCCCAACCACCACCAGCAACAGGAGCTTTTCCAGAGCTTTGCAGAGATGAGTGAAGAGTCCACATTCAAACCAACAAAGTCCTGGATAAAAATCACCTTTGCCAACTAGAAAATGTAGAAAATTGAGGACTAATACAACATGGCAAATGAAAAAGATGAAGCTTTTTTAGAAAAACATGATTATGATGCAGTATAAAAATTACATGCCTGTTCCTCCCATTTTGTGTAACAGATGGGTGTATTTCTGTGATAGCCACTCCGGACTTCTGAGGAACAAGGCTCACTTCCCCTGCTCTGAGCTCCCACCTTGCCAGGAAAATCCCATGAATTGGTTTAATTGGGAGGTGTGCCTATATCACCCAGTTGCACCTGTGAACATTCCCTGTGCACTCAATACAAAGCTGAAAAGTTTGTTTCTAACTGATTTTGCAGTATAATATGCTGAGTAATTTTGCTTTCTTGATGAGTGTGTTAATTGGACATTAATTTATGGAAGAAAAGTGGGATGGATTCTCCTTGGACTGGTGCTTTGCACAGCAGCTCACAGTAGTGAACAGCAAGTGCAGCATGAACCCAAACTTAGAGAGCCAGATGGGTTCTCCAGCTGCTTTTGGCACTAGCAGCCATTTACATGGGAGAAATGGGTCTTAACACCCCATTCCTTTTTTTCTCTTGTCCACTTTTAAGGTAGCTTAATGCTGCTAGAGTTGTGTGAAAGAGGTTTTGGTGCTGTGAGGACTCAAAAGTAGGTGAGAATTGGTGTCCTGGCTGCTTTGAAGGTGGTGATGCAGGTCCTTTTGGTTTCAGCAAAGCCAGGATTTGCTGCCTTCCTGCTGCGTGGCACCTGCAAACTCAGGCTCAGGGATGTAAGCATGTGTGCAAGGTGCAGCACAGAGGAGAATCCAGTTCCCCCTTGCCATGCCAAACTGAAAACCGCTTTGCATGTTATCGAAATGCTTTTTATTTTCCTCACCCACAACCTGCTTTTTATCACTTAACCTCTTACCGTTAATTTGCCTAACAGACATTGATCGCCCTAAAGGACTAACATTCACTGAGGTGGATGTTGATTCCATCAAAATTGCTTGGGAAAGCCCTCAGGGGCAAGTCACCAGGTATAGGGTGACCTACTCAAGCCCTGAGGATGGAATCCATGAGCTATTGCCGGCCCCAGGGGGTGAAGAAGACACTGCTGAGCTGCATGGCCTCAGGCCAGGTTCTGAGTACACTATCAATATCGTTGCCATTTACGATGACATGGAGAGCCTGCCCCTCACTGGGACCCAGTCCACAGGTACAGCTCCCACCACCCCCAGCAGGCCATGGCAGCAGCAGCTTCTGCCCCGAGGGGTAAAGTGTGCTTCCATGTGCAACTGGTGCTCCGTGCCGGGACAGCCCTGGGGACAGCCCAGGGCTGGGGGAAGGCTTTGCTGGGGCCAGAGAGCTGCCTGCCAGCAGAGTCAGCCTGCATACCCATCAGGGAAGGCAGACAAGAGAGCAGGATTGCAGGAGCAGATCCTAGAGAAAGGAGGGAGGGGTGTCCAGTGGTGTCCTGTCCCTGGTCACAGAGCCTGATCCATGGTGAGCGCTCTCACAACGCTCTTGCCTTCAAGGTAGGGGACACCTGAAAGCGCAGGCAGTGACCAACAAGAGAGATGAGGGCAGCTGTCATGGCCCAGGGACCTTGCTGTTGGAGTCAAAGATCAGCAGGAAGGGCTGGGAGATTGCAGAAGCCTCAGGTCTCACAGAGCCTGCAGATCCCTCACTGGCACTGCTGTAGGGACCGCAGCCCACTGCATGCCCACAGCCTGCACTCTCATCACCTCCACAGGAGAGTCCCTTCTGTGCCAGGCTGATCCAGCTACAATTCCACGCATTGAAAGTTCCTTGATGAAAAGGAAAATTATTGCAAGGAATTAGCTTAACATTGCTTCCAGCAATATGGAATCCATTGCAAACTTCCAGCATTACCAGATGTGACTTTATTGCAAAGACAGGTAGTGCCTGTGTAATAAATGTCTCCTATTCATTTGTGCCTGAAAAGTCGGCACTTTAATTCTAGGGGTGGAATGAATTCAGTGGGTCCTAGTATACAGATCTGCTGTGCTAAACTGAAGCAAAGTGATGTAATAATGGAACAGCTGGCTGACTACCTGCCAGAAATGCAAATATAATACTTTTTCAAACCCACCCTCTGTGGTTTACCTTTTGTGGGCTGTTTTAAAGTGGATTTGAAGTCATTCAAGACTTTCCATTTACTCTCATGGACTTTAGACTGAGCTCTGAGCAAAGCCATTATATCCACTTGGTAAAACTGGAAAGCTTTGACAGCAATGTACCATAGTGGGGACTATGGTAAAGTATATCTTTGCTCTGTTTACAGCCCCAGGCTTACCAACAGTAAGGCAAGGAAGTATTTCAATGGGCACTCCCTTTTTTTAGGCAAGCATTTGTTTGTAAGCATAGTGGATGTGTTAGCTCTTGTGTGATGAGCCTTATGGCCACCACAGCTCTGCTTTTCCATTGCCTTGCTCGCTGTGTAAGTGGCTGTAAAATGCTTCCCCTCCCCATTTGCAGTGTTTTTATATCTTCTCTGCAATTCCTGAGCCTGCTTCCTACTTACTTTTGTAAATCATCCATTGTGTTTTGGAAATGAACAGACAGGGGCAAGTGGAGCAGGACTAACTGTGAGCTGTGTGATGAAAAGCAGAGACTGGTAGAATATTTAAAACAGATGGGCCTACTAGAGATTTAAGCACCTTCCCAAGCCTTTACCTTCTATCCTAGCAAATGTCATTTCTCACTTAACTTCAGGGTTAAAGCATCTCCTTATTTCTGCTGAAAAGTGTTACTGTAGATTTGAGAATCTCCTCCTGAATAACATGTCCTTTATGCCTGTGTTTGCACAAGGCACTCCACTTTCCTGGCCTAAACCTGTTTCATGTTCAGGAGAGATTGTCTTATGCAAGACTGTCTTTTTTTAAAGTAACTGTGTGCCAATCTGGATTTTTGCAGCAATTCCACCTCCATCAAACCTGAAGTTTACTCAGGTAACTCCCACCAGTCTCACCATCAACTGGAATGCACCCAATGTTCGCCTCACTGGCTACAGAGTCAGAGTGAACCCCAAAGAAAAGACTGGTCCTATGAAAGAAATCAACCTTTCTCCAGACAGCACATCTGCAGTTGTGTCTGGCTTGATGGTAACTTTTTTCTTTGTGTTGTGGAAAGGAGATTCTGGAATAAATTTCAGGTTCCTTTAATTAGGAGCTTCAGCTGAAGTAGTTCCTTACAGCTCCTGAGTCTGGCTCTGAAGCTCATGGTGTCAGACTGCAGCTACTCAGTACTGTAGCTTTTTTAAAAGGCAAGTAATTGGCCTGCTGAAAGCTGCATTCTACCCCCTTCCTCATCTAACACAGACAGACTGGATGCCTAATCAAATGCAAATTACCAGGTTCACAATCAAAAGTAACCTAGCAAAATGCTTTTTACTCATCTTTCACAAAAGTGGTCAGATAAAGTGATCTAATGCAGAGATTTCAAGCTGTGATATTGGAGCTTTGGCAGTCTATTGCCTATTTTTAAGATATCTGCAAAATATAAGTCAAAAATGCAAGTCTTTTGTGAGTAGGCTTAAATTTGCTATATCGCCATCTTTTCCACTGTAAACATTTCAGGAGTTCCTGAACTGGAGAAGGCTGAAAATAACTGCTTTTATGGTTCCTGCAATCTTAAAAAGCTACTGATTTGTTTTTAAGGAGTTTTATGAATCATTTTCAAAAATGAGCCTTAAAAAACATTCTAATCTAGGTGGACCCATGGTCTGATGCAGCCATGGACAAAACCCATCATGCTGTTCCTTTCACAATTCTCTTTTATTCACATTATTTTATTCCTTATCGTAGCAAATGGCATCCATTAACCCTGGGAAAAATAGGAGGGAGATTAGAGTTTCTCTGAAGAATCAGCTTTGAAGCACAGATTCTAAAAGAGAGGTGAAAAATAAGCTTCTTCCAGGATTATTTCTTCTCCTGAGTGTGCATAGGTGCACAGTGTGTTGGGGTCCATGCCTACTCTTTTATTGCAGCTGGAAATAATTAGAATTATCCCATCACTGCTGTCCTGATTTATTTTAAGTTTTTGTATTTCAGTAAGTGGTGACTGAGAAACATGGCTCCACCAAGTACTGACTGAGGGCAGGACTGTTTCCCCCTGTGCCGGCTCCTTCTCGTAACATGGTATAACTCTGTCCATTCCAGGTGGCAACCAAGTATGAAGTGAGTGTGTATGCCCTGAAGGACTCCCTGACCAGCAGACCAGCCCAGGGGGTGGTCACAACCCTTGAAAGTAAGTGGTGACCCTCCCCAAATGACCACTTAGTGCTGTGTGGGTGCAGAGGCCGGCAGCCTGCTCTATGTCCAGGGTGGGGCTCTGCCCAAAGCTCCATCCCAGGCTTCACTAGCACTTGGCTGGTAAGATTGCCAGTCCCCACTGTAGTGACAGGAGCCCTTTCCCTTGTGGTGCAGATGTGAGTCCCCCTCGCAGGCCCCGGGTCACAGATGTCACTGAGACAACCATCACCATTACCTGGAGGACCAAGACTGAGACCATCACTGGCTTCCTGGTGGAAGCCATCCCTGCGGGAGGCCAGAACCCCATTCAGAGGACCATCAGCCCTGAACTCAGGAGTTACACTATCACTGGTAAGTGAGGGCTTCTGCAGCTGCAGGGTCATACCAGGAAGTACACTGGGTTCTTGTTTTGGAATTGAATATTCGTGGTGAGAAATGCTATAGGAACAAAAGGTGGGAAAAAATATCTGAGGTATCAAGACTAGGCTCCTAGAAGAGGTTATTGAAAGATTTTCTGATGGCCCATCTTAGGTGGCTTCCCCTTAGCTAACATTTGTGATTCAACTTCATTTTAGGCTTGCAGCCGGGCACTGACTACAAGATCTACCTGTACACTCTGAACGAGAACGCACGCAGCTCCCCAGTGGTACTGGATGCCTCCACTGGTAATGATCTTGTCTGACCTTTATGTTCATGTTAACACACAGTAATCACATATGGCCACAGATAGGAGTTGTCTATGTCTGATCACATTTCATACTCTCTGTGACCTACAGCAATGGGTTTGAGAAGGGTGTCAAGCAGGTGTAGCTCAGGTGAAGAACATGCTGGTTTTTCCTGCGTTTGACTTGTTAAACCCTTCTGTTTCCACCCAGCTATCGATGCTCCTTCTAACCTGCGCTTCCTTACAACCACGAGCAACTCCCTGCTGGCCACCTGGCAGCCTCCCAGAGCCAAGATCACTGGCTACATCATCAGATATGAGAAACCTGGCTCACCAGTCAAGGAGGTCGTGCCTCGCCCCCGGCCCGGCACCACTGAGGCTACCATTACTGGTAACTCTGTTTTGTCTGGGAGCTCCTTGCCTGAAACACTTGAATTTCAAAAGAGAGGGAGGGGGAAGGTGTAATTATAAAATGCATTGATGGTTAGCTAATAGACAGAGAAAATTGTGTTCCTTTATTGTGGTTTCCAGTACTAGAGAGTGTTCTTTAAGCACACCCATCCGACAAACACATTCCACTTCACTGATAGAACAGCCACCACATTTGAACAATCTGGTGTTTGTTTCCCCTGTCACTATGATTGTTGTCCTTTCAAGGAAGAAAAGCTCCTGGTTCTGGCACCTCACCAGTCATATGTGCTAAAGATCCCTTATGTTTGGGTCCATGCTCCCAGCTGACACGGTCAGATTGCAAACTTGCTCTGAGGGGCTGAAATCTCTGCACTGTCCTGAAAACCTTGGGTGTGAAATTCACATACCCCATACTGTAGCCATACCAGCTTCTCATTCTGCCTTAGTTCTCACACATAATCATAAAAGAAAAGCAGCTCATAGCTCCAAAATTGTTCTGTGTCCTTCTTCCCTCCCTAGGTTTGGAACCTGGCACTGAATACATTATCTACATTATTGCTGTGAAGAACAGTCAGAAGAGTGAACCACTGGTTGGCAGGAAAAGGACAGGTAAACAAAGCTCTGGATTGTTGTGTGCCAGCAGGAGATATCTTCCACTTGGGGAATACAGTGTGAAAGACATTGGAAGACACTTGTGGAGGACTGAAATAATAATGTTTTTAAAAATACCCTGTTCACACCACTCAGCCACACCTTTTCTTTGAGTTAAATAGGCTTTGTAAGGAGGTTTTCCTTTTTAAAGATGCAGGAGGTACAGTTCTAAATTTATATTAGTCACATTTACCTGTGTTTGAACATCAGCAACAGAAGAGTGTGCTTGATGCTGGATTATTGCTTGGGTACCTAATGGATAATTAAATCAGAGTTGCCATTCTGTCTAACACTTGATGGCATCAAATGCAGAATCCATTTAATTTGTTGCCTGTTGCATTCCTCTTACTTTGCAACTTTCACAGGACAGGATTGAGATACCTATAGTCAGCAAAATACCAGCTGGACATCCAAATACTATCAAGGAGCAAGTTTCTTCCTTCTCACCAGCGACTCCTCTTAAAATGATAACCTGCAACTATCTCTTGTAATCATTTCTCCTCAATTTGAGCAGTGGTGGTGGCTTCTTTGGGTTGCAGTGTTCAAAAGTGTTGCTCAGCATGAAAATTTCATACCAACACACTTCTTCTGCCTAAGGAGCGTGTGAAAACACACACACTGCCTTCTGTGTGAAAGATACAGAGAGGGGAAATTACCTTTACAATCACCACAAGGTCATAAAAAGTGTGTTGCATCTTGGTGTAACTGCTAATATTTGATGCTTGGTGTGGTGTAATACAGCTGTTTGATTTGCCATTTGCTTTGCTTGATGGCCTCTATCTTTTCTTTGGCCAGACGAGCTCCCCACGTTGATTAGCAGACCACACCCCAACCAGCCTGACATCCTGGATGTGCCCTCCATCGATGAGGGGACCCCCTACCTCACCAACAACAGGTACGACAACGGCAACGGCATCCAACTTCCAGGCTCCTCTGGGCACCCTCAGACAGTGGGACACCAGGGACAGCAAGTCTTCTTCGAGGAGCATGGCTACAGGCGGCCTGGACCCACCACAGCCACTCCCCTCAGGCCTGGATCCAGGCAGCCGCTGCCCAGCGTGGACGAAGCCATCGAAATCCCGGGCTACCAGGTGCCCGTCATCGTGGAACCCTCGTTGCCGCACCAGCGCAGGCCCCCGCGCAACGACAGCACGGGGCAGGAAGCCCTTTCTCAGACCACCATCTCCTGGAGGCCTCTGCTGGAGAGCTCTGAGTACATCATCTCCTGCCAGCCCGTCAGCCAGGACGAGGACACTCTGCAGGTAACGGGGCTGTCTCAGCAGAGGGGTGCTGTAGCCTCACCTGGGGCAGCGGAGTCTCTCGGGGCCCCGGGCAGGAATTAGCTTAAAGAGGCTGTTTGACACATAGCTGAGACCAGGGTGGGTGAAAGCCTCCCTCATCTCCTTTATGGGAAAGGCTACAGGATAAAACTGCAAAACCAGGAAACTGTCAGCAGTGACATTTCTCCAGGGAAGTGGACATTTCACCAAGAAGGGAGAGTTTCAAAGACTGAGGTGCTGCTTCTCCAAGCTACAAGGCTCTTCCTACCTCTCCCTTGAAATGGCAAAACTAACCCCTTGTGATCTAGAGTAGCCAAGTCTAACTTGGTATTGTTTGAAGTTCTCAGAATATCTAAGGGGAGTGGTCTGGCTCCATCATGGTACAGAGCATCGGGGTCATCCTAAACATCCTGTCTTTCCTATGAGAGAGGGAACACCTAAAGGGTATTCCCTCCACCTTTCTGGTGACCTGGCATTCTCTCTTGTTGCAGTTCAGGGTTCCTGGCACTTCCTCAAGTGCCACACTCAAGGGTCTTACAAGAGGGGCCACCTACAACATCATAGTGGAAGCCCTGAAGGATCACCGGAGACAGAAGGTGCTGGAGGAGGTGGTCACAGTTGGCAATACTGGTAAGGAATAGCCTTAGGGAGTCTGGCTGAGCCTGTGCAGCCCCTGCCTCATTCCCCTTACTCAAGGTAACCCCTGCCTAGTGCCCAAGCTTGACAGCAGTTCAGAAAGGAAACTTCTGATGAGGACAGTTCATAGCAGGACGCTGGGACAAGTGATTTGTGAGGTTCTCTGGTTTTGGAAAACTGACACACGCTGATGGTGGGATGAGAGCTGTCCTGAGCTGCTGTGTAAGCACAGAAGATGTGCTTTGAGGCTCCAGACCCATTCCCAGGCCCCAAGATACATCTGGTATTTGCTGTGCTTAAAGGGAGTCAGAGTCACTGGTATCTTGTATCTGTCATAGACAGGACCATCAGCTTTTGACCCTGCACTGATGCTTGTGAAGCACCCAGAAGCCAAGGCGCACATCTAAGCTTACAATTCATTCTGCCCAAAAACAGGGTCTGCTCTCCTTGCCCCTTCCCCCTGCCATGACACAGAACCTGCAGGACCCCAAAAAAGTGCCCATGCAGCTACCAATCCCTGCTGTTCCTCAGCATCTTACAGCACATTTTTTCCTAAAAACAGGCAGTCAGGTTGTTGCTCACCAGCAGCAAATGCAAAAACTCACACTTGCTTGAAACTTGGCAAATCAAAATGAAAATAGCCTTAATGTCAGTTTTTTTATCGTTCAGCTGCTCTGACACATGCAAATGGAAAATAAATCACAGGGAGCTGGGCTGCTGACAACCATTAAGTATATGCCCATGGGGTAGCTCTGTTACTGCCAGGATATTACAAGAAAAAAGTGTGTATTCACTGAAAATCATTCTTGTCTTTCAGCAGTTCCTATTGCTGTGTGTGATGCCTGTTTCTCCTCTTTTTGTTCCAGTGTCTGAAGGATTAAACCAGCCAGCTGATGACACCTGCTTTGATACTTACACTGGCTCCTTCTATTCCATTGGCGAGGAATGGGAGCGCTTATCTGAAACTGGCTTTAAGCTCTGGTGCCAGTGTTTAGGCTTTGGCAGTGGCCATTTCAGATGTGACTCTTCTAGTGAGTAGCTTGCTGTTAACCATCCCCATCCCCACTCTCCCCCAGCACCAGGGCCATGTTTGACAGACTCAGCCTGATCCAAACATGATGCAAACGAAGGCAGGATCTGAAGTCCTTAAACCAAAGGGGTGTTTTGCATCATGAGAAGTGATGGAAAACTTTGGTTACCTCTGAGCTGTGCAGCTAATCTAGAATTGCCATCAGCAACAATCGGTATTGTACTGATAAGAGGCTTTTTTACCTTGCCAGACATGTCTAGGTAATATATGGGAAGGAAGGTGTGGATTTCAGTGGGTATTACAGCCAGTGCTGAAATTGCAATAAATCTGGTTTGCATTGCAGGCAGCCTTTGCAAAGCAGCTTGCAAAACCAGTTTTCTAATTTTCTAGCACTTCTGCCCAGGACATTAAGTTTTATTCTTTGCAGAACTGTGGTTTACATGGAAAAATATCCAACTTGATGTAAGGGAATGGAACAAAAGTCTGTGATTGGGCAGCTTAGCACAACATATACCCAGCTAATTGAAATTAGGCTTTTAAATTGTGGAATAAGCTCAGAAAGTACTTCTGCAATTTGCATAGATTCAGAGGAGTCTATGTAAAGACATACACTTTTACTTTTACAGGAAAAGATGCTTATTTTACAGGATTAATATTTGTATTTCAATATTTTGTACACTTGGCTTATGCATTGTGATAAATTTTATGCTGGGTATTTGCACAAAAAAAGAGCATTTAAATATTTTTCTCTCCTTTCCTGCCCCACATCTTTTAAATTCCTTTTAATTTATTTTCATTTCCTATAAATCAAACCTCTTCTCTCCATTCTTTGTCACATCCTACTTTCTTCCCCAAAAGCCTCTGCACATTTGCCAGAGCTGAAACAGCCTTCAGCAGTTAAAAACTGCAGGAGCTGAACCCATTTCCTCCTTGGGGTTTAGAAGAGCTGAGAAGATTATTTCTCCTGCCTTTCCTGAGACAATGCCAAGCTGTTTTCCTCCTGCTGCATGTGGGATAACTCCTGATTCTTGTTCCTCTGCCTTCTCCAGAGTGGTGCCATGACAATGGAGTTAACTACAAAATTGGGGAGAAGTGGGACAGACAAGGGGAGAATGGCCAGATGATGAGCTGCACCTGCCTTGGGAATGGAAAAGGAGAATTCAAGTGTGAACCTCGTAAGTATTTGTTAGTCTGAGCTCTCATTCAGGAATTCTCAGCATCTCAGCTCTGTCCTGCCAGGAGGACAAGCAGATGATCAATGTGTCTCATTCAGGCTGAACTGGGGACAGCTTGTCTGTTCTCACAAGAGATGAAGGCATAAACCTCACATTCCTGAGCTTGGAAGGAAGAAAGCCTTTCCTTAGCTCAGGTCACAGCACAGTGAGCACCTGTCTGCCTCTGGCCCTGGAGCTGCACACCAGGGACCACATCACTGCTGTCAGAGGGGTGGATTACCCTAGCTGGACTTTCCTGCAGGGCCTGTCACCTCAAGCTTCTCTGGCTTTCACACTGTCACTTAAACTGCATTGCTCTTGTCAGGAAAATAGCCCTCTGTTGTTGGTTAAGGTGTCTGGAGAGCTGTGGACATGTCTGATGTTCCCCTGCCAGTCAGGGAGCCTCTGCTCAGACAAGTGGAGCACAGGGGCTCCTCTTCTGATCACCAGACTGCTTTGAGAATGCTCAAAGCTTGCTCCTGAGCTCTGCCTGTGCCTCCACAGATGAGACCACGTGCTATGACGATGGGAAGATGTACCACGTTGGGGAGCAGTGGCAGAAGGAGTACTTTGGAGCCATCTGCTCCTGCACTTGCTATGGAGGACAGCAGGTAAGCAGGAGGGATGTGTTCTGTTGGACACAGGGGAGGCTGTGCTGGGCTGCACTTGCCAGACTGCGGGGTTTCAGGCCACAGAAGGGGCCAAAACAGCCCCATGTAAGAAGTAATTAGGGGAGCTGAAATACAGGCATCAGTGCCTGTGTGCTGTAACACAGGAGCAGCCTCATTGGTGCTGGTGCCTCTAGCCTCACGTATGGATGATCGTGAGTTATTGGCTTTAGGCTGAAGGAGGGTAGATTTAGATTGGCTATTAGGAAGAAATTCTTCCCTGTGAGGGTGCTGAGGCCCTGACACAGCTTGCCCAGAGAAGCTGTGGCTGCCCCATCCCTGGAAGTGTCCAAGGCCAGGCTGGGATAGTGGAAGGTGTCCCTGCCCATGGCAGGGGAGTGGAATGGGATGATCTTTAGGGCTCCCCCACAATCCAACCCAACCCAACCCAGTGTGGGATTCCATGAGCCCAGGCAGCTCCTTGGCTGCAGGACAGATTCATTGCTAGAGGACACGAAATAGGAGAGTGGATTCAAATCACAGCAGTGAGGTTTGATCCCAATGAGGCAGAAAAGCCCTTATTTCAGGGTTTGCAACCCTTTTTATAAGGTGTTCTGATACAGGCTAACATGACTTGCCAAAGGAACCACCTCTGTGGTGCCATTGGTGGAACAAGAGACAAACACATTCAGAACCCGTGTGTGACATTGTTTTGAGAGCCAAAACCTATTTACAAAAAACAGTCCTTGACAGAGAAGTTCCCAAAAGACTTTCCTTTGGGAACAGATCAGCCACTGCCAGGCTGAAAAACTCTCTCAGGCTCAGAAAATCATGTCCACTCAGAAAATCTTGCCCACACGGCCGTGCCTGTTCTGTCCCCGCAGGGCTGGCGCTGTGACAACTGCCGCAGGCCCAGTGTGGAGGTGGCCCCCGAAGGTTCTGCTGGCCACACCTACACACAGTTCACACAGAGGTACCACCAGGCCACCAACACTGTGAGTACAACTTTCCTTCTCTGCCCCATCGTGGTGTGGTTCTGGCACAGGTGGCGGGGTCGCTGCAGGGCTTTGGGCCAGAGCGGCGCGCGGGTTGGTGCTCCCAGCAGTGCATGACTGCCCCCAGCACACACACACACACCTGCTTGAGCACACCCTCCACACACACTGGCAGTGCCACAGCCCCAGCAGGGCCTCGATGCATGCTCTGAGGCAATAGTGCATGGAGTGGTTTCCAGCTGTGTGCTTTGTGCTGGAAAACAGCCCCACATCTCCCAGCACAAACCACAGCCAGAGCTCTAACTGATTTCCTTCCCTCCCGACAGAACGTCAACTGCCCCATTGAGTGTTTCATGCCCCTAGATGTACAGGCAGACACACAACATCCACGGGGAAAGTAACATCGAGCAAGACTCCTTGCGGCCATGGCAACAGACAAACCAAAGTATAAATCCCTATGTGCCAGGATTACCATCCAAACTGGAGTGATGCTAGCAAAACTGCATCTAGTGAGAATGGCCCCCTGCTCTGGAGCCATTTTCCCAGCTTAAGCTCAACTCACAGCTTCTCCAAGCGCCACTCTTGGAGTGTTTCAGACTTTTCTCATGATTGATAGTGATTGTCTTGGTTTTGCTCAAAGTGTTGAATTCCAGTCGATATTTTCAAATTTAAAGGGAGCAGAAAAAAAGGGAGGAGGGGGAGAGGTGGCAAATCACAAATTTGGTGGGGGATCAGAATACTGAGTGGGAGGGAGGGTGTAGAGATCCAAGGTTCCCGTGCTATGCAAGAACATTTGAGTACAACAATACTGAGGTTTAAGGATAGGAAAGTCCACCAAACACTTCTGCTTTCACATAAGCATGCAGCCAGCAATAAGATAGGAACAGCAAATCCAATCACTGTGATATTTAAAATATGCACAGTCCTAATTCTTTCTTGATGATCCTAGTATTTTTCTAGCTGTATCTTTATATCTCATACTGTTATTTATCAGTTTTGTTCCCCTGACCTTCAAGTGTTTTTATATGGGAATAAAATGTATGGAAGACACTTAGTATGCAATTGACAAAAGAGGAATTTGGTGTAATTATCATCAGTGATTATTTTTATACTGTAAGTGCCAAAGCTTTACTACTGTGGAAAAGAAAAAAAAACCAACTCTTTTAATAAAAAGATTTACAAACCAGACATACAGTTTAAGTGATTCTCTTTGCTGCCGTGGAATTTAGGATGAAGATGATTATTCTCAGCTGGATAATTCTGAGGTGGATAATTCTGAGCGGGATGATTCAGAGCTGGAGTAACATTGCCTTGACACGAGATGGAACAAACATCCCAAAGAAGAGTGAAGTAAACCTGGAGAGAATATTGGTAGAGCAGTTTGTTAATTAAAGGCTTCCAGCTGCACCCCTGCCCCTGTAGAGCACAGACAGTGGGTAGGTATGGCATGGGCAGGAGGCACAGGCTTGCTTTGGGGCAACAGGGGAAGGGAGGGAAAGGCAAACAGCCCCTGCTTTGCACATGAACTAAGCTAGAGCTGTTGCCATACCTAGAATGAAATAAGCTTTCAGTGGCTGAGTTGCCAGCATTAGCGAGACTGTCCAAACCTGTGGAATCGAATGAGTTCAGAGCTTCGAAACCCAGCAGGAGAATGGGCACCAGCAGGGTCTAAGCCTGGGTGCTACAGGCACAGGCCCCCTTCTTGTCTCCTGTGCTTCTACCTCATGGTGGGGAGGGAGGTGAACAAAATGCTCCTCACAACCTTTCTGCAAACAAAGCCAGTCTTTGATTAGAGTGAAGCAAGCCAGCAGTGAGTCCCTTTGCTTGCGCTGCCAGGACCTGTACAGCCTTTGCCAACACAGAACAGGTCCTGTCGGGACTGCTCAGCCCCCTCCCCTCGGCTGCACATGCACTGTACTGCTCCAGTCACTGGGATTCTCTGCAATAAAGCATCACATGAAAACACTGTTTGGCTTCTTGACATGTGGAAGTTGCTGTCAGGGATTGCTGTCTACAGAGCACCCAAAACCTCTGCAAAGAGTAGGATGATTGCAGCAGCAGTCAGTTCTACCCCACCAGTGTTCACATAAAAAACTGAGAACTAAAACTGGCCTAGACAGAGACACAGAAGAGTAATTTCCCATTAAACTAGATTGGTTTTCCCAAGTGAGGGCTATGTATTTTGACAACAACTCTGCCACGATCCTTTCATAGTCACTTTGTCACTAAACAATAAATAATTCATCACTAACACGCTGAAGAGGAGTCCTAGCCCCTCTCTTCTCCTCTGTCACATCTCTTGTACCAGCAGCAAACACTCCCCTTGCCCACAGGGAGCATTTCAAGATAAAATCATTTAAACAGCACTTTTCCCCAAGCTCCCTGTAGAGGTTTGTCTGTGCCTTAAAGCACAGGGTGCTCACAGCTATGCCAAGCTCTGCTGAATTTAAGCCCTTGGCAGCTTTTTTCAGAAGAGGAGGAACATCTCCACAGGGCTTGTCTGCTCAGCTTTGGGTAGAGCCCAGGAACAACCAGAGTCAGGGCTCTCTGCTCCAGGGAAAAGTCCCTTGGTGTCTGAAGCAAAAAATAAAAACCCTCTGTCACTGCCTGCCAAGGCCCAGAATGACTCCTCCCTGCTCTCTGTTCACTTCCACATTTTGGGAGCTGTTGCCCTGCCAGCACAGGACCTGCCCAGGGCAAGGTGTCACACGGTCAGCATGCAAATCCCAGCTGGTAGCAGCTGCTCCTCAGAACACATCAGCTGAAGGGACATTCCCTACATTCCCCTCCTTCTGGGAAAAGGACACCAAGCAGAGCTCACAGTCTGCTTTTAATCCCTGCAAGCATCCAAGGCAGAAGCAGATCAGCAGGGTTCAGGAGGGACACCTTGAGACCACCACAGCCCTCTCCTACAACCACTCACAGCTTCAGGGCAAGCTCCATTCAGGGGGAAGGCACCAGGCCAGGTGAAATTGTCCTGCAGCCCAGGGGACAAGCCATTCCCAGAGACATTCCTGTGAAGTCACCTCACACCTGGAACCAGACCAGAGATTTTCATCAACCTGTATCCACTCAAGTGAGGTAGGATCATCAACTCCTGCCTGTCCTTTAGCTTTACCACAGGCACACCAGCAGGCAAAACCATTGCTCTGCAGGTGCTGAGATGTTGTGTACAGGTCATGCAGCACAAGAAAGACAGCCGACAGGTCCTAGGGAGGTACCAGCTGAAGTAGACATTTCCTATCTGGTGCAGATCTCACCTGGAAGATCAGTACCTATTAACTTCCTTCACTAAAACAAACTGTTCCAAGGACAGCAAACAAAGGGGAACACACAGAACAGGAGCTGCCAGATTCTTACTGCCAGTCTCTGTTTTAGCCAATGCTGTAGAAGATGCAGGTAAAGAATGGACAGAGAGATTTCCCCAGAGAAACTCACAGCAGTGCAGAGAAGACACACAGGGGAACAGTGTGGATTCTTCTCTGTGGAAGAGTCCCATACCCCAACTTTTAAAGTAGAACTCCCAAGTGATGACAATTCCCAGGAAGCAACACGACAGAAAAGTCAGAGGCCAGGGTTTGGGTTAGCACAGCAAAGGGGCCAGCCAGGAAGGAATGGACAATTATTTTGGATTTCTGTCTTAATCCATACCAAAAAAGAAGAATGTTCTCTATCCTGTCCTGTCTAATCCGGTCCCTTGGAAAGAATCCACTGTAGAAATCTGAAAAGACAAATTCACTGTAGAGATCAGGAAAGAGGAGTCTGCTCCCTTTCAGGCAGATGGAATGACAGTGTTAGAGGGAAAACAGTGTCTGGATTATGGTACCTTAAACAGCTCTCACCTAGGAAGTGTCTCTTTGCTTTGAACCAGTCTGGCTCAAACAGACAATCAGGTAAAACTAATGACATGGCCACTGTCACAGCAAGTCAGCAGCACACCTCAAATTTCCCCTCTCCAGGTCCATCTCCCACCTGGGCAGCTCTGCTTGAGCCAAGGGCACGTGTGCACACTCCCTGCTCTGCACCAGCTGAGAGCTGAGCTCACAGAAGAGTTTATTGAAAAACTCTGGGCTGCCTGGGCAAAACTGAACAGATTTTATAAAATGGAACCAAAAAGAGAAAATAAAATCCCTTTGGAACTGGCACCAGCACAGTGATTGCCAGCAAAAATGTGTCTGGGCTCATCCTTTACTTCTCTCACTGTGCTCCAGGTTTTCACTTTGCTTTTACCCAAACTTAAGAGTTCAAATCTGCTGAATGCAAACTGCAGACAGCAGAGAAGGGAAGTGGCTCCAGACAGCTGCTCCACTCCAGCCTGTGAACTCTGCTGTGCTCCCAGTATGGGGACAGGCCTGTCAATGGGTCTTTTACCTTGGAGAAAGCAACAGAGCACTGCCAGAGCACAGAGTGTAGGGCAGGATTCAGAGCACCAAACCTCAGAGTGCCTCCTGCAAAGGACCTGCTCCCCTCCCCTTCCCAGGGAAGAGGACAATGGATTAGAAGCACTGACTCAAAAAACCCCTCACCAACCCAACTTAGGTCAGGACAACACAGATCATTATCAGCTCCATGAGAAGTTAAGAAGTCAGGCTTTCACACCCTGCCACAGGCCATCTAATGAATCAGTAGAGTCTGGACCAATAAAACCTACCTCAAAAATAAACCTTTTTTCCTGAGGACACAGAATTTGGGTGACAGAGACCACACGGACAGCACATAGCTAACAACTGTAGGTTTATTTGCAAAAGACACTGATTTCCTACACTGGGAGCCAATTTGTACTGCTTCCTTCTCCCCGAACACGGGGAAAGGCACAGTGACCAACTCTTGCTAAGCACAGGCTGCAGGAGCCTCCCAGTTACACCAGTGACAGTCAGGCCGTGGCTGCTGGTGAGGCCATGCCCAGAGAGGGCTCAGTGGTGGAACAGACGGAGGTTGGTGTGGATGAGGGTGATCCCCAGCTCGTTGCAGGCCTCGATGACGACGTCGTCGGCAGCTGAGCCCGACGGGGCGGCGATGAACTGCACCCCACTCTGCACAGACAGGGGCAAGTGCAAGGATCAGAGCATGGAAACCCAAAATCCCCCTCAGAAGAAGCTGATGGTCCCAGTCCTTCATCCACATCCCATTGAACAAAGGCTTCCATCCCCAAGCTGCTCCTTAAGGGAGCAGGAAGTTCTCTCTGCTGCTCAGAAATAACCCTAAAATGGTTCCTCTGGAAGCAACAGGCCTTGGCTTGATATTTCTTAATGGTTTAATCAACTTTGATCCTCTATTCATCCCAAATCAACAAACTGAGCAATGACTGGGTAACCACTGTCCCCGTGAGAGCAGGAACATCCTTCCCAGCATCTGCTATCCTAGTGCAGGGATTTTGCTCAGCAGTGCACACAACATGAAAAGCTCAGGCTGCACAGTCACTCCACCCCAACTCCCAGGCCTGCCATGACCTTACCCGCTTGGCTCTGTCGACGTTATCCCTAAAAGGGAAGAAGGCATCGGAGCTGAGGGACACAGCAGACAGCTTGGCAATCCACTGCTTCTTCTCTGCTTCTGTCAGCTGCTTGGGCACCTCTTCAAACATGGCCTGCCACTTCACCAGGTCCTCATCCTGCAGGCACGAGAAGCCAGCTCAGCGCCAGAGCACATGGCTCCCAGCAGTTCCCTGCCAGGGGGATGAGTGATGGCCTCCCTCTGATCCCAGGCTTTCTGCTCCATGACTCTGCTGCTGGGAACTTCATACCAGGGGGTGTAAAACACACCACTCCCACCAACAGCTCTTTCTGCATCCTTTTAACTCCTTCCCTCTCCTTACCACAGGACCTGAGGGATTCCTTCTGTCCCTCTTGAATTCCAAGATGCAGTGTGCTGCTCCATGAATGCCAGCAGGCATCTGGTAGATGACTTAACCCATGACCAAGGGCAGCTCCGTTTATGATTCACCTTCTGAAACAGCAACTGATCCAGTTCTTACCCCTTTAAACAAGCAACTACTCACACAGTGATTCACAAGGTCCCTAATCCAGCTCTTGACTTTTGATACTTAAAAAGGACATGCTATTTTGTTGTCTCACTGTGGCCTGTAACCGGGAGGTCAGAGGGATTCTGAGAATCCCAAGTGCCACACAAACAAAACAGCTCTGTGTGGGAAGGTGCCACTGACAGGGCAGGGAGAACTGGAACATCAGCTGGAGCTTTAACCCATCCTCACTGCTGGGAAGAGCCAGGAGCTGAAGCCAAGCTCTGAGGCACGAGGCAGGCTCCAGGGGCTGTGTGAGTGCAGTGTGGGAAAGCCACACCAGGACACTTTGCCACGAGGCCACTAAATGACCTTGAGGGATTCACCATCCTGGGCCCAGCATCCCTCAGCTCTCTGGAGCCACGTGTCTGTCACACACACCAGGCCTGAATCCCACCCAAAGTCCTGGCTGGGCAGGAGCTGAGCTGCAGGGAAGCGCTCACCTCTCCGATGGTGTCGGTGACGTACTGATCGATGGCATTGGAGATCTCAGCCCTCTTCACCCCTGCCTTGAACCTCATGGCCAGCACACGGGGGTGGTGCCTCAGCCACCAGTTGTTGGCCTTGTCCCCAGCCAGGCGCGTGCAGTGGATCCGGGACTGCTGCCCCGCACCCATCCCGATCACCTGCAGCACAGGGGGCAAAGAAGGCACAGAGGTCAGAGCCACAGCTGCATTCCAGACAGGCTGTCAGCAATGGCCTCCCCCAGCTTAGCTGCTCCTCAGCCAAGAGTAGAAAGTGTAGGTAATTAGTGGGGGAAATGCCTGCATTCCTGATCCTGTCCATTGCTTACAGGGCCAGCTGTCTGCACTGCTGACTTGTCAGCTCTCTGAGCTGACAGTCATGCTCAGAACACTTATGTTCTTTCACCCTTCTAAATAACACATCAGAGTCAAACCTTTAACCTCAGGAGAGTGATACAATTATGGCTTCCTGCCTCTTCTAGAAAGGGGCACTTCAGTCAGTGTTAATATCGGAGTCAAGGTCACCCAAACACCATCATCTCTCTGCTGAGCCAGGCACACACAGCTTAACCACATCAGCTGAGAGGTGCAGTGCGTGAGGGGCGGTTTGTCTGGCAAGGCTGATAAGGAAGTAAACCTACTGCTCACTCAGGAATGCTGGTCAGTGGTACCATTACATCCCCATGGACTGTCAAGGCCCTGGAGCTACCACACATCTTCCATGCTGCCATCTGCCAGAATTCAGGCTTTTTGAAATAGCTGCTGCTAACCCTATTTAACAGCACTTGTGCTTGATCTCTAACACATAAGCAAAACCCACACAGTGGCTTTATCTTGAGGAAGCTGCAATGAACATACAGCACTGGCTCAGCTTCTGCAGCCAGACCCAGGCACCAGGGATGTCTCAGACTGGGCTGGTAACTTTTGTCCACCTTGGAGTCCTGCTTCCTACAGAGAGCTCCTGCCATTTCAATCTGCAGATCTGACAGGAAACAAGTCTCTGCCATCATTTCCTGCTCAGCCACAGCTGAGCTGCTCCCCACTGTTCTCCAGGGACATGGTGCTGAGGCTTGAGGTGCTGGCCAGTGCCTCAGAATTCCCAGCTCAGACTGGGGCAGATGGTAAAGCCATAAGTGGCAGTCTGCCCTCAAAGGAATGACTCATTTGTCTTCCCATTCATCAAGACACGGTGACTTCACCTCTTACCAGAACCATAAAACATTCTGCTGGATCCTGTTCCCCCAAGGAGCAAATGAAAGGCTTGGGAGGCTTGGGCTGCTATCAGATATAATCTGCTCAGCCATAACTGAAGTCATCAGTGCATAATAAACCCACAGGGATATTGGTGGTAGCACAAACACTGAACAGATGCAGTTTCTTACAGCTTAGTGGCACCTTCCCCCCACAAACACTGATGTCCAACCTCTGCTCTCAGCTTAAACTTGCAGGGGACCCTGACCCCCAAAGGAGCTTGACAACAGCTCCACACTGATGTGTTATCACTCCCACAGAGGTTCACCCTCCCTGCCTGCATGAAGGAGAGGCATGGCTGTGTCCCACAGCACACCAGGAACTGCCACCCTGCCCTCCAGAGTGGGACTAGCAAGGCTAGGCTAAGGCAGGAACTTTTAGCTGGGGATGCAGATGTTGGCGAGTACCCCAGACTATTGCTAGCATGGTCCAAAATACCATGAAAGATGGCCAAGTTTTTAATATTTGGAATGTCCTGTGCCCTTTCCCAGCCAGAATGGTCAAGCTTCATCACATCCTTCTGAGCTGTGGCCTGGCACTCCTGTGATGGAATACGGTGGTTTGCTACCTGTCAGCATCCAAGAACCTTTCTAAAAGAGCCTTTCTCCTTTCCTCTGTGGACCACTCAAAATATTTCGCTTTTTTTGTGACCTAAATTTTGAAAAGAGATGAATAACTAAATTCTGGCTTGTATTCAAAAACTCCAAAATGGCAGGGACTTTGTACTTCAGTTGATCAAAGTGATAGAGCCTGTAAATTCTTCACAAGCATCCCCACGTCCACAGAAGTTTATCTGTAACACTGGTGCAAGCCATTGCTTTGCTTTTTTTAAAAGCATAGGTTTTGATGGAACACTGCTGGGGAAGATTTCCTCAATGCAGCCTGGCATTCCTGGTCTAAAGAAGAGAAATCAGTAGGGCTGAGCTTCTGATTAACAATGCAATCTATACACTTGTACCTGCATCTCCCCTCACACTGGCTTGTACCTATTCCCTGCCTTTTTCACTTTAGAAAATTCTTCTTCCTACACCTCATCACTCCCTGCCCCACATGGTGCTCTACCCCCACACAAAAACACAGCCAAAACCTCAAAATCCTCCACAAAGGAGCCATTCCCCCCCGTCTCCCACACAAAAATTAATTATGTTTCTTTCAGAGCTTAATCTCCTGGGAATCCAAAAGTACTTAAGCAGAGCCTATTAAGTGTGAGCAGTGAAAGGAGACAGCAGCACAGAAGGAGTAGGAAAAAAATCACTTAATAGAAAAAAGATTGGGTGAAAATTAAGAATTACTTGAGTCAAACACACTCCATAGCTAGAAAGCTGTGCAACAGCACAGAGTAGATGAGATGGATAATGCCCAAAGGATTCTTGCAAAATGATCCAGACTGGTCTGGGTCTACTCAGGTTTACCCTGGATAATGAATGAAAACAAAAACCCTGAAGACCCTTGGAAATATAAAAATCTAATAAAGGACTTGACCACTGGGAAGACAAATGAAACACTGAAGTCACTGGGAAAGTGTAAGGTAAATTAGCAGATTTGTCTGATGCTACTGTACAGAGAATAAAGAAAGAATAATTTTAAATTGCTAATTTAAAGCATGATGGTGTCATTAAAGCAAGTGTAAATCAGCGTGGTACAAGCTGAAAGTCAGCCAGAACAAGTGGAAGTGTTTATTGCAATTAGGGGCAGCTGGCTTCCTGCAAATTAAGTGACACTCAGGGCCAGAAATGCTTCCCACTCCAGACTTTCCTGGAATGTACTAACACAGCTGGAGGGGCTGATCCACTCCTGAACCCAGTGGTGCCATGCTGTTAAACACTCTGGATGTCTCACAGACCAGAGTTTCCCTAGGCATGCCTATTTCTTAGGGATGCTGTGATGCTGTGGAAAACCAAAAGCACTGGGACTGAAAGCAAGCTGGACTTCCCAGGCTTGGCTCATGTAACCCAAACCGAGTCAGATCCTGGAAGAGGAAGGTGCTTTCCATGTGAAAATCTGCCAGCCCTGTTTGCTGAATCCCTGCCTGCCCAGGCTGCTTCTCCCTGCTCCCTCCTGCCCTCTCCCTTCCATATGGAACATCCATCACCACACACACTCTGGAAACGTCTGCAGCACCACGCTCAGCCCAGACTTGCAAAAGCACCAGGGAGATTGGAAACTCCTGCTGTGATGAGGGGGAAGGAGCAGTGACACCTTTTTTCTGGGGCTATGAGATCTAACACTGCTGAGTGCAGAGAATCATTTAAAAGCAAAAAAACCCCAACATAAAGCAGAATAAAAGACAAATGCTGGATCTCCAGAGACATGTTCTGAGAAGCCACAAAGCACGCTACCCCAGGAAGTTCTGAGACAGCACTGCAGCATTTTCAGGCTGTACCAACAACCTGACAAACACACAATGCAAGAAGAGCACTGCAGCTCAGGCTCAGTCTCCACCTTCACTCTTTGATCCACTTTTCTGATTTATAGTGTACCAAAGCTCAAAAACATTCTCTCTGTGTTTTCCTTCTGTATTTCTTTCAAGTAATCCAGGCCTACTGAAAAACTTCCATTGAGAGCAAAGAGCCAGCTAAGCAGCACCACTGCAACTTTCAACACATTTACACCAACTTTTAGATAAATTATTTACACCTGGTGATGACTTGGAAAGAGCGGGCTTTTTTTAAATTCAAGATTCAAACTGAAAGAGGGGAAGTTGAGGTTAGATACTAGAAAGGAATTCTTCCCTGTGAGGGTTCTGAGGCCCTGGTACAGGGTGCCCAGAGAAGCTGTGTCTGCCCCATCCCTCAGTGTCTCCAAGGCCTGGCTGGACAGGGCTTGGAACAACCTGGGATAGTGAATGGTGTCCCTGCCACGGCAGGGGGTGGAATGAGATGGGCTTTGAGGTTCTTTCTAGCCCAAAACCACTGTGTGACTACATGGTTCATAATCTCAATTACACATTTGATAATGCCCCTATAAATTTAAACATCCATCACCAGCTTTTAAAAAAAGAATATATAATCAGGGAGATTTTTATTGCCCCAGAAGGGTGAAAAACATAAAGCGTATCCCATCCTTCTATGGAAAAAGTGAAAATAAAGAACTTCCACAGTCAGAGTCCAACTGAGAAACCTACTCTGATTTCCAAAGGCTCTACACTGACTACAAGACTCCCTTAGAAAAATGATGTGAAAGAACAGAGTAGTTAGAAAGAAATGGCTCAAGGCTACAGTGCAGAAGCAGGTAAGAGTTTTTCCAATCCCACCAACAGAAGAGCCAGCCCTGCCACTACCATGAAAAAATTACAGCAAGGTTTTGAAGCAGCCTCTTGAGAAACAACTCCTATGCACAGGGCAGCTCCTCTGAGCCTGTTCAGCAGCTCCCAGCATGCTGGAGGGTTTTCCAGGCCTGCCTGTGAGCAGTGGGGTGGGAAAGCCCTGCTGCAGTTACCCACCTGCCCATCCTTGGCGTAGCAGACCGAGTTGGACTGGGTGTACTTGACAGCGATGCTGGCCACGATCAGGTCTCGGACAGCAGCCTCGGGCAGCTGGAACAGAGCACCACTGTCAACAGCACCCTACACCCCCAGCCAGCACAGCTACTGAACCACACACAGGGAAAACAAGGTAGCTAAAAATGCCCTGTTTGCTCAATTACCAGCTGATTTTGTTGGGATTAAAACCTGTAAATGATTGGTTTGGCAGCTGATCTCCCAAAGAGACCAGGGGTAAGGCTCAATCTCAGCAGGTTCCATTGCTGGCCTTAAGCTTGAAAACTCCTCTGCGTTTACTGTCATCAAATGTGCTCACAGGCAAAAACCAGGACCACCACAATTAGAACAGCTCCCATAATCTGTATTATTTTTAAGTTCCATTTCTAATTTATGAAAACTATTTTCATTACCTCAATATCTGAACTTGCTTCTGAGCCTGTGACTAATCATGTGCTCATTAATGTCTGTTTTTTTATTGAGAATGAGCTCAGAGACAAAGAAATCACTGAAAACTTTCTGGTGATGTGGGCTGCAATTGCTGAGCCATAGGGGCCAGGCCAGAGTTCATACAACACCATGCACACAAAAGGGTGATGTAAACCATGAGTCAGGAGATGTGATGGATCCTTAGCACATGGTTGTCTCACCATAAAAAATTGCACACAGTAGCTTCTTGTTTACAAAGAGTATTTACAAAGATTGTGGCAGCCTGATACAATGGGAAAAGTCCAGCTCCTCTTATTTATCCAAGGAGTCAAAACAAAGGAAAGCTATCTTGATTTACCCAGGCATATTAGGTCCAGAAAGTCTACTGCATTGTTTGCAAAGAGCCAGTTAAACCTCATCAAAATATTTTAGGGGCTCTTAAAATTGCCCAGTGGTAAATTGCTTGATGAAGGCACAGCAGTTCATTCATTCCACATGTTGTTAAGCTCATTTGTCTCCTGCACTCACATTTTTATTCTTGGTGACGATGTTCTTGAAGAGCGACCGGTCGATGACCGCGTTGTTCCTCTTCTGCATCAGGTTCAGGCCATAGAGGGTTCGTACCTCCAGGTCATCAGGCTCATAGTGGGGATCCATCTGAAAGCCAAAGACAGCCCAATAAAACACTTCTGGACCAAAACCTACAGATTTCCAGTTTTAACACAAAGGGGGAAAAGATGCACACACACACAGAGCCTTCCAGAGGAAGGCAGAAATATTTGGAGCTGCTTCCTACATGCCTCAAGCTACAACTCCCAGCCCTCTGTGGCCTTCAAGGAGCAGTGGATGTGATTCTTTCCAGAGCTGCACTCTTGGGGCATATCTCCATCCAAGCTGGAAGCATAATTAATTTACACCAGAGCAGGGATCAGGTGACACTGTACTCAGTTCCACCCATGCATGGCCTTATTCAGAGTTTTGGGAGCCCTAGCTGAGGTTTTAGACAGGAAACAACCCAGACTAAGGTGGCCAGCTCTAAATAGGAGCGTGCACATGCTTTATGTGCTTTTCCTAATCCACTGAAATGTTTTAGACCAACTTTCCCTAGCATTACTCTGCATTCAGCCCTGAAGATGCAGGCTTCACCAATATGACCTCATCCTTGCAAAGTTAATTGAATTCCAGGAGGTAATCAGCTGCCATGACTGTCTGCAATTTCATTCTTTCTTGCCTAAAGCTCCTGAGCCATCTTCTCCAGCTCCCCTGGCAGCTACACTACAATTGTAACTTCAGCTAAGCCTTGGATTTTCTGTGATGCTATAGTGAAGTTCTCTGCTCATTTGTCTCTCAGAGGCAGCAGAAATGGGACCTGACAGCAATCTGTGATCCGTGAGTCATGTTCACCAAAACTGGGTGATTTTGGATTCTCAACAATCCCTGCAGGAACAACGAAGGCAACCTGACACTGACTTGACCACATAATATTAATATTGCTTGACAAGCATGCTGGCTGCAGCACGTGAAGCTGCATCAACTCAGGTCCAAAGTGTCTGTGCTTCCAGCTTCACCCCTGACTGGAGCAAGGGTACCAACCTGGAGGACACAGTAAGCACCATTCTTCTTTTTGGAAAGGATTTTGAGAGCTTCTTCCTCATAGCCAGGAGCCACCACACCATCAGACACCTGCAACACACAAAGATTTCAGCTTCCACAGGAGCAAAATGAGACAGGGGCTGAGCCTGAAAGCTCCATTAGCCATTTCCTGCACTGAAGACACACCTCTCTTGGGGTCTGTCTGTATCCTGCAACAGCAAAAGCACTGTTACAGCATGGGTTTCAGTCCTGGAAACAAAAGCCAGCACAGCATTGTGAGCTCTTGGCAGAAATTAGCAAAAAGCACCCCACATCCCTCTAATCAGAATGGAACTAATAACTAATATCCTCCTCCAGGGGGAATCAGCTTGACCATGATATCCCCACTTCTCAGCCCTAATAGTAAACGTGGCTTAAAGTCCAATAAATCCTTATTTCAACAGTGACACTCCTGAGGAGGCCAAAACACTGGAAAAAGGGGCTGTTGAGAGCATGGAAACTGAGAGTTTACATTCATCAATGCTGTGAAGCAATACACAACTTCCACACTTGTGCCTTACAGTGTGGGTGAGGTTTTCTTCCATTTTAAGCAGCACTTTACCAAATGTTACCCTCACAAACCAGCTGAACATGCTCTTTCCTTTGTTTGACATCATAAAATCACAGAATGGTTTTGTTTGGAAAAGGCCAGCTCACTCCATCCTCCTGTTGTGGCTCTGATCTAGTGGGCACCTCCCACTAGATCAGGCTGCTCCAAACCTAAAAGATTCTGTGATTCTAAGAAAAAAGCACAGCCTGGGAAGGAGCTGAGCCTACATTTAAGTGATAGGTAGCAACCTATTTCCAAATTCCTGCCTTGGGCAAGGGGCTGGCCATCAGCATTCCAGTCCTTCACTTCTCCCATGGCAGCTGCTCAACCAGACACCTGTGACAGCCTAACCAGGGCTCCTTTCCAGAGGTTTGCAAGCACCTCTTGGAAAGCAGCATTGCCAGCTCTGCTATTTCACAAGCTCCAGCGCACAGCCAGGTGGGATAAAAAAATGCACCAGAAGAGCAGTGTAAATTCTGCACTCCAGATCAGAGAATTACACAAATGGCCCAGTAAAAGTCTTCTCGGTAAAATGGGTCAATTTCCAACAAAAAGGCTGTTACAAACCAATGGCTGCATGTGAAATGTTTCTGCTTGATACCCTGGAATGGTTTGCTGCTGTCACTGACCTCTCTGGAGATGATCTTGGCAGTAGCCACGTCGCAGATATCAGACAGGGCAATGAAGTCACCGAAAGATGACATCCGATCAGCACCTGAAAAATCCTGATTTTACTCATTTATCAAACCACAGCACCAGACAAAGAAAACTTCACTCCTACAGTCCAGTCAATTGCTGTGAGAGCTAAGAATTTAATCCCACAGCAAAAATAACGAAAAAAGAGGCCATAAAAGCAACAAGGATGAAAAATCCTACCTCAAACACATGGACCTTTATATATTCCCATAGTTCAGATATTCTTCCTTCTTCACTGCCTTTGTCAAAGCTCTAACTGTGTAATGACTACCTCCAGCACTGCAAGCAGCTCAGCTGTACCCTTGGTGGCAACAGGACAAGGAGAGGCAAGGATCACACAGAAAGATTTTAGATGGGAGACAGTTGGAAAAAGAGCCATCTAAAAGCTGGCTATGCTCCCACCTGGCTTTTTCCTGCAAGAAAGCAGACCCAGAAATGTTGCAACTTTTTTCTTCTTGTGTTTTAGAAGAAGTATTTTCCATTTAGTGGCATAGCTAAGGTGAAATCAATTCCCATCACAAATGCTTCACTACTCAGCAAGGTCAATTCTTCTGTCCCTGCCATTCTAAGCGTTTATTTTTCTAGCAATCATGCAATGGTTTTGTGAGAGCAACATTCAAAGGTGGTCTGTGAAGAATGAACCCAAGCCAATGTGCTCTTTATGAAGTATGCCTTGTTTTTTGTAATCTGGGCAGATTTTCTAGGAATGCCATGGAAAATGAGAGATGCAGCACAGTATCTCAGCTATAGCAGAGGAAGTTGGTTTAGTTTACCTTTTTAGCGTTTTTTGTGAGCTCTGCAGTACAAAAGCATTAAAAAAAACCCCTATCAAATACCAGAGAGAAGCATCATTACTCAAGTTAAATATTCCTAAATACCCTATGCTAAGTATGCTACCAGCACCCTTGTTTATCCAGATTATGTATGTGTGCATACATACAAATTTAAATTTAAAAATCTATCATCTTACAGGTATTTTGTATTCACCAAGGAACAGAAGCCAAAGTGGTTTTAGCTCTTTGAAACCATATACAAGAACTGCTCTCTTGGAAAGCAACTTCTGATAGGGATCCAGGAAGATCCTTATGAAGAAAACCCCTCTGGAGAAGGAGCGTGGTGCAAAGGGAAGAGCAGGGGAAGAGCTGAGGATGCTGCTCAGCCCCGAGCTCAGCTCTTTGCCCAGGCTGGTTTGCTGTGGTTATCTGGAGCCCTCACCTCTGCTCCGGGCGTAGGCAGAGGCCAAGGGCGTCAGGGTCTTGTGGAAGTCGTGCACCATGCACACTTGGGCCTCCTCCTCGCTGAGTGGAACTCCAACAGCAGCACCTAGTGGGAAACACGAGCCAGGGCATCCAGCTGCTGGTGCCTGCCCCAGGACCTGCCCACACAGCCAGGGGAGAGGAGCACGTCCCATCCTATGTCCCACCCTACCTGCAGGACTGACGTGCTTGAAGGAGGCTGCGGCCGGAATGCCCAGCGCCTGCTTGAGCTCCTTCACCAGCTGCCAGGCATTGAGGGCATCACAGAGGTTGATGAAGCCAGGAGAGCCATTCACCACTGCAAACACAGCACAGGGACACGTTAAAGCAGGCAAACCCCTCTCCCCAGAGCCTGGAGAGCCACTCACCACTGCAAACACAGCATGTGGACACATTAAAGCAGGCAAACCCCTTTCCCCAGAGCCTGGAGGGCCAGCACAAAGGATTTCTCCCAGAGAGCACTCAAATCACAAACAAACTGTTCTTGTTCAATGACCCTGGCTCCTCAGCAAGTGGTGGAGTGCCCAGAAATCTACACCAAAAGAAAAGGCCATTTTAAAGTCTGTTCTCAAAACGTTTTGCTCTGACCCTGAAAGAAGAACTACTCGTACTGACATGGCAGCACTGTGAGCATTTCAGAAGACTGGAGAAAAGATCAATTTAACAAAAATTCACATCCAGTAGTGAGCATAGCACTGTTCTGCTGCCACTGAGGTCGACTTGCAACTGGGAGGCAGACTTGCAAGTATATCAACCTCCAGTGCTTCCTAAGAGGTCCCAGAGCTGAAAAGGGGAAAATGCTGCAAGACAAAGCTTCACTGCTTATTCAGCAGGACCATGTCCACACACATTGAAAGCAGTCTCAAGAACAAGAGCAGCCAGGCTTTCCCTCCAAAATAGGGGTTTCCCTCACTACACCCTGTAAAATGGCAGACAGACACACCAGACCTGTCCCAAATCTGCAAGTGGGGCTAGTATCCCTTCCTGCCACCACCATCAGCAGAAGCAGCATTCTACAAACCCAAAGTAATAACCCTCTGCACAAATCCATCAAAGAAAGAAAGACAAACAAAAGAACAAAACCAACTCAGACCTAGAGAAAAATAGCTTCGTTTCTAGGCAGAGTAAATAGTGACACAAAAAAAATGGGCAAGATACTAAACAAGGAAAATGGCAAGCAGAAAAGCATCTTAAAAGGATGACGAGGTTTTCCTTTGCTAAGTCTGGATCTAAAATCAAGCAGGAAGTACACTACATAAATCTGTTCAGAGCACCTTGGACACACAATCCTACAGCAATAGAGAACATGGAGCTACACTTGGTCTTGTGGGGCTCAACAAAGCAACCTTCCTGTCACACACACAGCTCAACTTCTAACTGCAAAGCTAGTGCCACTCAGTAATGACACAGCTGTGATGACACTGCTGGCCATCCCCTGGACTAAGGTGCACACAAGTCCTTCAAAGACATGTCCAACAACGTGGATTCCCAGCTATCCCAGAGCTCCCTGCTGGCCAGCACAGCCTCACCTGTCAGGGGCAGTTTGGGTCTCGTGGTGTAGAGCTGCGCAGGACTCTGGTGAGGATTCATGCCGTACCTCAGGGGCAGCTGCGACACTCCCTTGCTGTACTCCTTCCTAAAGTAGTCAGAGATGGCTGCATCGTACTGAGCAGTGTGGGTGAAGGCCTGGGGACACAGTAGGGGACACCTGTCAACTTAGAAACATCAACTGGCAGAAGGTTTGGTGTTTAAAGAGGTAAAGAAACTCTTTCAACACGAGCCTGGCCCTTCCAACCTTGAGTGCCAGCAGCCGCCGGGTTTCCATGGCAGTGTCTTTGTCCCTCGATGCTGCCATCTCTTTAGCGACTGCCGCGTAGTCTGCAGGGTCGCACACGACTGTCACACGGGCGTGGTTCTTGGCAGCCGCCCGCAGCAAGGCCACTCCCCCTGCAAGAGAGGGGAGCACAGGCATGGAGCACTTCCCTCCTGGGCCTGGAAGGGACGTGCACCATCGATCCTTTGTGCCAGATGAATGTGTCCCCTCCCTCCAGCACAGAGAGGGGTGAGAGTGCTCTTCAGAATGCTCAAGGCTGGTGAGTTTGACTCAATCTGCTGGTGAAGGTGCACATGGACTGGCCTTGGCAGACCCAGGCAAAGTGGCAGGGGTGAGGGGACAGGATGTAGGTTGTGATGAGCAACCGGGGTGAGAATGTCTTCCAACAGCACAGCCACATCCCAAAGAAGACAGGGGTCCCCACACACGGCTTAACCACCATCCTCTGCACACTGGGTTTGCAGAACGATTTGCTTTCACGCTGCCACACAACAGAGGTTCCCAAATGTCTCTGCAAATAATAATGAATCTTGCCCAGGTCCTCTGTGAGAGATAAAATGCCACATTTCTCCCTTCAGTCTGACTGCACTGCTATTGCAACTCTTTAAATCATACAGGATACTAGGCTGCTTCAAAGGAAAAGTAGAGGCTGGCACTGCTTCATGCAGAGCAAGTATTACTCCATAAAACATTTAATAGAGAGCTCTGCTGGGCACCATTTAGACTAAACTACTGCAAGAAAATCCAATCCCAATCCAACTACATGGCACAGAACTGTGCCTGTGCTGTTCACAGGCTGCCAAGCAGAGATGCAGCAGTGAAGGCACAGCAAGGCTTTGGGGTCAATAATGAGCAGCAAGAGAAAACATGCTATGCAGGCATCCATGCTTCCCAGCTCAGGCCCTGAGTACTCTCCCACATATTCAGACTTTCCCTCTAATGGCTTCCTCTGCTCTCCAAAGCTCATGTTTTTTTAAACTTCTATTACACTGCCAGGCTGAAAAAGAGGTTTAGTCTGCTCTCCATGTTTCAGCAGGAAGCACAGTCCACCTTTCCTAGCACAGCTCTCAGGCTCCTTTTTTAGGGCAGTGTATGACTTGCCCCCCATGCAGCATGCCTTGCCAGCCTGTTATTGCCATTTTAATTGCTTAAAAGCAAGCAGGCTTACCCTTACTATGCCTTCAGCCTGCTCCTTGCAGCTCCTGAGCAGACTTCCTTTACAGGTGTGCAAAGACCACCAAACAAAGAGAGAAGAACTGAGACCACTCAGAGTTCAGAAGCACAGAGTGTGTCTGGAAAGCAGATTTGCTTTCCCTTTAACTTACCAATATCAATCTTTTCCACTGCATCCTGCACAGTCACACCGGGAGAAGACACAGTCTTCACAAAAGGGTACAGGTTGCACACTACAACTCTGAGAATTGAGGGGGAAAACTGGGTTATTCAGCAAGAAACAGAAGTGCCAAACTGGGCTTGGCAAGCACAAGGTATCACCAGTGATTTTATGGTCTTGTCTCTCAGATCAGAGACCAGCATAGAATCCTGTGGCCAAGAGTGCTGGCTCAGTCCAAAGGCAAGTGATGGTACAGTGCACCATGACATTCCAGATGAACTCTGTGTATCAAACAGTGTCAGAACCACAGTTTACAGCAACCAGATTAAAGGAAGAGCTTCTTTAAATACATGTGCCTGAATATAAATGTTCAGTGATTTTGGTGTACAACCTGAGACATTTCAAAGGACTTCAAAAGGGGGCTTTCAGCAATACTGAAAATGGGCATCCACCAATTCTCAAAAGGGAGTAAGCATCCAAGAAAAGTCCATTGCAAACAAAGTACAATCAATCTAATTTTTCACAACTTTTCCAAGAGCAGAAAATGACCTACATGTCACCTTTTGGACTTTTAAAATACCAACAACATATGAAACCTGAGTGTGCAGCCCAAATGCCATAAAGCCTCTGCAGCACATGAAAGTGGGGGAGAAAATCGACTTGTCCCTCTCAGGCTAAGACTGGACCTTATTGGAATTAGTTTTTCCATCTGATCTAGAAGCAGGTCTGTATTCCAGCAAGCATGATGTATTAACTTGCCTGTCCCATCCTACCAGAGCCACAGGAACTGCAGCGAAAGGAGGAATTTGTTCTGACCTTCACAAACAGGGGTTTTAATCCAAGGGAATTAATTTACTCTCTTGGTCTGAGTACACAAAGGTATGAAACTCCAAGGCTTGCTGAGTGTGGCACAGAACTGCTGTGATGAGTAGCCTTGTGTCCAACTTAGAATATTCCTTTGTTCCCACTCTGTGTGAATTCCAGCAGAAGGGATGATAAGCTTCCAGTGTGGCTTTCAGAACCCCCTGTGTCTCTAAGTTTCCTACAATGCCCTTTATTGTCCCTTCTATTTCTAATGCTCCTTCCCCATGATCCATTCATGCTCCTGACCTGTTGCAAACCATCAGGAATCTATGGACTTTAAAACTGCTAATGCTTTTATCTGTGCAAACTGAGACAATCAGTATCAGGCTTTCCTTCATTGACTTGGATATGCAAATTTTATGCAACTGTGCAAAGGCAGTCCTGCTGAGGATCAGCTACTTCTGCTTTTTTGCAGGAGAACCTGAATCCAAATTACCAGTCTGGATGCAAGTGCACCATAAGTCACTGATGTAAGGGCATGTTATACCCCCCTGCAATTCAGCAGAGCCTGCTTTAATATGCAGCATGCTCTGAAGAGCCACCACTGCTGAGCCATCTAAGAGGATTCCTGTGGTTTTAAATTTCAGGTTTTCAAATTCAGCCCAGAAATCCATCCATCAGTTTCTAAAAGTAATTGTAAAACTCCAGATGCATTCTGACCCACAGTTGTACTGTACCTCCACCCTGGCTACACCTTCAGTTTGCTATGTCCAGCTCAGCCACTTGTTTCTGAACAGGAAACTACTCCCTGATGTACAAGTGCTCACTCACAAGCAGTAGTTGGATGCCAATACCAGTTAATTACAAAGTTCTCCCAACTGCCCCATGTGACTGAACTAAGTAAACACATTCTAACAAAAACTGAAAAAAAACCCCAAACTTTGCTACATTAGTGCACAAACTTTGTTACTTCAGTTTCTGGATGCAGCTTGCCTGCTCCCAAGACAGCTCCCAAAGTTTAAGTTTTCTGCCTCTTATCTGTGTGTTCTCTGTCTGAACAAACGCCGTGTTCCTGACCCATTTTCCATGTCTATTCTTTATTTATGTGTTGAAACTCAGTAAACATTATGCAAATATCAAAGGGTATATTTACTAAGCAAGCATTTCAAAATTGGGAATTGCCATCTGATCAGACACGTGGAACCAACCTGAGGGAGGATGAGCCAGCTTCACAAGTACTGAACTCAACTCTGCCACACGTGTAAGGTGGCCCTACACTGACTCTGTCAAAATTCCCAGGGAACCAGAAGAAATTCAGACCTCTGAGTTCCCTGTGGAAAGCACAATGCAACTTTTTTGTTTTAGTCTTCTCTGACTACAAGTGGCAAAGAAGCACCTGTAGAAAATTATTTTTATATACATAGTATATGTCCTGCCAGGGCAAAGAAAGGAGACTGCAGGTTTGCTGGTCTGCAGAGGTTACAATCCCTACTGCACCTCTCCCTCGGTGTTGACTGGGCTCTACTGCTGTTTTATGATTACTGATGGATTGCATCATGTCCCCCAACATTTACCTTACGAGGCTGAAATCCTGCTTCTTCATATCAGCATTATCTTCTGGAATGTTGCGAGCCAAGATGCCTAGTTACAACAAATAGTGCATCTTCATTAAAAAGTAACTGGATCACCAGCGGGATTTTAATTCAATATCTCCCCTCACACTGTACTTTTGTCCTCAGAGCCTATCTTAACCCTTTCATTTTAGATCAGACAGCACCCTTCAGCCCCTGCTCTTTTATTCCACTTTACATATACAGTCATTGGCTGTTCAAATTCCATGCTAACAGGTGTTCTTCCTCCAGTGCTAAATCCTAGAGTATTCCAAATACTGACCAGCAACCTCAACCATGTACGTTCTAAGCACTCAGCTGCCACCCTTAAAACACCAAAACCATCAACGACTTTGTGGGAGAGGAAAAGGGCACCTGCCCTATGAGACAAGGGAAGCAAGAGAGAATGAGCAGTGTAGGTGGCTGGTGTGGTCTAGGAACTCAGAGAAACATGAGGGTGACAGGCTGGCACAGTGTGAGGGACAGCACAGTCCTGCATTCAGGGGCACGGGAGATCATCTCCAGCCCTCACGTACGATGGGCAACAGGTTCCACTTGAGGTACCTCAAGCACAGCAACAGGAAGTGAAAGAGCAGATGGATTCATGTGCAGGCAGATGAGTTATCAGGGATCCTCCCTGCTGAAGACGAGTCAGAGAACATCAGAGCATACAGAAATCACCCCTAAAGCCTACACTGTTGTGTTCCTTGTGCTGCACACCAGACCCACCCTCAGGTTAAACCCTGTGGAGATGCCTGCCCAAGCACATCTGCAGCCGACTCTGCAAAGGCATTCACAGAGAAGCTCTGTTACTTATAGCCCCAGGGAGAGAGCTCTGCTAACTGCAGAGATGCCAGCATAGCAACAAGGAGGTAATGCAGCCACCCTGCACTACATCCCATGACTTTTCACCTCTCCTTCTGCTCCTGGAGCAAATCTGTTCTCATTACTCGGTTCTTCCACACAACCCTTAAGAAAGGCATCTGTCAACTCCTCCTTCCCACCCTCCCTGCCCTCTTTTAGACTGAAAAGATGCATTAACAGAAACATACCAGCATGGACTGCAGGATGAAGGGTTTTCACACGCCCACCAAGCATCTCAGGGAAGCCTGTCAGGTCCGAGACATCTCTGCCCAAGAAGAAAACAGCACAGTAACAGATGTGCCATACTGAGTTTATCTGGAGGCTGAATGACCCAAACCAAAGAAAGTGTACAGATTTCACTACAAAACCTCTCTATGCCAAAGGGGCAACAACTGCTTTTCCCATGAAAGGAAACAAGAGTTCACGGGTCACACCAAACTAGGCAGTACCGCTATTTCTTGAATACACTGCAATAACCAAAATAAGCAAGTAATTTTGACTTGACCCCAAGTCAAAATGGTTTATAGAGAATGGAAGGCCATGTGGAGGTGCTCTTCCTCCCAGCTTGGTTTCACCACTCCTTGTGATTGTTTAGGGTGGTAATAATAAAGAGGGAAGGGGAAATATGAGCATCTTTTGTTTCAGGCTTCACTGATAGCACAGCCAAGGAAATAAGTTGGAGACACACAACCAAGTGGTGGGTAACAATGAGCTCTGGGAGTGATGTAGATCTGTGCTGATGTGTCCCACGGGCCAACCACGATGTTCAGAGGGAGCAAAAACAGTCACAGTCACCTGTCCTGCCAAATAATGGACATTTTTTTCACCACTGCACTGAAACCCATTTTTATTTGGCCACAGCTTTTTGGTTTTAAACCACAGAATGGAAGAAACCAGAACAGATTTCCCCAGATTCATGGGCTAAAACAGCCAGTGACTGTACCTGACCTTTTTCCAACAGTGGATGCACAACACTTAAAGGCTCTTCTGTCTGCATTAAGTGATTGTGCTGGGAAAATTATTTGTGACCAATGAACTCCAGCAAGCTTCACATCTTCCTGACACATCAGTGCTGTCCCAGGATCAGGCAAAGATCAGTTTTCACTTGGCTGCAAGGAGCAGCACTCAGGGCAGATTATGAACATCGGGGTAACAGATTATCCCGCAGAAACAAAGCTCAAGGCAGACAAGGAATCTCAACAAAAAGCTCCAACGCCTCTCTGCACATAAACGCTCCTCAGTCTCAGCAAACAGACCCCAGGGCAAATAAAAGGTCCTGAAGTTTGCTTTGGGGCTGAGTTTTCTTTTTTTTTTTTTTTTTTTTTTTCAAAGGGAAAACTTGCTTTCAGACCAGTTTTACTCAGTTTTGTTCACAGAGAAAACAATTCAAGCAACCTCAGGGCCCAAAAGAGCATTTTTGGTGGTGATGCACAGGGGAGTGTGTGTACCTGACAGGCAAGCCAGCATCCCTCAGGGACTTGGCTGTTCCTCCGGAGGCAATTAAACCCAGGCCAAGTGCATTCAGGCTCTTCGCAAATTCCACCAGGTTGGTCTTGTCAGAGACGCTGAGTAAAGCTGGCAGGCGGGAAGAGCACGAGTGTTTGGGTTTTAACAACAGAACAGAGAAAACGACAGGATTAAGCGAGTGGCGCTTTTACGAGCGGCGTAGTTTAGGAGTTTATGCCGTGCCGAGGGAGGGGAGCACCAAAGCCTCGCGGTCCTCCTCAGGGGAAGCCGCGCCTCAGGCGAGGCCATGGCCTCAGGGCGCCCAGCTCGGGCCCGACCGCCTCAGCGGCTTCCCCGAGCCCTGCACCGGGAACCGGCACACCCGGCCCGGGGGACACAAGCAGCGCCCGC
>VWYI01025768.1:8910-180323 GCA_013399455.1 Anthoscopus minutus | reverse complement strand
GGAGTGGTGGGCACGTGTGTTTAGGGACACGCGGGTGGCCTCGGGTGCGACAGCGGGGATGCGGTGCCCTGGAGGGTAGGGATGCCCCATGGTCGCGGGTGTTCCCGCCGCGCTTGTGCTCAGCGCCTCTGTGAGCACGACATGGGCGCATCAAACAGGCACGCACGTATATATGTGTGCATTGGCATATTCATACACACACACACGGAGAATTTTCGGTGGTGGGAAAGCCAGCTTAGTACAAAGGTGAAAAATGAGATGCAGGTGAAGCAATAGCTCTTCCCAGGTGAAGGTGGTGCAGTAAGGACCATTAATTTTTTCCAGGAGTACTGACAGGAGTTTCATCTATGGAAAGTCCTCTCACAGAGCTTCCACACGGGCAGAGGCAAAACACTCATTTACCAAGTCTGAGGTAAAAAAATAATTTGCAAATACCAAAATGGCGCTTTGTTTATTTTTTATTTGTCTCCTTAAGGGGAGTTATCAGGGGGAGATTTTTTTCCTCTGTGGGCCTCCAGAGTTCCTGATATTCCTTGCAAAAGAGCTTTGCTAGTTTTCTTACCAGGCTGTGGTTCACAAGTGACACTGACTGCACACTTTGGCTTTAACTGGTTAAAATCTGTGCTGTGCCCCTGCACAACCCAGCAGGGTTTAGCTGCAGTGCTGGGACAGCGGGGCTTTGCAAGTAGAGCCCTCTGCACTGTGCTGCAGTTAATTTGCAGCACAAGCCCTGTCTCCACCTGGTAATATTGACTCAGCAATAATGTCAGCATGGGCAGGCCCCTGAGGCATCCCTGTGTACTTCTGTCACATTTTCGTCGGCCACACAGGTGTTCATTGCACACCTGTAGCTCCCAGAGCACTCAGACTGCATTAGGCTCTCCACTTGCATTAAAAAAAGAAGGATTAAATGGAAGTTTTTAGCTCTTGCAGGCAAAAAGGTGGGAAGTGCAATGCAGGTGTAGCTGGAAGGCACTTGCAGACACTTGGCTGATTTGATTTGTGAGTCTCTGGGCTTGGGCAGTAATGTCTGTGTGAGGAAGAGTCAAGGCAGAAATACCAAACATACTGAATAAACCTAGTGTGTGTATTACTCTCAGTAGCAGCTAGTGACAAGCAGTAATAAATTACTGCTCAGGAGGGTGGCTGGGGCCAAATGAAAATATACTGTTAAGTGGTACATGAGCACTATCATTATGAAAATACACACCTTGGAGAGAATAAAAGTTGTGCAGAGTACAGCTGAGGTGGGCTTTGGTGATGATTAATGTATGAGCAAATGAACAATTTGACAGAGCACTATATTTTTATCCAACGTCAGAGAGCAACTGTGTATTCCAGCAGGGTGCCTGGTGGCCCTGTCAGCCTGTGCACAAGGACAGGGACTCTGCTGCCTTCAGACAAACAGTGGGAGGGACATTATCAGGGTCAATAATGGCATTGGCTCTGTCCAGCAGTTCATTGTCCCTTGGCACCTGAGGTGAGGTTTCTGTTTGCTCAGGAGTGGCAGGGCGTGGTTTGGGCCTAATCTCTGTCCCAGCACAGGAAGGACATGGAGCTGTGTGAGGTCACCAATTTGATCAGAGGGATGGAGCACCTCTGCTGTGAGGAAAGGCTAAGAGAATTGGATTGGTTGCCCAGGAGAAGAGAAGGCATTGGGATTACCCAAGTGTGGCCTTCCAGTGCCTGAAGGAGATGACAAGATGGAGAGAGAGAGACTCTTTACAAGGGCCTGGAGTGACAGGACAACAGGAGATGGGGTCAGACTGAAACAGAGCAGGGTTAGATAGGAAAAAATTCTTCCCTCTCAGGGTGGTGATGCCCTGGGAATGCTCTGGGTGATGCCCTCTGCCAACAGGTTGTCCAGAGAAGCTGTGGCTGCCCCATCCCTGGGAGTATCCAAGGCCAGGTTGGACAGGACTTGGAGCAACCTGGGATGGTGGAAGGTGTCCCTGCCCATGGCAGGGGGTGGAACTGGGTGATCTTTAAGGTCCTTTCCAGCCCAGCCCATTCTGTGATTCTTAATCCTAGAAGGGATGTTCTGGCTGTGTGCTAGAGGGGTATCTGGATTTGGATGTGATTGATATGTCCTGGTTTGGGGATGGCTTTGCAGGGAAATCAGACAGTCTGCCTCCCCAGAGGTTTAGTTTTGCTTTATAGAGCTTAATTTTAATTGGTTTTGGTGATGTTTAAAGGATATTCAAATATCCTGTGCTCTGCTCATGTCCCATCATTTATTCAATAGGAATGAGGTCTCACTGGAGCTTTTTCCTGGTGTTTTAAAGCATTACAGAAGCTTGTCCTGAGCCAAGAATGCAGTAACATCATACTGGAAATAATGGGAAGAGGTAAATGTGAGAATTACAAATACCACATTAAGGTTATTTCCTAATCATACTAGGGCCTACATCCAAGAAAGAAAAATCAGGCTTAATAAGCATTGTGCTCTGCTGTTAATAAGGAGAAGTAAAAAGAGGATGAAGCTGAATAGAGGCATACAAAAGGGATGGTGTTGCTGATGTTAGGAGAATACCCTAGATTCCCTTCTTTTTAGGCTGCAGGGAGCAAGTGAAGCTTTTTAGCTTGGCTCTGAGTCTCTGTTGTGTGTTTTCTATTGTTGGGTTTTTTTCTTGTAGCAGACCAAGAAGGGTGTAGAAAAATTGGTCAGTTTGGCTGTTGATTGATCTGTTAGGGTAGGAAGCAAGCAAGGTAGGATTCTCCAGCTACTGCAGCTGCCTGTGGGCTAGCAGAGGGTGGGCTGGGCCTGCCAGTGGACAAGGAACACCCAGCCAAAAAGTGGGATTCAAAGTGGAGGTCCATGGTTTGGGGTTTCAGAGATGAAGTGTCATAAGTAGTGGGCATTATACCAGTGGTCTGATCTGGATCTGTCTTACTCCAGGAAAGGTGTTTCATCATCACAAGGCAGCTTTGGAAAAAGATGTTTTTGTGGGCATCTCTGCCTGTATGAACACAGTCCTCAGCTTTGAAATCCCCCATCATACCCAGTTTATCTTCCTTAACCAGGGCCTGCTTTCATTTACATCCCTCCCCACGCCTTTCCTCAACAACCCCTTGCCTCTGCTATGCTCTGTGGTGCTCTCAGGCAAGGTTGTGGTATTCAGCATGATGTAAGACAAATACATCTCAGTCCTGCTCCAACTCCTGTTTTCTTCCCTGGCAGTTACTTCAGTGGGAGGCAAGGAAATATTTGTTCTGGTATCTGCAGTCTCCCTTGAGGATGCCATTTGCCAGGCACTGGGACTCAGTTTCTTCAGTCTCCCAGAGACCACAGTCTTGCAAGCACTTTTCTATGCCCCTTACTCAGGGAAACAATGAAATTGCTTACTGCAAAGGTCTCCTGGAGGCTTCAAGTGCCCTGTCTCAGATGCTGCACAACAGTAGAGGTGAGAGTGGAACTGAATCCAGGCTGCTTTTCAAGGGTTACTGCTATATATATGCAGACTTTTGGTTTGTCTGCCTTTTGCTCTCAGGGTAAAATCCTCTTGGTGTATTCCAGGAGAAAAGGAGCTGCTAAGTATTGCTCTGTTGAATCTCGTTTGAGAGCTGCATCACACTGCCTGTGCCACTAGCTAGGAGTTAACTCTGGGATAGCTTCAGCACTGAGCTGATGAAAAGGCTGGCCAGGAGTGTTCCGCAATAGCAAAGAGGCTCAAGAGCCCTGATGCATTTTGAGTTTCTTTCTCAGCCCTTATCAGCTTGGAGCAGCTTTTGTTTTACTGTGTTCCTCGGAGGTCCCAGTTAAATCACATCCATGGTGTGCCGGCTGTCGGCTGTCATTGTAAATCCCTGCTCAGGGTCCCACAGAGCTGCTGAGGTGACAGTGAGCCTTTAGCTGAAGTTCAGAGACACCAAAGAGCTCTGCACGTTCAGTTTGACCCTGGGGTGTGAAGCTTACATCCCCTCTTCACTCACCAACACCAGTGGTCGGTTTTCCCTAACCTGTGATATCAATGTCTAAAGCTTTTCCTGCAAAAGAACCAATTTCCTTGTAATAGAATAAATATTGCAGATTTCAGCCTGAGTTATTCTCCTAATGCCCTGGGTTATGAATGAGACCCAAAGGTGCATAAACTGAAGGACGATTTATTTTCTGAATGCTCCCATTTCTTTCCTCCCAGAGGCTGGTTCCTAGCCAAGCATAGAAGGAAAAGTAATACCAAAAAAGTAAGAAATAGTTTCTCTTGTTGGAGACTCGGCGCCCTATGATCTGAACCCCACATGTGGCTGAACAGGTGTTTGCAATTGAAAATATGGGGTTTGCAGTAAAAAAAAAAAAAATTCCATCCACTTTGAGGTTCCTTGCCTTGTCAGGTTATTTGTGTGAAAGGAAGAATTCCCTGAGAAAAGAAAAGAGTAGGAAATATTTTGTCTGGGTATTTTTGCTGTAGGTGCAAAGAAATTACTTTATCCACAGATAAGAGGCTGCCTTACCTTTTCACAGCACCATGGAATCCCAGAATGGTTTGGGTTGGAAGGAGCCTCAAAGTCCATCTCATTCCACCCCCTGCCATGGGCAGGGACACCTTCCACTCTCCCAGGTTTCTCCAAGTCCCATCCAACCCGGCCTCGGATACTTCTAGGGGTGGGGCAGCCACACTGGGAAATTGAAATCACTGATTCATCGGTGTCTCCCTTTTCCCCCAGCTCTTTGTGCCCCTGGGTGAGAGCTGTCCTACGGGGATCCTGCCGGGATCCCGCCGGCACCGGGATGCTGCCAAATGTGCAGAGAACCGGCTCCCGCTAGAGCGCGCTAGGACAGTTGAAATGGAGCTGGTTTTCTTCTGGCTTCGGGGTGGTACCATCAAAGATGCCTCTGTAAGGAACGGCACTTTTGTTTTTCAGCGGGGATTCTGGCTAAGTTCCCCGTCTTTTGAGTACGGTTTCCCTGGGTGAGTGTGCAGCAAAGCCAGATGTCGCTGCCTGAGGTTTGGGCTGGGACAAGTGCTGGCAAAAACCTGTTGGAAAACCCTGGCCTGGACAGAGGGCACAGAGAAGCTTTGTCCTCAAGCCCTGTCTCATCTCACAGTCCCTTTGTTTGCTGCTCTGTAAGGCAGAGGAAGTGGAAATCTGTGCAGAACTTGCATGTGGACAGGAGTCCACCTCCAAGTCCCATTGTTGGTCTGCTGTTGTCATTTGTGCCTTTTGAAACTACCCCTAACAAACTTACCCATCTTCACAGGAGAATTTCCTGCCTCCACCCAGGATGTTAGACCCCTGTCTGCTACCCTAGTTTGCTTCATCTTTACTTAATTAGCCAGCTGGAGCATAATTCCTTTCATGATCTATGGTCTAATACATAAAGATGACAGTGACACGAATCTTGGCTTAGGTTTCAATTTGCATGTTAATTCATTGTGGTTCCCCAGATAGCTGGAATTTGCTCTGACAGGATCTGGGAGAAGATGAAATGGGCAGGGTGTTCTTCTGTGTCCCAGCGAGAGCCTGGAGCAATAGGTGACATAGTTTTACTGCCCACCAGGCACCATCTCTTGTAGATCTACAGCAAAAAGCAAAGCAAAGTAAAAACCTTAAATGAGGAGCTTTTCTTAGTACAAAATGCAAACAGAATCATGGCTGTGGTAGGTGAGAAGCATCTGGGAATCAGTGAAGCCTGATGAGAGAGCCTGCAACAGATTAAGAAGGAGCAGAGTGATTTTACAGAGCAATCCAACCCCAGCCATCTCTGGTTCACAGAGCCCTCAACACACTTATCTAGAGAAGAGAGAGACTCCAGGCAGAGAGGAAACAATCATTTCCCTGAGTGGGACACCAGCCCATGTTGGCTCTGAAGGGTTTGAGCACAAACCCCTTCACTCCCTGGGACTCATCTTTCTGTGTGACATCCAGGAGCTGGCTCACAGGGAAGGAAATGCTGTGAGCATTTCAGCTCCAGCGCTCTGGGGGACCTCGGGAACACTGTCAGGCTCACAGGAGACTGACAGCAAACACAGGCAGAGCTGCCATTTTCCTGAAATGCCTGAAAAACCAGCAGCTTGCCAGAGGTGGCACGAGGAGGCTCTCCTGGAAAGACAGCCATAGGTGGTTATTTATCTGTTACTAACTGAGATCCAGACCCCAGAGAGCCGGGATCCAGGATGAAAACAGGGCTTGCCGCAAGACCCTGTGAGCTGAATAGAAATCATGGCTTAATAGGCACATAGGAAGGGAGACAGAGTTGTGTGAAGAGGCATGGCCAGCATCACACAGCAGGCACTGCCACAGCCAGCGAGGCTTGGAGCAGTCTCTAGCTGGCAGATGGGTTTAGTTGCAGCAAATCATCCATTTTCAGATTTTGCTGATTTTACACAGTCTAATTTTAATAGCAGAAGAAAAGAGTGAGACATTTTTTCATAAATCTCTTCTTCCTTTCCTTTTTATCCCTCCCAAGTAACTGCACTAGGTAACTGTATTTTGGCCTTAGAAACATGGAGAACATTTTAATGAAGAATTATGGGGACAAAAAATTGAAAATAAATGTTGTCTCTTCTCTGTGTTCAGAACCCAATGGCTTTGGATTCTCCAGGAGATTCTTGTGCTTTCTGAAAATGCTGTTATCTTGTATGCCCTGCATTCATAATCAGTTGTGGTTCCTTCTTTCTGTTCTGACCTTCTTTGCTCAGAGTTTTGAGTCACAACAGGACAAATTCTGGCATTTCAAAATCATCTTCCTGTTTCTTTATGGCTAGAGAAAGAAGGGAGAAAACATTATTAAATCAAGCCTTTTCATTTTTCACCTCAGTCAAAGCCAAGTTTTTTAGCTTTTCATTAAAAAACAAGTATTTGAAGTTGTTCAGGAGGTCTTAAAATGAACATTTCCAAGTTCCAGAATAAACACTCTCATTTTCCAGATACTACTTTTCAGGAAAGTAGGATTTAATCATGTAGCTTCTGTTCCATTAACCAGGTTCCATTAATGAGCTGGCTTGGTGCAGCTCTGGGTTTGGGAAATGCAAGGTTATGATAAGCCTGTGCAAATTCAGTGAGGGGTGTTGATGTTTCCCTGTATGAAGCAGGAAGTGGGGGAAAGCCTGATCACAGTTGAAATCTCTTGGTGAAAAGCCCTGAGCAGGACCGAGTTCCATCAATCCTGGGCACAGAGTGCTTGTGTTCATGTGGCAAATCCACCTGGAAGCAGCAGGGAGTCTTTAGGATGGGGCTGACAAACACCACCCCTCATTAGGCAGAGCTGAGGCAGGTACTAATTAACCTGGAGTTGCAGTGGTGCTGCTGGTGCCTCATGTCCCGATGATTCCTGACTCTCTTGGGGTGAGGGCAGGACCAGCATTGGCTCTGCTTGCTGCAGCTTTCCTCCACCTTTTCCTCCTCCTTTTCCTCCTCCTGCATCTCAGGCATGGAATCTGTGCCCATCTGTGCTCAGTGGCTCTGGAGCCACTGGAGCTTTAATTGTGTGGTGCTGTTTTCCTGAGCTGAGTTAGCAGGCAGATGGGGGTGACAATTGCAGCCCCATATGAGTTTGGTGGTAAAACTGAGCTTGGGACTCAGGCCAAGACAGCAGGGCCAGAGGGAATCTAATGGAACTTCCTGCAAAACACAGCTACAGACTTTCAATTGACTTTCTTCAGTTTGCCTAACCCATGTCTTCTCCAGCCCTGCTTTTTAATTCATGATACTATCATCAATCACATAATCATGACCTCATCTCATTCTCTATTAAGACTTAGATGACAAACAAGGACAGGGTCACACTTCAGTTTGTGTTGCTGTGTTTTATTGCCTAAATGAAAAGAAGCAAACATGCTGGGGGCAGAATTCCCAAAACATAAAATTCTGCTGACAATATGTAACATTTAGCTGTTTCTGGAGAGCTGGAAAGTAGGTCTTATTGGTTGGTTGGTTTTATTTATATTGTTTTCCACATAAATACACGCCTTGTCAGACCTGGGAACAGACTCCTTTTAACTCATCTCACGAGCACACATCAGCATCATAACAAACACATGAGGAGAAGAACTGTTTCTCCAGGGAAGAGGCAGCTTAATCCAATGGGTTAGATAAAAATCCTTCAAATAGAATATGGGAAGTTCTTTTATGGATTAACCACTGCAAGGGACTGAAATATCAGTGATAGGCAGCATCAAATTCCACTGATGCTATAAGCCATGGCAAGAAGCACACTGAGAGTAGGAATTAAGAACATGATTGAATCATGTGAAAGGGTTTTTACTCTTAATTAATGTTAGAGATTCGGGTCTAATGCTATGGTTGGGGGAAAGGATGGTTAATTCTTCACATCCTGTGTTTTTGTTCAGGTTTGACATTTCCCTGCCAAAACCTCCCTTTGCTTACCCACTGTTGATAATTTTACTGGGTTCTAAGTGTCATCCCATCTGGAAAGAGAGTGGCTCTTTTCTTCACAGATATTTTAGGCTAAAGAGATTCTCTTCTAAGCATCTTGGGAAGACCCTGAGTGCTGAATTCCATGGGGTTCCTTGTGTTCCCAAGAAGGGATAAAGGACAAGGCTGTGGGAAGTCCAGCGTTAGAAATCTGATCTCTGGCTCTGCTGCAGATGCTTGGAGCAGACTCTACCCTTGAACAACAGAAATAAACCATGAAGGTTGAAAACTAGAAGAGAAACATTTAGAAAGTATGGGGTGTTTTTATAAACCCATCAATTTTCAAGCCACTTTCACAGTTTCTTGAGCTTAACGTGAAAGTTATAAGTGTTTGGAGCGGGCAACACCACACAAACAATATCCAAAGTTCTCACAGTGTTGGTACTGTGAAAGCATTGCTGTTTCTCCTACAAATAATGCCATGTGATATTTTTCATAATGGTTTGGTGCCCCAGTTTGAGCTGTGTCATGCTATTCAGCAGTTTTGCTGCTCATTCCTTGTATTCACACTTGGTAGCTGAAATACTGCAGCCCTCTGAACTTGCTTTCCTGTTTCCCCCTGATTTTCACTCATGCTCAGATTAGCACTTAGTCATCTTTACAATCCTTGCCTTTCCCTGTGTTCTCTTCTCTACAGCACGACCAAAATTTGTTTGCACAGGATTTTTATGAGCTTCTGTCCTCACTAAGAAAGGGCCAACTTTTCTTGGGAAGTTTACTCCATCAGTTTTGACATCCCCTGCAGCCTGCCGTTCCTTAGCATTAATTTCTATCACTTCCCCCGATTTCCCTGGAAGAAATTCTGATTAGGCAATAAGTGCTGGGCTATCCATCATTTCATGCCAGTCACAAGTCACACAGTTCTTCTCAGCCTGGAAGGCACCGATCGTTCTTAATCAGCCCAGGTGTGCCACGGGTAAGGCGCTAAAGACCTGATTTCCGTGGCTATCCCCCTGGGATCCTGTCTGAGCACGGCAGTAAGGCAGAGCCATTGTGAGAACCCTCTGTCGGTGCAGCACAGCTGACTAAACCCCTGCAAAGCTCGGAGGGATTCACAAAAGTCCTGTCAGTCAGCTTGCATTTGATTTCAGGTCTGATTTTCATTTGTTTACAGTATCGCTCATTATGTGCAGAGTGTTTGCTAAACACGGAAGAATAATGGTCCTGTCCCACGCAGCTGACAGCACAAGGGCTGACAAAGGGAAGCAAGGCAGTAAAAGAGGTAATTTATGTATGAGTCATGCTTCCCAGCCAGCTGTGCTGATAAAAAATGGCCACTTTTATGGGAAGGCTGGAAAAGAGGAACGAAATTACCTTTCTGAAAAAAACCTAACCCAACCCACACGAAATATTTGGACCAGCAGTTTGATTAAAGATGACTTACTGCCAACAGCACAGGGAAGGGAGTCCTGGGGAGGCATTTGGGTTTAGCAGGGGAAGGTGTTTCAGTCACAGACACCTGCACCTATGACAATAGGAAACAGCAGCAGGAGGTCCTGCCTAGGCAGAGAAAAACCTGATAAGGAAGCGGGGAAAACGGAGGAAAGGAAGTGTGAGAGATGGGAATTGATAAGCAGGGGTGGAGTTAGGAGCTGGGAGCAGCCGCCGAGGCAGGGGAGGAAATCACTGGAGGTAGTTCTTCAGCAAATTGCTGAGCAGTCCTGTATCCACCTAATGCACAGAACTCTGCAGGAAGATTTCTGTTGTCATCCAGCCACATGACTTGGGGCCTGACTTTGCTCCACTTAGAGGCAATGACAGACTCCTATTGATTCATGGGAAACCATGGAAATCAAAGAAAACTTGCTGTGGCAACTGCCTAATTCAGTAAAAGCATTGATTTTTCTGGCTGGACTATTAGAGAGCATGAATCAGCATGTAGCTGATTTCTGTCTCTGAATTAATGTAACAAATGATCATTGATTCAGGTGAGAGGAAACCACCCCAAATGAAAGGCAAAAAACCCCTCAGCCTATGTGGCTGGTCTTTAATGTGCCACAGATAGAGCTGGTTATGATTCTGTGTCTCTCTTGGTTAGCACACTTAGGAGTGTGGCTCCCAGAGCAGCCAAGGTAAAGGCAGGCACACAGGGCCGGGGAGAAGCCTGGAAAGGTGATGCAGGAGACCATGGAGTGCAGAACAGGTAGTGGGAGCACCTCACAGCATCACTTCAGATGAATGGCTCTAGTTTTGCCCTGGATGTGAGATAGAGTCATGGAATGATTTGAGTTGGAAAGGACCTTAAAGATCATCCAGTTGCACCCCCTGCCATGGCAGGGACACCTTCCACTATCCCAGGCTGCTCCAAGCCCTGTCCAACCTGGCCTTGGACACTTCCAGGGATGGGGCAGGCACAGCTTCTCTGGGCAACCTGTGCCAGGCCTCACCACCCTGACAGGGAAGAATTTCTTCCTAACATCTGATCTAAACCTACTGTCTGTCAGTGGGAAGCCATTCTCCCTTGTCCTGGCCCTTATAAAAAGTCTCTTTGTTTTTGTTGTCAGCTCCTTCAGGCACTGGAAGGCTGCAATTAGGTCACCCCAAAGCCTGCTCTTCCCAATTCTCTCAGCCTTTCCCCACAGCAGAGCTGCTCCATCCCTCTGATCATCTTGGTGGCCTCCTCTGGACTGGCACAAACAGCTCCACGTCCTTTCTGTGCTAGGCCCCAGGGCTGGGGCAGCTCTGCAGGTGAGGTCTCACAAGATTGGAGCACATAGATCTCTCTTCCTCCACAGTGGGAAAGATACTTTGACCACCCTCTCAAAGCCTTCAAAGAGGAACTTTAAGTAGTTGAGAACAGGCTCTGAGATTTTTGGGCCTGCTGGGTATTTGCAAACTTAGGTTATAGCTTCATGCTTTGCTGCCCTGGCTCAGGAGTCAGTGTTCCAGGCAGTGTGATGATTTCTTTCATAAAAACTGGTGTGCCACTTGTCTATTTGCGAACTCCTTTTGCTGTTGAGCTTAGTTCTAATGGTGTTGAAGCATTTTGAACTCACTGCACCGTGTAAGCCCCCCAGACTGGGCTGAGGAGTCCCAGCTGCTGACAAAGCATCTCCCAAGGGTGATTCTAGTTGCAGCAGGGAGCACATCTCAGTGTTCCCAGTTCCTGATTTCAGGCTGGCTGCTGTCTGGGAGCCAGGGGTTGTTGCTAGTAGACATGAAATAGAAGAATGGATTTACATCACAACAGTGAGGTTTGATCCCAATGAGGCAGAAGCCTTTATTTTGGGGTTTGCAACCCTTTTTATAAGGTGTTCTCATACAGGCTAACATGATTGGCCAAAGGAACCACCTCTCTGGTCCCATTGGTGGAACAAGAGACAAACACATTCAGAACACATGAGTGACATTGTTTTGAGAACCAAAACCAATTTACAAAACCAGTCCTTGAAAGAGAAAGTTTCCTAAAAGACTTTCCTTTGGGAACAGATCAACCACTGCCAGGCTGAAATCTCTCTCAGGCTCAGAAAATCATGTCCACTCACGAGGGGTGTGCTGCAGTGCTGGCACAGGGGCTGCTGCTGTTCGCTGCCAGGTGTCACCTGGGCCGCAGGGGCAGGACAGGCAGTGACAACAGCTGCGGTTGCTTGCGTCAGCACGTGTGAGTCAGGGCCCTGACCTGGGGGATGTTCCACCTTCATCCCTGGGCTTTGACGTGGATGGGCCATCCCAGCACCCCAGACCTGCCTGAGACACCACCTCCTCTCACCTCTTCTGTGCTCGGTGCTGCTTTTGTTCCAGTTCTAATGTAGCTGAACAGAGATGTTGTGAGAGGGCCCAGCAGACACAATGCACCTCCTGGCCTTCCTCGAAGGAGCAGGAGTGAGGAGGTGTGATAAGAGTTGTGGAGCATTTGTGGAGCAGGATGCTCAGTGCTGGAGGGGAGGAGGGATATTTTGATCAGTCACTGGGATAAAAGCTAAGCTGCTTTACAGCACAGCCTGCTAGAAAGTGGTGCTTGGAAAAATGTGTCTGTTAAAAGGTCAGGTGTGGTCCTGAGTTCTGGGCTGACACTTGCACAAGCTGGTAAATGATACATAATGAGCACCTTATTAGATTAATTTCGTCTATTTGGGGTCGCCGTGAGCCGCCCATTAGAAAATAGTAGGTTTCTCAGAGGCTGCCAAATGCTGGTTGTTATTATTTCTGCAGATAATACTGAGTCTGTAACTTGTTTGAGAGCAGCTTATGCAATATTTGGTGATCAGATTTGGAGCATTAACTGGATAGTTTAACTACTTTGTGTGCTTCTTTTCACTGACCATGGGAGCATAACTCTTAGATTTCTCATGTGCAACTATCAGAGAGACAGCCACAATTAAAGTTTCACCACTCAAAAATTGTGGTGGCCTTTCTGATTACTATGTCTTTTTAGAGTCTGTGGTTTTCTGCTTTTCTTTTCAGTTGTGAGAGCTGAAAATTAATCTTTTGCTTCAAGTAAAGAAGTGCTCTCACTTATATCCCAGATCCCAGCACCAGAAACGTCAGGGAGAAAAATTTAATACCTGAGAGCATAAAACTGCAAATGTACTTTCAGAATACAGCACAGAATTTGCTCCCAGTAAACTGTCAGAGCTCCTGCTGGGAGTGGCAAGTGAAAAGCAATGTGAAAGGTGCCAGACTTGTTTAAAAATTCACAGACACATTTTCATACTTAGAACTTCTCTCCCAGTATAGTAAGAGAGCTCCGCTCATGTAACTGCTGGTAGCTGTCGTGGAAGCTTTTTGTTTCCTAGCAAAAGGTACAAAGGCAACAGTGGCACAGGCAAGAGAGCTTTGATGCAGAATGTTCAAAAGCCTGATTTATATTTCCTCTCCAAAGACTGGCCCCCCCAGAAACCTTCCTTGACCTCTTCCAGGTGTGAAATAGTCCAGGATGGGCTTTGGTGCTCTTCTTCATAAGATTCTTCCACATCCTCCCCTCAGGAGTCTTGCCAAACAGCCAAGGAAAGTGTTGCTTTCTTCTGTGGATGGATTTTGATTACTAATAAAATGCTTGGGATGAATGGAACTAGCTCACATCTTGTCAAAGCAGCACAAGGAGGATGCTGCTTTTATGAGATTTGCCACTGCCCCGTCCTCCTCCAGATCATCCCTTTCATGTGCCTGAGCAGCACTGAGGTGACTGCCTGCTTCATTAAGAGCTGCTACAGCATTGGAACCAGCTCAGGAAATGTTTTACAAACAGCAAAGAGAAAACTCCAAGACAGAACAAAAATGAGGGGAAGAAAGAGATGATTGCAGTTTTAAGCTGAATTTCTACGACCTTCCAAGCAGGCATTCCAGAATGAGTACATTAATTTCATATATTTCCCAACAGCAAGGGCTGTTTAGCAATAAAGACCTTTGGCACTGAAAGAGGCTCAAAACAAATCTCTGCAGCCAGCAATAAAACACAAGGAGTGCCATGCTGAACATCACTGGGTCATGCAGCTTGTTAAGGCAAGAGGCTGGAGGATTATTTGTGCAATCCCTGCAAGAAATGCTGTCCTGTGACACACTCACTGTCAGAGATAACTGCCTTGGAGATTAAAACAGAAAGGATTAAATGTAGCCCTACAAATGCAGTGCTGTAGCCACACTAAAGGAAAATGTGCACACCCACAGACACACAGAACATGAGAGCTTTTTGAAACTTGAACCAAGCTCCATTTGGAATTGGGTTTAGAGCTGTTGATTGTTGCCTGTGGGAAAAAAAATAACTGCAAGAGATGCTTGTTGTACATCCTCTGAATAACCTGATCCAGGGGAAGTGGTGAAGTGGTCCCTGCCCTTGGCAGGGACTTAGAAGGAGATGATCTTTAAGATCCCTTTCATCCCAGGCCATTCTATGATTCTGTGATTCTAAAAATTGAGGAAAAAATAAGTCTCAAAACCAATACAGGAGGCCAATACAAAGCATAATACAGAGTCTTATCTGGAAGTTCCCAGCATCTAGTCCAGGAAAAAGGCAGTGTGGGATTTTCACACTTTCTCCTGTAAAAAAGGAGATGTTTGACTGCTGAGATCTGAATAATGAAATAGTTTTAACCAATGTTTATATTAAGATTTGACTTTGGTGCTGCTTTGCATTGCACCTTCCTGCCATCCAGGAGAGGCCTCTGGATCCCACAGGCTGGTGCCCCAGTCCTGCTGGGATTTTTTTCCACAGGCTTTTCTTCCCATTTGTGGGGATGCTGTTCCACTTTTCAGTTGTCTGTGGAGTTAAGCATGTGTATAAGTGATTGTAGAAGTGGGTTATTTAAACTTAGGGTTATGTAAGGGCTATTAATTTTAAGATGTTTTTTTCCAGGGATTTTGTAGGCAGATTTGAGTTTGAACTGCTTATACTCCAAGGAGAACTGAGGAAATGTGGAAATGTGTCCATAGTTAGCTGACACACCATTCCAGCTGAGCTCATAGTGAGCTCCAAGCACTGCAGCCACAGCTCTGTATGCCTTTAAGAATCACAGCAAATATAGGCACTCTTCAAGATTCGAGGCAAAGTGATGCTGAAACTCCTAGTGCCCTCACACCTCAGTGTGTAGCTACATGTGTGAGTTATTCCATGTTCTTAGGTGCAGGAGAGTTTGTTTTTTCCAAAATCTCTCTCCCTTCCCAAACCTGCTGTTTAACCAGTGCTTGATAAGGCTGTTTTAAATTATGGTTTTCATCAACTTTCCCGTGGGATTTAAGATATTTTCACTGTCACAAATTATGCAGTTGTATCCAAATGGCATTAACATATGGGACTGGGGGAGATTCCATAAACATCAGTGGCAGTGTTTTACATTGATGGGGCCCTGAGGCTCCTACCTGCCTCCAAGTGATGAGCTCTGGGGCAGCCTTTGTGCCCAAAGCAATCTGAAAATAGTCCTGCAGCACAGAAATGCTTGCAGTACTTTGTCCCATTGATAGCATACCCTTGTTCCAAATCAGTCTGTGCCTAATTTGCTTCATGTAAATGCAGGAGATAAATTGTTGACTCTACAATAGCTGGATTAGTCAAATGAAGACCATGTCTAGGTATCACGGGGTCCCCAATTTGCTGTTCAAGGGTTGAGAGGAAATATGTTTCCAAAAGGAGACAATTACCTGTTGTTTGCTGATTTCTGCTATTACATGTTAAGTTATTTGTGCACTTCAGATCTCTTCACACAAGTCAAACAGCCTCAGCTGGTGAGGAGGTTCATGCCTTGCTGTGCCATCTGCCTGGTGCTGGATATTACCTCCACATTTATCCCATGGTTTAGCTTCTAGGAAGAAATTGTATCCCAGATAAATGCACAATCCCATTTGCCCTCAGTAGTCCTTAATGTTGTCTTTCAGTTGTCAGGATGGCAAAACTGAGCCTTGCTTACCCACTTCTAGTGAGATACAGGTATGTATCTACCACAGTCTGTCCTGGAATTAGTTTTGGAAAGGCAGGCATCAGTTAGATCCTTCCCAGGGTTACATGAATTAGTGTCTACAGAGGGCACCCTCTTCCATGGCATTTTTTCCTCAAGCAGACACCTGATGCTACCTCTGTTTTCTTGGAGGCAATGAATGTTGCTTCAAGTGTCTCATTATTAAATAATTAGAAAAGGTTCTTTTATAAGCATTTTGAATGTAAAGAGCCCAAATTACTGTTGTTACTACTAGCTTCTGGCAATGCCAGTGAAGAACACTGGTGAATCTTCCTTTGATCTTTGTTGAAACAAGCTGGAGATTATGGGAAGACCTTTGAACTCTAAATAATGATACTATCCATAAATAATAAAGTTCTTTGGGGCCCTTTGTAGACAGATTGTAGCTTCCTGCCCAAAGGTGTTCATCCTCACACAGTGTCTGTCCTGTGCTCCTCTCTTATCCCTGGTCCTGCTGCTTATGGTTCTGTTTGTGGTAGTTGTGATGGCATCCAAAAGTACACTCATTCTTTGGGGTGGGTTTGAAGGATATTTTATAAGGGGTTTTTATAATGTAAAAGTTTTTCTGGACAGAAATTTTTGAGTGGCAAGGAAAAGAAACAAAGTAACAAACAACACTTTTTGGAGATTTTCAGACATCCAGATTGGCAATGAGGGGAACTCTGGCCAGAAGCTGCAAAACCCAGCAAGATATTTGGGATATCTTGGACTTCAGACCAAGAAGTCCAGAATACAGTGGCCAAACAACCTGGCTAATAGCCAGAGGGGTCTGCCAGGCCTGCCAGACATTCAGAGGTCCTGGAGTTGTGGCTGTAGACAACTTGTCTTTCAGCTTTGCAATGCACACAGAGTGGGACCAGCACAAACAGGACCTGTCTGACCTGCTAAGGGGGTCCTGCATGGTGCATCAGTCTATGCCCACCAAGCATGACTTGGTTTGGGTATGATTTGCCATCTGTGGCTATCCAGAAGCTGCTGGACTTGCTGTGCAAATCTATCCAGCAGTACTGGAGTTTGATTTCTCCTCTTTCTCTGTTCCATGCCCAAGATAACTTCCATGTGACCACAAAGTCCCAATATCAACCCAAGGTTTCATCCTGCTGTCATTTCTGTTTGAGAAATGAAACTGCAGCATAAGTCAGCTCTCTGAGGTGTAAATCTAGAGTTAGGTCTGTCTGCTTGGACATCCAGGGATGTGCATCTCACAGGACACCTCCCAAGGTAAGGAGACATCATGGAAGCCCCAGGGAGGGTGTGCAAGGGGCAGGGAGAGGGGAGCTGCAAACTCAGGGTGTGCAGGTGAGGCCCAGGTGGGTGGCAGCACATCTTCCAGCACATCCTACAGCCCCTCCCAAGGAGCTGCCTCTCCCAGCACGTGTCTCCACCTGCTCCCCAGCTCTCCAAGGATCAGCCCATGTGCCTTGTGCTCAGGCACACACAGCTTGTGAAATTCAGGCCAGAAACTCAGAGCATGCCTTCTAATGAGCCCTTCTCCTGTGCACTGCACTTCCTGAAGGACCAGGCTGATTCCTTCTGGGAAGGGTGCCTGGTGCCACAGTCATTAGGGAAAGGAGGGATGAGCACTCTCTCCCAGGCTGATTGCAGAGCCACCTTCCCTGCCCCTTCAGTGAATATTGCCCATCTCCACTGTGGCAATCAAACCTGCTTTTGGGACAGCTGCCTTTTATCAGTGCCCTAAAGAGGCAAAAGAGATCTTTAACCTTTCCTTTGCTAGGAATGAAGGAGCTCTCAGAAATATTCTGTGGGTAAGCAAGCCCTTCTGTGCTCCTGCCTGTGCTCCTCCATCACTGTGGTGCTTGTGAGGGATTATTACAACACTTTTTTTTTCTGCAGCAAGCAGTTCCCAGCTCCAGGAGGCTGACAGGCCTTGTGTAACTTGTCATTACTCATCAGCACTCCCTATGCTCGTTTAGGTCTCAGGGTGTGGTTTTAATTAGCTGATTTTGTAATAACACCCAGGTGACTTGGAGATGGATAGTCACCCTAGAAACCTATTAAGCAGGAGTGTGGTGGCTCCATGTCCTTAGACTACACTCTCAGATTGCTGTTTGTTTCTAGACATTGAGCTCGTGGGGTTGCCTGTCTACCCTTCCCCATAGCTTCCAAGCCTGCTGGTGGATAAATCCTACAGAAATTATCTGTAGATTCTCCACTGAAATGTGCAACCAGGTAGTAGAGAAAAATAAGGGATAAGTGCCTGGGCTTGTTTTAGAAAGTCCATGTGGGAAGGAACATGTGAATGTACTCCAGCTGTTGGGGGAATAAACATTCTTCACAACTCAGTTGCTAAATTTGAGCAAGCCTTTAAGTAGGTGTTTTATTATCCCATAATATAATTTTAAAAATATGGTTTTTCCTGTTTTTTACATGATTACGTATATTGAGTCAAACCACTGCATTGTGGAACGTAGAAAAAAGCCTTTACTAAATCCACATGACTGAGGATTTAACTTCCCTTGATGTGAAAATATAGTTAATTTTTAATTTGATATAATTTTAATCTTTCAGGAAATATGTTTCCATTGCATCCTTAATACAGCTGTTGTCCCAAGCACATCCTGCTTCTGTGTTAGTCTGTTCCTAGGCCTCTTCACTTGGAAGCTGTTTTGTTGGAGTTTTTTTGGGCAGCTTTGCTGACACTTTGGTTTAGAAAGCACAAGTTGTGCCCAGCCTTGGAAATACCAATTGTTCTTCACAAAGTCAAATCTATTTTTCACAGTGACCTTGCTTTAACCTTGTTATCAGCCTTGCCATGAATAGTGTGATCCCTAATTAGTCCATCTGTCAGCTGTCCAGGCTCACATGATGGGACAGGAGCATTGCTGGCAGATTGGGAACCAGCTGAAAGCACAAAGAATGATAAATGAGAAATGTCAGGATTTGGACACCGGTAGCCATCTCTTGTTGGCATCAGATCTGGGTTTAACATTGTTAATGATCTGAAGGAAGGGTTAAAGGACATCCTAATGAAACTCCCATATCACCCACCTGCTCCAGCCTTGGCATTCAGTTTGTAGACTGGGAGCTGGGCCCTGGCCCCAAGAATGAGCTATTGAGAAAGAGTTTTAGTGAAGCAGGTCCCACCCATAAATGTGTGAGCTCAACAGACCCCAAGTTAGTGGTTTCATTGCACACTCTGAAGTTCTGTACATTGCTGGGCTTATTTGATGAGCTGGAATAGAGTGGAGGGTGGCCCTTCTGCTGTACCAAGGAGAGAATGAACTGGGGTTGTTGGTGCCTGCCAGGATCTACCAGCAGCAGTTGCCTTTCACTGCTCATTTTGTGCCCACAAGTGTTCACTGACTAACTTTTAATCCTGATCCAGTGGTGCATGTCAATGGGATGCCAGGAGTTGGTAACCACTGGGAAAGGGGGAGTGTGAAGCCTGCAAACAGCCCTGTGGCAAGGTAGGTGTGCCTGTGGGAGCCTCACAAATCCAGCCCTCAGTGCGGGGCGTGGTGGGAAATGATTCATGCACCTGTAGGTTTGCTAGGACCGGATGTGGCTGAAGGTGACCTTGGGAGCAAAGGAGTAGGGTGAAAGACTAGATGGGAACAGGGCACTTCTGAACAGAGGCACCAAGGCTTCAAACACAAAAGTTGCATTTCCCTGCCTTTTCATAAGTCTGCTCCAGCAGAGCGTTGTAGACATAAGAAGAAAAACCCCAATGATCAGCTCTTCTGCAAATCCTGTCCCAAATGTTTCAGCTTGTCATGCCTCTAATTCATGTGCAGGAAGCTTGACTTGGGCTAAAATAAAATTGTCTTTTGTGTTTATCTGCTCTGGTATCAGAGTATCCCAAAGCTCTACTTGGTCTGGGGACTTGTTCCTGGAAACAAGGCTTCTTTGCAGTAAGAAGGAGTTTAATATCCAAGAACTTTGAGCCAAAAATCAGCTGCACAGTTCTCCTTGACCTCTTTGGAGCAGGCCCTGTGTGATATAATACTTGTACTGATGACAAGCAGCCCACTTGAGAGAAAACTGCTTTCAGGAGCAGCTGCTTTGCAAATGCATTTTAATAGTGTGGAAAAAATCACCAATAAATAGTGGAAGCATATTTGGTGGCAGAGTGGTACTGTGGTGGTGCCATATCACCTGCAGTTTCATAGTGACTAAAAATAGTGCTGCCCATTTTAGTTTTTCTGAGTGTTCTGAATGTTTTTTTTTTTTTTAAATGTTGAGTCAGCATCTCTCTCAAAACCATGTCTTGTACCTGAATTTAGGCACCCAGGAAATGTGTAAGAATTTGCATTCCAGGCTCCTGCCATACCATTGAAAGGAACTAGGAGCAATTCCCAGTGAATATGTGCTGCCTCTCCTGGGGAATGCTGTGGGCTGCTCCACAAAAAGCTTTTTTTTTACCATTTCTCAAGTGGTGTTCCAGTTTGTCTTACACCATTGCAGCATCATCCAGTGCTGTGCACTGTGTTGCATAATGCTGGCAAGTCCTCAGGCAACTGCTGCTCTACCTGTGAGGGAGGCACGGTTTTAAATTGGTTATAGACTTTTAAATTTTACCTTCCTTGGTGCTGCAAGGGCGTGTGATATTAGAATCATGGAACTGGTGAGGTTGGAATAGACCTCAAAGTCCAAACATCTATGCAGCCAGCACCATGTTCACCTCAGAATGACATCCACAAATACTACATCCACATGTATTTTTCAGCACTTCCAGAGATGGAGACTGGCAGTGACTTCAAGAGGATAAGTATTCATCCCTGTCAGGTTTGATCCAACTCCCCTTGTATTTCACAGCCAAGCCAGGAGTGTTCATGAGCAGACAGCTGCATTTTATGGTGCTGCTGCTGTGTGGGCTTGTACTTTTGGCCAAAAAACCAGTGAGATATGAATGATAAGTGTGGGCATTTCTTCTCATCCCGCTGCTGTTTTAGTGCTGGAGAGAGCCCCCAGCACCCCCTGACTGACCCTGTGCAGCAGCTCCTCCTCAGCAGTTTTCTCTGTCCATGGATCCTTGGTTTGCTGCTGCTGTGGCACTCACAGCTGCCAGCCCTGACATGTTCAGGACTGTAAGGATGTGTCCTCCTGCAAGAATGTTTCCAGCACTCTTGCAGATCAGTCACTCATGGGCTTTATTTTATAGTCTTGCATCACTTGCCTTAGTTTTCATTTCTCATAGAGGTAACTGGGCTCACTTGGGAAGCATTCATTGCTACTGAAATAGAAACTCTACTTGGAAGAGCATCCCAAGGAGAAGTCTGTCTGTGAGTTCTGGCTGTGTGGGATAAGCCTTACTGCCCTGGAGGCTGCAGTCCCTGCAGAGTGATGTGAGCTGAAGCCACTGCTGCAGTACAGGCAATGAATCATGGCTCTAATCATTTCCATTGGCTAAAATCACAGTTCAGAGTTCCCCTAAGAGCTTCCTCAGTTTCATGGGCACAGAAACAGATGCTCCTTTTCTTCTCAGTGATCTGAACCACCCCTCAGTGGGTTTGCCCTTCAGCCCAGAAGAGCCCTAGAGCCCCAGAGCAATAAAATCAACTGAGGATATATTAGGAGAGGGAAGAATTTCGCCTTTCCCCCCTTTCTTCCTTTGGCTATTTGCACATTGGCACACTAGGACATGTTCCTGCTCTGGTCACTTTGTCCACAGCCTCCTATGCCATCTGCAGGAATTATTAAGTAAAGGAATTAAAAAGCAGAAGAGTATAATGGTTTAATAAAGTCCTCATCTTGTCTTCTGGAATGGGAATGCTGTGGCGTTTGGGGAGTTGAATGCAGGTGCTCTGAGAGCCAACTGACATTGAGTTATTCTGATTTTACAGTGGTGATCTCGAACAAATTATCCTTTGGGTACTTCCCAAGAGGAATGTTTGTTGACTCAGTTCACAAAGGAAGTAAGGATGTGCATTTGCTTGGGAAAATTATTATCCAAATCATGGTACTCTTTTGAAACAGTTGTTTGACTGAATACCAAAAAGAAGCAATCAGACACTTGCCTTAGAAGACCTTGGCAAGGCAGTGAATGGTGAAATTATAAATTCCTTCTTTCTTACCCCCTCAGAACAGAATTATCTATATTTGGATTTCTTTTTTCAGCCCCAGAGAGGAAGTGAATGAAGTCTGCAAATCATGTTTGGACCAAATGCAGTGAATCCAGCTGTGCCTCCTATGTGGAGCTGAACTAGAATAGTGTCCCAAGGAGCAGTGCTTGTTCTCAGCTCCCAGACCCAAATGAGATCCCTCTCCCTCCTAAGGAATTTAGTAGAGGAAAAAAAAAAGGGATGCAGAGCTGGCAGGTTAGACATTTAGGTTCCTTCCCATTGCTGTTAAAACAATACCAGGGAAGCCTTTTAGGTTAATTTTAGCTCCAGCTTCACTCCCACTGTTGGAATGTCCAATCTGTTTAGATTGAAGGTATGTGGGGCAGGGACTGCTCTGGATCTGTTGCCATTCCCACCTTTGCAGTGCTTCCTCACCAATCCAGAGACGCTGTTTCCCTTCAGCAAGTACCACATCTCTCTCTTCCTCTCTTTTTTCCTCTTGGTGCTTTCAGCAACCCTTGGACCAAAACTCCTCTGCTGCCGCCTCCACTCCAATCCCTGGGTGAAGTTTGGCAAGGACTCCTTCAAGATGGTTTTCATTTTTGAGGCCCAAAGTTAGTTTGTGGCTGAAACAAGTGCCATATACAGGGATGGTTTTGGATGTATTTTGTGGAATATGCTGAGAACCGTTGTGTCTTCCATTGCTTGCCAAGTGCTTCAAGGATGGTCTTGGTGTTACCAGATACCCGAGGGAGACCAGAGCTCTTCCAGCTGACCAGAGCACATCAGACAAATCCGTATTTCAGATTTATGCTGGTTCTTTTGTGCAATGAGCAGTTCCCAGTGCTGTCATTGTTTCCCTCTGTACCTGCCTTTTCTCTTTCCTCTCATCTCTGGCTGTTCTTTTTAGGTACCACTAGCTTGGGAAATTCAGTGATTAGTTGAGTATTCAAGCCACACTAGTGCTCTGAAATCTTGTGAAATCTGATCTGTTCTCAGGGGATTTGGTGCATTTCATGGAAATCAGTCAGTGAGAACCCCAGGACTGATTTACTGGAGGAAAGGGAAGATGCAGGAAGCCAAGCAATTAGCTCAGTCCCTGAGATTTTGACCTATAAATATTTTTCACCTCTTTTGTTTAATTTACTTGGATGGGTAGGTCTAATTGAGAAATTCAGAAGTATTCAAGCCCCCCTAATTCCAAATCAGCAATGTCAGGAAGATGCATGCTGTGGCTGTGGATGCTTTCTTCCCAACCATTCCCTGTGAACTCAGGGAAGTCAGACTGGCCTGGCAAGTGGCCTAACTCTGCTGCTGGTGACACCTCTCCAGCAGAAGCTGTGTGTGGGCCGACAGGGAGTTTCATCATGGGGAGGAGGAGGAGGCATGCATCACCTTTTGTTTAAGCAGAAGCATCTTTTTGGAATGCTATCCATTTTATCGGTTAGGGCTTGGACAGGGAGCATCCAGGAGAGGCTGGATATTGTAATTAACACAAGTGGAGGCAGGCTGCTGCATCTGCCCGCCCGCCCAGAGAGGAAGAACCTGTTGAATTTGCTAGGAGCTATTGCTGTGAGGACAAGAGCCACAGTTCCTGGGAGTACAGCAGCCACAAGTGGATGGAGTAGCTGCTTCAGAGCTATGCTGTGGGCAAGAGGCAGAGGCCTGGATTTTGGACACTGGATGCCCTTTTGGGTTAGAGCCTCCACTTTTGCCTCCTAAGCGCGGGGAGGAGGAACTCGCAGCCCCCTCACTTTCGGTCAGGTGAGCCAAGGATGGCTGCTCTCTCCCAGCACCTCAGGATCCTGCTCTGGAAGAACTGGCTGAGTGTCAAGAGGCAGCTGGTGAGTGTGGGAACAGAGGACTGCAGGGGGGGAACCTGGGAACACCGAGAGCTGAGGAGTGAGTGGGGCACTGCAGAGAGGAAGGTTGTGCTGTTAGATGGGGAGGGTGGTGTTAGAAGCAGGAGGAAGAAAGGAAGGGAATGGCAGGGAAGTGAAGGTGGAGCTTGTGTGAAGCTCATGCAGGAGGGCTCAGGAGTCCAGACTGAGTACCATGGATGCCTCTCTTGTTCCATTGGGACAGAGTGCATGCAAACAAAACCATGCACTGACTCGTGGGCAGACCTGCAGTTCTGTACCTGCTGCTGTGTGAGCAGACCCTGTGGATGGTGTACAGCCTCTGAGGAGCCCCTGGGGTGATGGGGCTGCCCTAACACAGAGCCATTTGTAAAGGATGGATAACAAAAAAAAGTAGCTCTGAGAAATGCAGATAGGACAGATTTCCAGTGCAGCCCAGTGTGCTGCAAATCAAACACCCCAATGATCCTTCTGTCCAAGAGATAAACCATTAACAGCAAAGTGAAGAGAGTGATCTGAGCTGCAGCAGCATCAGGGAGCAGATGTTCCTTTGGGAAGCATTGCATGGCCAGGCAGAGTAGTTTTGTCCCAGTCCACTTTTGGTACAGCTACATGTGGTATTTTCAGTGGAAAATTTCAGGGAGCTGCAGCATAACCTGTGGTGGGGTTTAGACTTGCCTGGGTGAAATGGAAACCTTGGCAGGCACAGGAAGTGCTGACCAAAGAGAAATGTTCATGGAGGGTGTGATGTGAGAGTGAAGTGAAAGGCCTTGTATGACTGTGTGCTTCTGCAAGGTCTGCTGCAGCTCACCCTGCCCTATCTCTTGGTTGTGGGGCCTGGTTCAGAGAGGTGCTGAGTGCCTCTGCCTCCTGTGGATGTGCTGTGCACCTTGGAGGATTCTTCACTGCTGCAAAATACACTTTTCCTGAGATGCAGAAGAATCTAAATAAATTACTTCTAATTTATCAAGAGAAATTGTAACAGCCTCATTAAAAGCAGAAGGTTTGGGTCCCTTTTAGCTCTTGTGTACCCAGAGTAAATGCCACCTAAAGCCCTACCTGTGCTTCTGACCACAGTCTGACTAGCTGTAATTCTGGTTTCCCGTGGAGTTGAAATATCAACTCTGTAGAACTGAAATGTCAATTAAAATAAAAATCTGGCCACTGCTGACTATTTTATGGCAGGCATGCCTTGCAGCCCTACTTAATTTCCCTCTCTTGCTCCAAATTAAGGAGTTTGCTCAGACTGAGGAGGATGTGAGGAGGTAAACTCAGATCTTTTGGGGAGGAAAGTTGTGTCTGAGCACCAAAGGGAATTGGAGATATTGGTTCCTCTTGAGTGTTGCACTTCATTATTTAGAAAGAGTCAGGAGAGGGAGAGAAAATGTGCACTCACCCAGAGATCCTAAGTAAGCTCTGAGAGATTAAATCAACTTTTAGCATGAAATAATCCAGCAACTAAGGGATTATGCAACCTACATCACAGTTCTTAATGTCCCAAGAGCCAGATTGAGGTTGGTTGTGGTTCCATTCAAGTGAACACATTCTACCTGCAAGCAGTTTGGCCAGGGCAGTTGTCTTGTTTTTGTTCACTAGAAGTGCCTGGGACAGTGGGAATGCTGTGATGTTGCAACTGATGTGCCCAGCTGCTATTAAATCCTATTAAGTGACAGGTCGGAGATACTGAGAGAAGACATGTCAGGAAAGTGGGGAGTATAAGAACCACTGTAGCTCAAAATGGGGAGGGACAACAATTTTCCTGAGTAGGTACAATCAGTATTCATTTATTGTCCCTGGAATGTGACAGATGTCCAGCCCTTCCTTTAGGCAGCTTCTGACTAATATCAGTTTCTGTGCTGTTACCCCATAATTTTACTTTAGCCTGTGTGGTGCTAAACAAGGAGGACACATTAATAATACCATTTGCATGAGAATTAATCACAGTTAAACTGCGTGTTTGGGGAGTGATTATAGGGAAAGCATCTGATATAAAAAAATTACTTAAATATGTCAGTGTCAGTGATGGATCTTGTTACAAGTTGGCAGTGTATTCATAAAAAGCAGGAAGGGTACTCTCTGTCTAAGCTACAATGTGGCTGAATACTGAAATTATAGGAGCACCCTCTGAAAGGGTGCGTGGGGAGGTGCCTGGTGGTTTGATGTCTGTCACTTGCCTATTTTGGGGCATGAATTTGCTCCTACTTTCAAGCCTGAGTCACCTCATCAGAGATGATAGGGATGGAGTTGCTGTAGAACAACCATCTTTAAGCTGAATTGCTCTCCAGGATTTGTTTGTCTGTCTGTTTGGCTTTATGTTCCAGTGAGTGCTACAGGGGATGAAAACACAGTTATGGGCTTGGAATTACTTTGGAGAAACAGCTTTGGCTAATATGTGCTGATCTGAAAAAAAAATAGCAACACAACGATGAAAAATGGGATTATTTTGAAGAAAGACATCTTTGCAGTTCCAAAAATTGGCATGAAGATAGAACAGCAATTTTGTAGCACAGAGTAGTTTCAGCTTAACTACTGATGGATGGAAAACTCTTAATCTAGTAAGCATGGGAGCCAGCTAGTGCAAGGGCTAGGGGATTATTTAAATAATTACAATTTCCTAGCTCACAAAACTCCAAAGTTTGTATTTTAAGATTTTGGGCATTCTCCCTAGATTGGTTTACTATCCTAGATGATTAATTCCAGTGTTTTCTTAATTCTTGTCCCATTGACAATGTCAGAAACAAGAGTTCTATACATGTTCATGTGTCTTTCAACACATTAGGGCAATATTACATGTTTTTTCTTCCACCTTAAATTAGATATTAAGAAGAAATTCTTCCCTGTGAGGTTGAGGAGGCCCTGGCACAAGTTTTTCAGAGAAACTTCAGTGTCAAGGCCAGATTGGAGGGAGCTTTGGGCACCCTGGGATAGTGGAAGATGGCCTTGCACCAAGGGGTAGGACTGTATCAACTTTAAGGTCCCTTTAACCCAAACAATTCTGGGAATCATCTCAGCTCATCTGTATGGCCTGCTACAGTCAGGATATGGAAAGGTGCCAGGGATTTGGGCTGCTGGGGTCAGAAACTCTTATAAGGATTTTTTCCTTGGTGATTGGTGTTCAGATGTGTGTTCTGTAGGCTGGCTGCACAACTCCATAAACACCTTCCTTTACTGTGCTTGAGCTCTACATCTTGTGAATGACCACTGTGAAAATCCTTCCTTCCAGCTCTATCCCACGAGGATCCACTGGTTGTAAAAAACAGCTGAATTTCTTGGGGGAAAAATGCTGTAGGATTAATTTTGGAGTATAGTTCAATCAAAGTCCCGTTTACCCATAATTTCACTGAAAGTGAAACCAAGCTTTCACACTGCAGCTGCTTTATCTTTTGGTTGGTGTTTCCCAGCATGCCTTTACTGTGACATAGCAGTGTCTCAAAGCTGGGTAAACACTGTCCCCCATAATTAGCAGCCAAACTGAAACCTTGTGCTGCTTTCAGCCTTGTTATTTGCTCTTAAAATCTTCGGTAGTTTTTCTTCCAGAATAGATAATGCTTGGATTTTAATTGTATGCTTGCCAAGGCAGGTGTGATTTACAATGCACCTTGTAACTCACTTAGGGCACTGCTTGTACATTCCAGACAGGCTCTGGGTAACATCAATGCTACAAACATAACCGATATATTTTCATTGCTGTTTTATAGGTATGGTCGTTTGTTTTAATTTCCTGGCCTGTGGTTGTTTTCATAATCTTGGCCATTATCCGTCTCAAATTCCCTCCAGAACCACAGCAAAACTGTAAGTAACTGGTTTGTTTTTCTGTCTGTGGGGTTTAGTTCTCATTTCAGTGACTGATGTGTTCATTTGATGTGTTTTGTTACTTTTACAAATTTGGCTCCGTGTAGTTTCCAGTGGAGATTTCCTGGGATGCATCATGCTGTAAATAAAATGTGTGTGCTCCTCTGAGGTTGTTTGTGCTCATGGTTTGTTGTTTCTTTTTTTTTTTTTTTCAAATTAGCTTTATAATTAGAAAACAACCTTAAAGAACTGTCTCATCAAGATGTATTTCGATACTGCTGTGTAGAGAGCAATATAAATTTCCAGGATAAACTGAGGGAGAGGAGGGCAGCTGGAGGAGAGCTTACTGAGTAAAATGAGTGAGGGCAGAGGCTGCCAGTGTGATTACAGAGGTGAGGTGGCAAACATGAGACTGGGCAACATGAAAGGTTTTACCCTGTGCATGCCACAGGCAAAGTGTGCCCATTAAAGTTGAAGAGTGATAACTTGCTGGGCTCCTGGGACCTGATGGTGAGTGTGAGCCCCTGGTAATAAAAATAGCAGCTCATTGGGTGGGTCAGTAGTTGTTGGGGGTCAAATGGGTGAAAGTTTGCACTAGATGGTTCTGGCTTGCCAGCCTTGCTCCTTGGATCAGGCAGTGGCCATCTCAGAGCAGAGATGCACTTGGGTCTGCTCTAAAGCACTTCTGCTGATCACTGAGTCCTTACCACTATCAGAAGCATGTCCTAGCCCTGGCCACATTTGTTCATAAAGTTATACAGTAAAGCAGAGCAAGGAGTTCATCCACTTGGGAGCTTTTTTATCTTTCACAGTGTTAGTTTTGAGTTGAATCAAATGATAGAACCATAGAATGGCTTGGCTTGGAAGGGACCTTAAAGATTTTCCACACGTGGTTGATAGCAGAGACACCAGCATGGATGACCCACGTGGGGCTGTCATGGGCCTGGCAGGAGCAAGGTCCTGGCATGGGCAAGGTTGGGGGTTTGTATTTGATGCAAGAGGAGAGAAGACAGTGCCTGGCAGCAGAGGAGACAAGCAGTTGGCTCCCAATGTTTGTAGCTATCCCATGTGTGAGATGTGCTTGGGAGGGATCTGCCTCTGAACTCTGGGAATCCCTGGTGAATGGCAGGTGTGATTCTGTGGTTAGAAACTCCTCTTTCCTCTGAGAGGTGTGAGAAAGGACCAGCCTGTGACAAGAATCAGACATGCAATTAGGATAGCCCTTGTTGCAGAGAGCTTGCAGACTAATCCCAGTGAAGCATTGTGTACCTTCTCCTGTGGGTGGGGATGGAGAGCCAGAGCAATTTCTTCCTGAAAGTATCATAGGAATTCTTTCATGGGAAAGGACATTCTTGATGTGTTGGGATCACTTTTTAACCCCGAGCCCATCTGCTGTCAGCAAAAGGCATGTTATATCTTCCAGGTTCTCCCAAATTCCCTTGAACCAGTTGGAGCAGGCATGACAGGACATGTTGTACTTTGTGAAAACCCCAGATTTTGCCAAGTGTGGAAATGGCAGACCTCCCACGCTGCCCCATCAGTTGTACTTCCTGTCCCCAATAAATCAGATAAGTTGGATGTCAAGAGAACCATCTGGATGGGGAAATATTTATTCTTTTATTTGACACAGTTATTAGTTTGAATCTATGTTTTTTTTGGAGCCTTTTTGCTCTGGATGATCACATCTCTGCCTTAATGAATTAACAGGAATAATCTTATGAACTGCAAGTAGCTTCATCAGTTGTGCTTTGCAGGAAAGGAGAAGGTTGGGCAGTATCTTTGGATGAGCTCCCTTTCCTCCTGTAGATTTTCTTTTAGTACAAGTCTCACTAAGTATGTGAGTAGGCATCTGTCTCTCTTAGAAGTGGATGATAGGAACTCTCTGTTATAAGAGAGGTTTTTTGCTGGAAAATAATGGTTTTGGTGTGTTCTGGTGATCCAGATGTTCAGAGGCCATCTAAGAATCCTGAGGGGATAGAGAAGGATGCTAACCAAACATCAAAGAGCCAGTTTCTGCTGCTGTTCTAGTTAAATAAGAACAGTTGCTTGACAATTACTCTTTTTTTTTTTGACCACTGGAAAAAATGTATCAAACTTTTTGCTTTAAAAGCAAAAGATAAATCACTTGGGAACTTTCCTTTTAGATAGAAAAGCAGGTGGGGGTGGACACATCTAGGAAAACTATTACAGAAGGAGATTTTATTCATTTTATTCATAAAATTCACCTTATGCTGAGTTCCAGTGCCTGCCTTAAGACAGAGTTGTTAAGTAGTGACAAGAAACTGTTTCCAGTTCTGCTGTCATGAGATTATTGCAGGTGGACAAAAGTCAGGAAGCACAGAATCAATGGCACAGAAATAGAATAAGCTACTCAGATGCTGAGGTTTGGAGCCTTAGAGATAACCCCACAGAAAATCCCACTCTGTAAGCTTATCTTGTGAATTCAGGGCCACAGAAATATCATTAAATCTATTTTTTTTTTCAATTAAAACAGCTCAAATTCGAGACAGTAATTTCTTTGGAAGGGCAGCTAATACACATTGAATAGATGGAGGATTATGTAGAGAAATTACCTGGCAAATATCAGTCAAGGGTGAACAAATGGCAAGGGTTTCCTGCAGGAGCAAGTTGCTTGTGCTGAATTATATTGTGTAGCACTTAATGCAAAGGGATCTTGTGCCAGGCTGAGCTTCAGAGGGAAATGACATGCCAAATAAATGTCACCACTCAAGAGATGCTCGCTCATAGGAGAGCTAAGAACTGAGGAAAACAAGGAGCTGAAGTCTGATAAATAATTTTCTTCACAGCTAAAGCATCTTGTATCTAGGAGGTAAAAAAAACCCAATCTCTCTTCTTTAATCAGGGATTCAGTTTGATGATGTGTTTCCAGGTCAGCAGAGATTGTTGTTCAGAGGAGAAATGGAAAAGAGATTTCACTGTCTGCATACCCAGTTTCTGGGATGATCCCAGAGTCTTACAAACAAAATCCCCATCCAACTTACTATTCACATTGCAGCTATGACTTCTGACCTTTTTTTTTCAGCCTTTGTCTTTGCTAGGAGGCATGGGGATGTGTATGTGTGGATGAGGAAACTCTGGAGTGGAAGCCTGCAGGTGAAAGCCACTGAGCTTGATGGTATCATCCAGAATTTTGTGCCTGTATCACCTGTTTTCTAGAGCAGGGAAAAAAGTCCCTTTCCATCCTACATGTTTTAACGAGGTATGGGAACTGTGCATGAGATACAATCTGTCCCTCAGGGCTCAGCCCACTCAGTCTGCAGGGGAGCCCAATTATGCTCCTTGCTTTAACCAGCTCTGTCACACCCTGTCACACCCTCCCCGCCCGATTCCTTCTTTTCCTGCTGGCCTCTTCTCCCCTGCTGTCAGTTCCACCTTAGCAGCATTCCCGTAGGAATTCTCTTGGGTGTGGTTACCCCTCAGAGCCCTGCTCAGCTGGGCTGTGGGGAGGATGTGGGACAAGCCTCACTCCTGTTAGACCCCAGCTCTGCTCCTACAGCACTCCCAGGGACAGCTGGGCTCTGAAAGCTGTGCCTCAGTCACAGACAGTTCTTCTTCATGGTGTTAGGAAAATTAATCCACAAACACCAAAGGTTTATGTCCAAAAAGGAGACAGAGGAGTCCTTTTATTTTATTCAAATAAAGGGAGAGGCCATGGGGCATCCCCCTGGGGTCTCTCAACTTTTTGGAGGATGCAGCCTCCTTTTTATCCCAATTTCCCGGCTGCATTTCCATCTCTCTTTCCCCACTGACTGAGGTACTTGAGAGGTACAGACTTCCCAGAACACCTGATACCTAAGATTCCCCTCTAATGTATAACCCTCCCTTTTAATTTTTAATTCTTATGGAATCTGTGGTTTTTCCCCCATTGTTTCCTTCATCTTTCAATACCCAATTTCAATTATCAGCAAACCTACAGTTTGCAAAGGCAAATGTCTTTTCCATTCACCAATCAGTGGAATCCTTCCCATTGTTTCTTCTTTCTCTCAGTGCTAGTTTTATCTACAAGCAGACCCACAGCTTGTTTGGAAAGACAAATCCGTCATTCCTCTCAATGGCAAGTAGCTGTGCTGTTGGCTCTGCTCTTAAATCCATCAAATTCTGCCTGGCAATTCATTGGCAGAACGTTTCCCAGTGAAGCATTTTGTACCCTTCACCTCTGCCCAGAATTTCCAATGAGATTTTCTCAGCGTTGTGGAGATGCCTGCAAGGGTGCATTGCATTCACTCAGAGATGTTTGTCAGAGACTCAGCAGCAAAGTCCTCCACGAGGCTGCTCTTTGCAGCCAATATTCTGGGGAAATGTCATCAGAACTGGTCACTTGTCTGCTGGTCAGTACCAGCACAGCTGTTTGGGTCTAGCCTAGAGCCAGAGCTATATGGCACAACACTGAACAGATACTCTGCTCTCATTCATTCTCAGTGCTCCTAGGAGGAGGAAGGCCCAGGGTAGGCACTCTCTCTGAGCTGCACCCCATTCAGTCTTATTGTGGTGGGTAGCTTGGATCTGAGCAGGTCCAGAACTGGCTGGAAAAATCAGTATGAGCCCCTGAGCAGAGATTTCTGATGCTTTAGAAGGCACCTGGAGGTGAGAAAACTCTGAAAATATGCTGTACTCTATAGGAATTTGCCTCTTAGTTGGAGGCACCTGTACTCATCTATTTCCCCAGTAATGTGGAAAAATTAATAGGTTCCCATGCTAATTACAGGGAGTTGGGATGATGGCTCAGCTATCCACCCCAGAATAGGTTTAGCCTATTCTGCACACAGACTAGCACACTTATTCAGGTTCTGCTTCACCACTTGCCTGTGATGGAGCAGCCCCACTCCTTGTGTAACTTTACGCTGCTTTATTTTCCTCTCTTTCTTTTCTGTCATTTCCCCCCCCTTTTCTACACTTCAGATTTTTGTCTGTGCTCGTCTGCAGTGATTAGCAAAACGCCTCATCAGGTTTCTGGCTTTGGAATGAATGTTCTGTTTCATTCTGTTGTGCTAGGGAGCAGACTGCCATATAGCCCTGTGTTTCATTAAAGCAGAGCTGAAGGAGGTATGGTTTGTATTAATTAACCCCACATTTGCTGGAATAGACATATGCATTGATATAAAAGCATACTGAGTGTAGAAGCAGTGCCCAGCCATACAGTTCCTTGTCTTCCCCTTAGCTTGGAGACCAATTGCTTAAAGAGAACACTGTGATATTTGTAATGCCTCCCTTGTCATAAATCTCCACACTTCCCTTTCTTTCCACAGATTCTTTTCCCTTCTGGGGTGTGACTGGAGGATGTTTAGAGTTGGAGCTGGGAACTCCTGACTTACCACTGTGATTTTTCCTTCCCCATTGAAGCAGGGTCTTGGGGCGGCCACTTAAATTCTAATTGACCTCCTGAAACATCTCAGCCCAGGTGCTGGGATCTAAAAGAGCAGAAGTATTTTTCCAAAGGTGCTAAGTAGTTTGGCTTAGACTGAAATTTGCAGTTGTTGATGCCTGTGTTTCTGGAAAGGAGGTCAGTCTTGTTTAAAGAATCTAAACCTGGGCTCTGGAGCCACTTAGCATTGAAAGATGTTGCTTGGGTAAACACAGTTTTTGTGCAGGTGTTTTTGCAAGATTCTAGATATGGATTTAAGCTTTTAGGTTCCAGTTTCTTGCTGGGAAGTGTCCTGACTCTCTTCTTGGTTCCTGTTTGGGTAGTTGCCTGCTGCTCATAAAGACAAGATCAACTTGGCTGCATTACAAGATCAGGTTAGCCTTGTCTGCATTAAATATTGCTTAAAAAAAGCCCTGTAGGAAAAGGGCTTGTGTGCAGTTACTGCTTTCTCCTGGTGTGTTTGTGCTTCAGGCAGTGGAACATCCCTTCCTAGCACTGTCAGCCTCCTCTGCTCTGCCCCTGGTGCAAACAGCAGCTCTGTCTGCATTTCCCCACCTTGCCCTGAGTTTGCAATACCTCTTTGAAGGGTTCCAGGTTCTACCTCCTCTCCTTTGTTCCTGCCTTTGGTTTGGAGGTTCTTTCTCCTCCCTTTACACCTGCTGCTCATTGGCCCCTTTGTGATTTTTATTCTCTCTGCTCTTTATGTTCTCCCTGATCAGCTCATGAACCCGATGCAATCAGATCCAAGTGCTGATTTTTAATTTGTTAAATACAAAGGTGGAAGTGGAAGGTCTGTGGGCCAGCAAAACCAGCTTGCCCAGTCTTAATAAGCATGGAAGTAGATGCTGTCTGCTCTGGGTCGGTCTTATTGCAGAGCCTGAAGTGCTTGGGGGAAGAATTGGGTAATGACATGAAATCTTTCTTCCATGGAGGCCACAGAGGGAGGGAGGAGTCTGGCTGTGAGTTGTCTGCTGCTTTGATTGCAGTGTCCTAGGCAGGCAGCTGAGAACATCCAGAGAAAACAAGGATCCTGTTGCTGTAAAGATAAAAAAATGCAAGGTTTTGAATCTCACCCAGCCACACTGGGTGTCTGAGGGGCTTGAATGGATTTATCTGGGGTCCTGCTGAGCTTTCATTTCAGAAATCAGGAGATGCAAAAGGAGGCTGTAGTGAGGGGGATCAGTCTGTTCTGCCATGTCTCAAGTGAAAAGATGAGAGGAAACAGCCCTAAATTATGCCAGGGGAGGGTCAAATTAGATAGGAAAAATATTTGCACTGAAATGTCACAGCAATAGAAGTGCCAGGACAATTAAATATTCTCTTTTAATAGGTAAGGCATAAGCCAGCTGGGTATTCATGTGTAAAAAGTACCCTGCTTAAAAATTAATCTCATCCCATAGATTTCATAATTTGGTTTCGAGAGATTGGAAGTCCTAGCATTGGCATAAAGCTTTGTACAAAAAAAAAATAGGCAGCTTAAGTTGTTAATGATAAATAGATGTGAGCAAAGCTGAAAATGGACAGTTGCATGTGGTTGAAGGGAAACAGGATCTTTGTCATGTCATGAAACAGGCACTTTGGTCTTTTTGGCTGTTGAAAAAAGCAGAGGAATAAAGTTTAAAGTGATGCTGTGTGGCAATGAGAAAGACTAGAAGGGAAGCCAGAAGATTGTGTGTACACAAACACAGCCAAACATTTGGTATAGAAAGTTGGGAGGAGGTCACCAGAGCAGGAAATTTTTGAATTGTTTGAATTTTAGAAATTTTTATGACTCTTGAGATAAATCTGGATCACAGCTGATAAACAGTTCAGGGTCTTTTGCTGCTCTGGGTTAGACCCCCACTGCTCAGGGATGATTTCAAGAGGTGTAGGAACACAGAGCACAGAGTGTTCCCTCCACTACAAAAGTCCTGAAAGGGTTAAGGTTTCTTCAGCCAGAAGCTGAAGGGGATTAATCCAAGTGATCATTTTTAGTAGCCACTGACAAATCTATTTTTGTGGATTTGTCTAATTCTTTCGAAATCAATGTCTGCTTTATCCCATGGCTGTAAGTTCTACAACATTTTGATGTTTGTCACAAAAAGGTATTTTCAGTCCTGGTTGTTGGTTATGTCCTGACCTCACTGTGTTTTGCTGTCCCTGTGTTGTGAGGGGTGATCATTTTTTCACCCTTTTAGTCACTGATTCCTGACTTCATTTATTTCTTTATCAAACCACTTTTTGGGCACCTTCTCCCTAGCTGAAAAGTCCCAGTTATGATGTTGCCTGCTATGATTTGGCAATGATTGGATGCATTTTCAATTAAACACAATACTTCCTAATGAAGCCATTTGCTCATTAATGCCTTCAATTCACCAGTTGCAGAGTTGAGGTTTGTATGGATTTTTTATGAACTATGGGAGGAATTTGGAAGGTCTTTGAGAACAGGAAGTGTCAGAGTGTGTGAATTCTGAAGACAAGAGAATTTTTTCATGCCCAAGGAGTGGTGGTGATGTGACACTAAACTAGGGGTGGGTAGAAACCAGAAAAGATCAGCTTTATTCATGCCTCTGATCTGCTGAATTCCTGGTTGGATCAGCAAATGGCTGGACTCATTTATAATGCAAATGCCACAAACCTCACAGCAGTGGAAGCAGCAAAATCAATGTGGCAATGTGAAACACGGTCCATTTAGGTTTAAACATTTAGGACAATTTCAATTAATCTTATAGACCACAGTGAAATAGTCATTTTCATCCCTCTTGTATGACATTTAGAGCCATCCTGACATTTCTCATTGTTATTATACCAAGCACCTTTACCTGAAGTAAACAAAATATTTTGCCCATGTTGAAGGGAAGTGTGCTGGAATTTACAACATTCAGAAAAATAGGAGAAATTAATTTTTTTCTTTTTTTTTAATTAGAGCAATTGAGGAAAAGCCAGAATTTCCAGTGGCATGCAGGCATTAATTGGTATCTTATGTTTATTATTACTGCTCTGCATGCCCAGTTTCTTTCCAGCTCTTGGAGATGTGGCTGGCCTGGTTAGATGCTACTGAACAAGGAGAACCAGCCCATGCAGCACTGAGCCCTTGGCACCCTCTGCCCTTTGGGATGCCTTTTTACTTCCAGTTTGGAGCCCTTCTTTCAACAGAGGTAGGAAATCAAATCTCTGTGAGAAGACACAGTAAAAGCCTCTGGGCTTGAGATTCTGCTGCTGGCTGACCCAAAGTCAATCTTTGCTAACAGGATACAGATCAGGGCTTGGATTTTGGTTGCAGAGGTGTCAGTTTGGTCAGAAATATGAGAGGGTGATCTCTTAGCTCAGACATGTGGCAGCAGTGGGTGCAGTGATCTCTGCCCCTCAACTCACGGGCACTGGTAGTGGGACCCTTCAAGGGAAACTGTAGTTTTAGCAGATTAAGAGGTTTAAAGCTAAAGGCAGTGGGGAGATTGAAAAAGAAATTTTGTCATGTGTTGTGGATCTGGTCTAGTGTGTAATATGGGATCATAAAGTTGGGGCTTGGATATGGCACTGGTGTAGGTTTGAGTGGGAAAGGAGCTACCTGTGGAAGACTAAGGGATTCCCAGCAGTAGAAATACTGAAGTCACTAGTGGAGGTGTTAGACTTCAGACTGGGAAACTATCACCATGGAAAGACTGTCCTTTAAAATCTGCAGAGCAGGTACAGTTCTCCTTCTGTCCCATTTCCTAGCTGGTGCACTGATGTCACTGGTGTGCTGGATAATCCTCAGCCAAGGCAGGGACAGGCCATTACAGAGGTCTCCTGAAGCAGCTTCCTCCCTGGCCACCCATGCAGGGGTTGCAGGGCCAGCAGGAATTCATCTGTGTGGGCAGGACAGCCTGTGTGGCTCTCTGGGGTCACCTCTCCTCGCTACAAGCAAGGGGATGGAGGGTGGGAGGATGGAGCAGGGAGAGCATTGATCTCATGACTCACTTTGGCAGCAGTAAATTCCTTCCTTTCCAGGATGCAGGGCTGAGAACCAGCCTAACTTACACCACATGGCAATCTGGCCCAGATATTTAGGATTTTTCTGTGTCACGATCTTTCTGAAAAAACTTCCTTAATTCTCTAACTGCTGTTAGAGCCCAGGCCTCTTCCAGAAGGGTCTTCTCTGGCATTGCCACTGCTCCTGTGCCAAGAGCATCATGGGGTAATGCTGATTCACGCCTGCAGTGACTCAGGGATTGATCCCATGGCTGCATCCAGCTGCCAGCAAACTGCTCAGCATCTGCTGAGAGTTGGCAGAGCCTCACCGAGTGCCTCAACCTCATGGGCCAATGATGTCCTCACAGGCATTGTGCCACCACCACGAGTGGCAGCACTTCCAAACTTCAGGTCACAGATTCCTGGCCCTTTGTATTTGGGGCTGCTGTTTCAAAAGAAAAGAAAGAAACCGATACCATTGCTGTGTTCTGACGCTGAACGCTTCACTTGTGATAGAGGAGCTGATTATTTAATTGCCCACTTAGTTCAGAGTATGCCACCTTTGAGTCCAGTTCTAGAATTTGTTATTGCTCTGGATGCCTCAAGGAAGAGTCTTCCTCTGATCTGGATTCATCAGGATCTCCAGCTTAATCACCTCTGTAAACATCTCACATGTCTCTGGAAAAGACCAGTGCTCCCCAGACCCATCCTTATGTTCTCCATTCAGCCTTATCCTGAGGAATTACACAGCTTTGGCTGCGCCTGGTGTACTGAGAGACATGAGCTTAGCTCCTGGCCGTGTGGTTGTTGGTGGATATGGAGGGCACTGAAGGGTGGAGCCCCTGCACATCGTTGTGGCTATGCCCTCCATCCCAGGCCTCATGGCTTCCCACATCTCTGAAGCTTCATTTTGTTAGGGATAACAATCCAGTGAGGTCTGTGGTGTGCATTTTTGGATTGGTGTGCAAGTCAGTGCCCTGCATGGGAGTGAGGGTGCGGGAGTTCAGAAGGAAGGTGAGAGGAAAATGCCCGTGTGTGCAGAACGCCGTGCAGGGTTGTAATTGGTGATCCCAAAGGGCAGACACCACAGACACAGCAGGGATGTCCACACAAGGATGCTTCCAGATTAAAGTGCCCTGCTCTAAAGTTTCCCTCATGGGCAGCAGATTAATTACCCAACACCTTTGGAGTGGTGGTTGCTTGGTCCTGTGGCTCCAACACCAGAAGTTCTGCCTGTAGGGATAAGAGAGCCCTTTCACTGCCCTCGGTGCTCTGTGGTTACCAGGAGCTGGTTCAGCCAGCTCTTCCTGGGGGAAGGAGGGAGGGGTGTAACTCCTGAGGTGGCTTGAGGGATGCAGGGAGTGTTGGGGGAAGCTTCCCACTGCAGGGAGCCTTCTCCTCTGGCTGGTATCCATGTCCTTTAATTTTCTCTTGTCTCCACTGAGGTGTACAAGAGAATCACATCACTGTCAAAGTGGGTGCCTGTATCTCTGCAGGTCTCAGAGGCCTCTGTGCTGGTTGCTGTTTTGCCCAAAGCAGTGGGAACTCCCTTAATAAACCACGAACTCTTGTGTTCTGACCCAAAAATGACCAATTGTGCTGAGGAAAGCTCAGGAAAATCCAGTATCCATCAAGGAGACCGACAGCTGTGGACTCCACCTACCCCTGCCAAACCCTCTGGGAGCATCTGGGGGGTTGACCAGAGCTGTAATGAATAAATATTGTACAAATGTAGAACTGTGTCCTTGTTGGAAGGGTGAGAGATAAAGCTGTGCCTGAGTGAGAGTCTCAGGTCATCTCTGAAGACTAAAGAGCAAGGTAATCAATTACCACCAACCTGCCCTCAGGCCTTCAGCAAATCTGGCTCCTTTCCATAGCAGAAATAATAGCAATGTCCTTTGCCAGGTGATTTTCCAAATGATTATTTTAAATAATATGTTGCTGTGATCCAGCAAAAGAGTTTGGAGATTTATGGGAGCGTTTGTCTCCGAGAGGAAGAGCAGCCATGAACTCTGTGGGCTGGCAGCGAGCAGCATGGGGCAAGGGGCACATAAAATACTTGAATGTCTCATTGCTCAGGTCCACTTTCTGTCTGGAGAAATGGGAGACCCAGATCTCATCCCTCAGCACTGGCTGCCAGCATCCCAGGGCACCAGGCAGATGGTGCTGGAGCTGCTCTGAGCTGGGAGAACACACAGGGGGTGGGGTGGTGATGGATGGCTCCTCTGCCTTCCCAGGGAAGCTCTGCTCAAAAGGCAAAGGATGTTTGTTGGTCCTGGATCCATTGCCCCTTCCAGTGGTAAAAGCTGAGACAAAGCCCTGTTTTAACAGCCTGGCTTGGAAATAAAGATTGTGGTGTTGTGTAGAAACCAATCCAACAAGTCTTGGAGAACATGTTCTCATGGGTGCTTCAGGTTACTTTGGCCATGTGCCTGCTTTTACTTTATTTTGTTTTTTAAAGGCAGAATTAGGATATCTTAATCTAAGGGGTGTTTTTGCCATTTCTTTCCTGTTCTCGGATTTTGGAGTGAAGGGGGCAAATCTGCAGTTGTTTCAGAACCGACAGGTGTCCTGTGAACAAATAGCTTGGCTCTTCTTCCTATTTACTGGGACCCTGAGCAACTGGGTCTAGTGGCAGGTATCCCTGTCCATGGCAGGCACATTGGAACTGGACAACCTTCAAGGTTTCTTCCAAGCCAAACCATTCTATGATTAAATAGCCTGTGATGGCTTTGTCAGTGCTGAGGAGGGGCTTGTAGTGGGATCTGGCAGATGATACTTCCAGAGTGGTCACTGAAAGGAGCCTCGGTGAAACTGCAAATCTCTCCTGTTGTTTAGGAAGGGAAAATAGCACATCCTGACAGAAACATATGGCCAAAAAGTGTGTGTCCTCATAGTCCTAGTGGCATTTTCTCTCTCTTTCTTCCTCCAGGTTATCTTGCACCCCGAAACCTTCCCAGTGCAGGCTTCTTCCCGTTCCTGCAAACGGTGCTGTGTGATTCCGATGCCAGGTGTAAGGGCACACCATACACACCAGAAGATCTGCTGCCAAGACTTAATGACATCTCATCCCTCAGACTGTAAGGAAATCTGAATATTTCCAGGTGTTAGGAGCTGTAAAACAAAGCCTGTTTTGAGGGGGAGGGAGCATCCATGCATGTCTGTGTGTATGTACAAGTTTGTCCACAACAGATGTACCTCAACTACCTGTTCCAACAGATATCTGACACTTAGGAAAGAGAGTATCAGCTGCAACTGGACACTTCAGAAATAATCACAGTTAGGGACAGCTCTCAGGAATGTGTCCACTGATTCAGGCTTGAATCTTTTACTTAAGGGAATTCTGCTCCCTGAGAAAAACTCTTCAGCCCACCCACATCAAAGCAAAGGAATGTTTTTTTGCATGACTGAGGGTCAGGTCAGTGATAAGACTTGTCCCCAGAGCAGCCCAGAATGCTGATCTGAGAGGGATCCCACTGAAAGGATCAGTTCAGGATGTTTTTGCTGGAAGTTTGGATGTTAGTTCTGAAGAAACTGCTCTTTGAGCAGGTCCTCCATGTGCCAGCCAGAATGGGTGTCCTCTCTGCAGGCCATCAGACACATTGAGAAACACATGAAAATGCAGAAACAATTTTTGCCCACAAAAGCGCATAGATTTGCAGTGTGGAGCTGGCTTGGAATGTCAGTTCGCTAAAAAAGGAAATGTTCAGTGGGACCATTTCAATTTCTTGATGTTCCATTTGAAGTCAAGTAGCATTTGCTTTTGAGGCACTCCAGCCAGGGTGATTTCTACATCTTGGCTGCCCAGTTCTGACAGACCTGTAAGGAACGTGCCACGCTGAGGCCTGGCTGGTTCATGGAGAGCTAAAAATCTGGGCATTTCACGATGTCCCTGGTTGCTCATCTTTGCTTTCAGGTGAGAGGCTGCTCCATAGTCAATCTCAAAATCCCTCTTGGCCAGAGCTTGCGAGTCTGAAGAGCTAAAATGGGCCCCACCAGAGAGCACATCAGGCAGTCCTGGGGTTGGTGGCTCCTTAAGGATCCTCCTTAGTGCAGAGGGAGTAATTTCCTAGGCCAAGTCAGAATTTCTCCATGGCTGAGAAGGATGACTAAGGATGTGGGCAGTTGAAGTTGCACAAGGTGAATAGTAATAAAATTCAAGGTCATGCAGCAGAAGAGAGGAAGGAAGGCAAAGCCACATGGAGGCCAGATGCCTGGATTCACAGCTCTGTTACTCAGTGTCATTGTTTTTCCCTGGGTGTGTTAAACAATGGTTCATTTGGGGTATTGAAATGAAGAAATGGGAGCTTCTAGTGCCAAAGCTGGAGGTCTTCCATGGGTTTCAATAGCTACAAATCCTCCTTGCTTTCTGCTTGTGGTTTCTGAAAAGCTATTTAGGAAATAAGTGGTTTTTCCTGCCAAATGAAAATCAAAGCATTTGGCCAAATTTTCTGTCAAGAACATGAATCATTAACAAGCATCTTGGCCACTCTGGATGCTCGAGGTTGTCTGTGGGAAGTATCATTATAGGTATCTGGCCATACCTACCCTTGTATGGTCAGTGTCGTCTTTGGTGTGTTCTACAAGAAAAAACACCAACTATTAAATAGCCATAGCAAAACTAGCAGGATGCAGCAGAGTCTAAAACCTCAGGAAAAGATTCCTTGGGAAGGGGAAAGCTTCAGATGAGTAGGTGCAGCTCTGCCTCATGTGCAGAATGCCTGTTGGTGAGTTTGTCACAAGGTGTTTGAGCTGTGGCCCTTCACTACCTGGATATATTGTTTTGTAATATTCAGCTAATCCAGGCTGTTTTTCTCCTCTCCCATTGTGCGACTCACTGAAGCCCCTGTTAAACTGTTTTATAACTTGCCCTAAAACTATGTATAACCAGAGGTCAGCAGAGAAAATGGGCAAGGTTGTCACCTTTGATTCTGTTCCTTAGAGGCATTTACTAAAGTGTGCATGGTATGGTTGCTCGAAATTTCCCTTAATACGAGGGAACCAGGTCTAAAAACCAAGCTCAGCAATGACTTCCACCCTTTTCTCCTGTAGTGGAATGTTTGGGATGGATGAATAGGAGCCTGTTGTCTGGAAGGATTTCTTGGTAAGGCCATGCACTTTATAGCCATGGAGTTCTGTACTTTTGCTTCCCCAAGATACGTGCCAGGCCTCCAGAAGGAACCAGGCTTTTGCATTACCCAGATTTCAACACACCTGCCACGAAATCCAGCCATAGACACATTCTGAGTTAAGGCAGTAAGTTAATTACAAGAAATTCTGGCAGTTGTCACAGATGTCTCTTCTTTTTTTCCTTTTTCTTCTTTTTTTCTTTCCCCCAGCAAGCGTGGGAGCTCATCCAGTGTAGCCAAGGACAGGCAGCCATGGAGTGCAGAGGTTCCTGGAAGCAGGAATGCTTCACTGGGTAGGTTACTCACTGCTCTGGGAAGTTCTGCTCTTTGAAGGCTGATCTTTTGAAGATCTCTGGACAGAGCTGCAATCCTCAGAGTACTGCTGAAATGATTTATGTGTTTTATAGAGGCATGTCACCATGGCTGTGACATTAGTATAAATTTTTGGGAACAAGTACACGTAACTGTTTGTAGAGAAGACTTTGGAATTTGGTCAAGAAACCAGGATTAAATGGTTGAGCTTCACAGGAGCAATGGAACATCATGGATTGATTGGGCATTAATTAGAGACCTGGCTATTTATGGAATATTGCCCTTTTACTGTCCACAAATGCTCCATAAACAGCTTAAGATTTTTTTTCAAATGTGTTTTTATCCACAGTTTTATCCAGCAAATAAGTTGTCTTCGGTGCCAGAGTGGATGTTTATTGTTGGTGATGTTCTCCTCTGATGTGATTCTCTTTCCTGAAGGAACTTGCAGTCAGAAAGTTTCCATAAAATCACTACAATTATTATTTATTGATGGTAATGGTTGGTACAATCCACAAGCCATCATGATGGATAGTCCTTTCTGCAGGGAGCTCACAATGAAATGAATGATTACAGATTTGCATTTGCCTGTTCTGCTCTAGCCATTCACTGTTCCAATTAGCATTCCTGCCAGCACCCTCCGTGGTGCACAGACAGAAAAAGGCAGAATGCAAAAGGGACCAAGTGCAGAGGCGTGGGGAGGGGAAAAGTAAATCAATGAACAGTTATGGGAACTATTGACTCATGTTGATGGTCAGGGAGGAATTCAGTTCTACATTTTATTTAAAAAAAAAAAAAAATTTAAAATGATAGATCGTGGCCCCACATAACAAGCTACAGTGTCATCCAGAATTTAATTATATCAGAAAAAAACCTAAAGTACTTACAGGATGCCATTGGCTGTATCTTTGGAAACAGATTGATAATGCACCCAAAGCTGTAGGTAGCTGTCCTGTGTCCTGGTTTTCTGTAGCAAAGAAGTTTTAAAAGACATAAGTAAAATACAGTGTTTCAAACTGTTATTCCAGCATTTGGGGATTTGGTATCTCATGGAGAGAAAAACCTTCAGAATATTTCATCACCACCCAACTTGACTTCCAGCACCCACATGTTCAACAAGATTCTCAGTTTTGGGAAGGTAAGTCTGTATTTGCATAATAGCTGAGTGTGAACATTTGTGTATTCTCATATTTAAAGAATTAGAAGCTTAAAGTGCCAACACACAGCTTTTATTGCTTTAGGATCTCCCCTGTTATGTGAATAAGCTTTATTTTGGAAACATAGTGGTTGTGGGTGGATTTTTAAGCTTTGTGGTGAGTTTTTTTATCCTCTAGACAAAAACCAGACAAACCTTGAGACATAGTACCACGAAATACAGAATATAGTTACACACAATAAATACCTGAGATACTTTGTTCAGAACTTGTGCAAGTTAAGAAGTTTGCAGTACATTTTCTTTCTTATGAAATTAAAAATACAATGTCACAGGCTTTGACATTCAAGTAGTTATTTGCCCATAGTAGTCCTGCAGTGGCATCAGAGGCACTGTATTTATTGTATAGGTATTTAATATTTATCAAATCTATTCCTTTGTAATAGAAATTTGTTACAATGTAATGGACACTGCTTTTGTGTTTTGGTGTCAAGGTCTACAAATACTTATATATACATTTCTCTTGGCAAGAGATGAGGAATTTGAGTTTTAATGACAATGTTCTGCTATTAGAATTCTGTCTACATCTAAGTGCTGTAACCACAATGCTTCTCAGATGTTACTGCTATCCCTGAAAAAAAGTCTCATCCCAGCATTTTGAACCATCCCAAATACAATGTGGCTTTACAGCTGCCCTGAATGTTTTGTTGTTCTTTCAGAACCAGCCCCAAAACTCCACTGCAGGAAACCTCAGGGCCCTGCTGTGCCAGGTCTTGTCACGGTACCTGGCACATCCCGGTGCCACGGGAGGGAGCATGGCAGCCAATATCCACCACACCTTCTGCTTCAGCAACTCATCACTTCTGGAATCGTTTGCCCAGGAGTTCAGGACCCAGCTGTCCCAGGTGAGTGCCTGGGATCTCCCTGGGGACTGCAGCTGGGAGCTGCAGGGGCAGTTCACACAGTCAGGCAGGGTTTGGGAGCCCCTCGTGGCAGTTGTTCATCTCTGTAGCTAAGTGCAAGTAGGGCATAGTGAGGCTGAGTTAATTCTTGTGCATGGGGTTAGCCTAAAGACCTCCAAGCTGAGTACCTGGCTTGGAAAGCCAAAGGTTATCCAGCTATCAGGTCATGGCCACTAAGAGTTCTCACCACACCTAGGCCTTGCTTCTCCTCTTTGTTTGCCCTGCTGCAGTTGCAGGTCAATAGAACGGAGTGAGGATGTGGTGTAAATAAGAATGTTTAAACCTTGGGAAGACAGTAAATTTAATTGTGTATTACCTCAGCAGTATAGCTTCATCCAGTGACTCCTGCATTTCATCCAACAATTCATGATTGAAGCAGTACTTGTCTTTGGGAAAGCAATATAATTAAAGCAGATTAATCCTTTAAAGATAAAGCCTTCTTTTTTTTTTTTTTTCCTTTGCCAAGGTTAGGATTGATATTAATTTTCTTGTATTCCTGGTCTTTGGACTCTTTAGGACATTGTGAATCATAGGGCTTGTCTGAGCAGAGAATTTTTTTACAACCTGGGGTATGAAGGTAAAACACAGTCACACTCAGTTATTGCCTGTCCTTTGAATGTATTGTTTGCAGACTTGCATGCAGTTGCAATGCTAGCTGAAAAACATAAAAGGAGCCCCCAGCAGCAAGGCTTCTGGTTATTAAATAATTTCTTCTGGTTCTTAAATAATTTCTTACATTTTTATTTGTTAAGGTGCAGCACAACCCACAGTACCAGGAGACCTTTGTCAACGAAATGGTCTCGTTTCTGACACTCATCTCCCAAGTGCAGAATGACACCTCCCTGTGGCACCTGCTTTTGCTGGCCCCAGATGTATTTCAGGACAACATGCAACTGCGAGATATAATTGATTTCCTTCAGAATCCAAGCAGGTAAAACAGAGAAAATGGCAAGAGAAGCACTGATCACCTCCCCTCTTGAAAGAAGGGTGTTACTTTAAAAGCATGATTTGTTTGGGGAATGATGCAGTTCCATGCTAATGCATCTCTAAATGTGCCTGTGGACTGTGAAAAGTGTGTTGTTTTTCAGTGACTCTTGTGTCATTCTTTTAATGGGAACTTGATATAAACTCTTGAGTTTTCTCCTAGCCTGCTTAGAGGCACTGTCATGCCCTTGTGCAGAAAGCTGGTGAGTCACAGCCACTGTCTTTGGTGGAAGAAAAACCCTCCTGGCTGGATAAAGAAAGCAGCTGGCTGCCTCTTTCCAGAAAAGCACAGAGCCAAGTTCAGGTTGCTTTGGAACACCTCAAGCACTTGTAGGGGAGCCATAATGTTGTTTTTAAAATTGATTACCTAATCTACTGCTGGTTTAATCTTTCAAGACTAGTCCCAAGAAAGCAGAGAAGAGAGGGAGCCTGTTTTTTTACCATGGGCTTCAACACTTGAAGAAGAAAGTGCCAGTTATGTACTTGCTCAGTGGTTGTATAGAAAACAGAGCTGGCTTATGTGCATTATTTAACTGTACTGAAACATTTGATGCAGTTCTCACCTAGGACAATAGAAAATTCTAAAATGGGCTTAACCTTGAAATCCCTTTCCTGTGCTGTAGTTTGGCTAAACTCCCCCTGATCTCCAGAAGACTTGAGTCACTCAAGATTAGGGGACTCTGTTCAAACCATTTTCTGGATGTGTGACTGACCCTGATAAAAAATATTCTGGGTAGTTCAGTTGTTACAGTACATGGAGGACACCAAGAAACTGAGTGTCTTCAGACAGCTTTTTATCTTGCATACATGAGCAGTTGGGTTAAAATATCAAAAAGAAGTTGTAGAAGCTTTGCTGCTTTGATTGCAGCCAGGCTTAGAGGGACTCACTGTAGATCGCTGGTGTGTTACTGAGGCACTTAAAAACCTGTACATTTAATATCAAGGTAATTTTCCATGCTGCATTGTGAGACCCATGAGTAAGCTGTAATGTCCTTATCCTTAAAGGAGTCAGTATCAGTGTGGCAAGAATTGTAATTTTATTCGGAAGCGTTTTGTTCATGCTGCTGTTTCAGTCACAGGATTATTACATTTGTTTGCATTTACAGGCTTGCAGAACCCAGCCTGAGAACCAGCCCTGTTGGAGTGCCCAGGGAGAATTAATATTTACTGTGCTGCTCTGCTTTGCTGTACAGCTGCAGAGCTGGGCCAAGTTATCACAGGCACAACAAAGAGGCACATAGAATTTCATCACCAGAACTGTGCAGTGCTTTTATGCCTGGCATCTGGCACTGTAAATGCATGAGTAAAGAGTTATTGCAAAGAGATTGCACAAATAGTACTTTTAATGATGCTTACAAAAGCACATCTTAGCGAGCCTGGCCACGTCTCTTACTCAGGCAGGACTGAGCTCCTAAAGAAGTGCTGCACAGGGAAATTTTTTTTGGTGGTAAGAAATATGAAGGTATAGAAGAAAAGAACTTTTGCTTATTGTGGCATCTGTATTAACCAAGTGATAAACACCACCAGTGTGAAACAGTAACTTCCAAGTCATGAATCCTGTAGAAAGTTTAGCAGCAAATTTTATTTCTTACAAAAACCTGTTCTGCAGACTGATTTCACAAATGTTCCTGTTTGTTGCTGTAAGATAGCTTTTCAGCGAAGCAGGGTAAGCTGAGCTTTTTCTCCACAGCCAAAGTCTGCTGAAGCTCTGCAAGACTGAAATAAAAGGGCAGCAAAACAACACTTGTTTTCATGTTTGCTGCCTTCTGATCTGTGTGATATGCATCCGTTTTTGGCAAGCCTGTGTCTGCCTCCTCCTTGTCTCTGCCATTGCTCAGCTAAATATGTCATTTATAACTGAGTTTCTTCCCCTCTGAGACTCTTACAAGCGCATCTGCAGAATGAAAATGATGAGCACCAAGCCCATGAAGCCTGCTCTGAGACATTATGTTAAATTAGGAGAGATCCTCAGTGTTCTGTTCTCAGTAGCAGCCTGTTCCCACAGATCAGTGTGTGTTTATTCATGCCACTGAGATCAGCCCAGCCAGGTTCTTTGTGTATCACCTGCAGAACTTCAGGCAGGTGAGAAAGAGATGGTGCATTTCAGTCACTCCACACCAACAGTGAAGGCTGCTCTTTATACAGGAGAAGAAAAACTAATAGTCACAGGGAAGTTTTCTGTAACCTGCACACCTGAGCAGACAGTCCTTTAAATGAGTTCCTCTGTGATACACCATGCCTGATTATCAGCTTGTTCCTTCCTAAGACTGAAAAACAATCCTTGCTTCCCTGTCAGCCTGGCTGTTACAGCATAAAAAAGGGAAAGAAGGAGAATTGGAAATGGCAACAGTTATTTGTGATTGCTTCTTCCTTCTACAGATGTTTTCCCCCCTGAGATCCCTGCTCTCCCTGGAGCCTTGTCTCCTTGGTTCTTGGTTTTTTTAGGAGGAAATTCCCCTGCAGCAGTGATTCACATGGCTGGTGTGTCACCTGGGTGTTTTCTTGCTGGCTGGATTTTAGTAGCTTCTAGATTTTCCATAACTCTCTGAAAAAGTGCACCTAGTGAGTGCCACTCGTGTGTTTGTGCTAATACGCCACTATGGCTTTCCCATCAAAGCCTCTGGTGTTTGTATCTTGTGCATGATCAAACAAATGATTAAAAACAGGGGTGATGTCATGTATGTCAGACATTTTAAGAATGATAAGCTGTACTCCAGCTGTTTCCTATTAGAACATTTGTTTTATCTCTTCTCATAAACCTGTAACCACAATTTATTTTCCTTTTTTTCCCCCTCCTTCAGTGTTGTGCTGGCAGCTCAGAATGTATCTGCATCTCTTGTGAGTGATGATAGATTCAAAACTGTTCAGAATGGGGTTACAGATATTCCACATTCCCTGAACTGCTTGGAGCAAGGTAAGACTCCTCCACTGAGTCATATCTCTGCTGAAAACCTGTGGTGCTAAGGAGAAGCAAACTGCAGGCTAATAAGTAACCATACAGATTGCACACTGTTTGGAGCTCAGCATAATGGATTCTTCCTTCAGCTTTTTACAAATGAGAATAAAATGCCTCATTTCAAATGGAAAAGTAAAAGGCTTGGGTTTGTCAGTAGAAAATGAATCAACATGAGTTTGCAGCCTCAGTGGAAATGGGGAGCAGTAATGTTTTACCTTGATTTTCTTTTTTTGGGGGGGGTGATGTCAAAATCTGCCTCTGGTTGTGGACTCTGTCATACTCAGCTCAGTGTGTCAGGGCAGGGACTGGGGCTGGGCTGCACAATGAGCTGCTTACACCCAGATGAGCCAGTCCTTTAAATCCCTGTCCCTTCCAGTAGAGATAGTCCTGGATATCCTCCTCTAGCTAGGGATCTGTGCACAGGGAAGGGAAAAGAACAGCAACTAAATGCTACAAGGGACAGATGGGGATTGCTGTCACTTTTCTACTTGTTTTGTGGAGATTGTAGAAGTTGAGGTGGATAAGAAGAGAGATGAGGTGTGCAAGTAGAGAAAACATGGAAAGTGGCTGGACAGAGGACTGGACACATGGGGTTATCGAGGGAGACAAATGATGCTGCAAGACAGAGCTTACGAGTGAGCAGTAAAAAAGCAACCCTAAAGGAAGGGAAAGAAACCATAATAAATACTTGGCCACCTTATTCTGCATTACTGACAGCAAAGTGCTCCTAAAGCAGGGGGAGACCTGTTAGCATCCAAATCACAAGAGGATTGAATTGTTCCTGAATGACTTCAGCAGGGAAAGTAATTTCTAGGATACCAAGCAACATCCTCACTTCCCTTGAAAGGCCAGGAAGAGTTACACCCCAAGAGAACACTCAGATTTGTAACCAGGACATTGTGGCTTGTGGTAGGAGCTTAACTTCATATGTGCATGTTATCCTGGATAGATGTGCCATTATAGGACTTTTCAGGTTCCAGAATTAAATGATCTTTACTAATATGTTCTTCACATTTTTGTTGTAGATAAAGAAAGAAGTTGGGTGACCAGATCTATGTGTAATTCCTTTGTTCACTGGAAAGACAATCACACTTTAGTGTCTGAATTGGAGGAAGTTTTAAGGTGAGATATTAGCTAAAGGGATATTACTAACAGTGTAATTCAAATCTATGATCTTTGCTCTAAATCACCTTACATTTCCACTTGCATTGATTTCATATTCACTAAAACACTTTTTTGTTCCCCTCCAGAAAAATAAAGTCACCAGAGACTGGTGGAAAGCACTCCAAGAGGTCCATTAATTCAGATGATTTAGAAGCCATACAAAAGCATCTACATCGTTTAAAAAGCTTTGAGGAAAAAATGAATAGAAGTGAATTAAAAAGCTTACATCTATTCAGAAATTTGAAGAATGAAACATTACAGAAATTGTATGCATTTCTTGAACTGGGAATGAATCCACATCATGATTATAAATTAAAAGAACCATATAATAAGGAAATAATTGATGAAATCTATAACTTCACATCACAGCAATTACAGAGTGACTTTAATGGGACTTCCATTTTCAATACAATGACCCGATGGAAAGAAATTCAGAGGGCTTTAAAATTAGCTACAATGCTTTGGAATCCAACTCTCCTAAATGATTCTAATTTTAGTACATTGCAAACTAAGGATGCTCTAAAAATGTTGCTCTCCAAGAGCATGCCATCACTTCTGGAAGGTCTCAGAGACCATTTGAGTGGAATGCAAGAAATCCCATCTGTCTTTTCTGATGATCTGCTTGAGCCTGAGTCCTACAGAAACTTCCCAGAGCAGCTCCTGGCTCTGCAGAAGATGTTTTTTAGAATGACAGGCACAAGTGTAGGTTATCAGTACCTCCTTCTGCCTGTGTTTGAGATGATGAAGGCCGTAGAGAAGTCCATGGGTGAGGCCTGGTGGGACGAACTGAACATCTACTGGCGCACTGGGGAGAAGCTGAGATCCATGAAGTGGAATAACACAGCCATCGTTGCCTATGGGCAGTTTTTGGAGGTGTTAAACAGCCATCTGCAGAAGCTGAATAATGAATCAAGTGGTGTCTTCAGTAAAGGATTAGATCAGCTGTCAGAATTTATAACAGCAGTGTTTAAAGAGTTTGGGGAAAGCACTGGAGTAGCCAATATCTCACAAGTCACTCAAGCCATCCAAAAGACGTTGTACATATTAAAAGACTTACAGCTGAATTATAATGTCAGTACATTAAAATCTATAGATCTTTTCTTTAATTTTAACAATAAAACCTTGGAGAGCTTGTCTGAACTTTTGAGAACAGGAATGAAAATCCTTCATTATACAAGTGCCCATGAAGGTTCCAGTGAAGACATAATTAACCCCATCTATAATTTAACACATCTTATACTGCAGGAGTTCAGCCAGTTTCCCTCACAGCACAATAACTCACTGCAGGCAAAAATCTGGGAGCTCCTTCATTTAGCCTTGGGTCCTTTCCTTGAGAAGAGCAGCAATGGCTACAGCACACTCCAGAATTGCTCCTTTGAAGATCTGCTGGACGTAGCCCTTGAGGTGCTGTTTGAAAATGCCACTCTAAGGGAGTCCTCAGCCAGGAGCCCCTGCAAGCCCCTCTTGGATTCCTTGAGCTTGGAGGGTGGGACAGGGAGCAATGACACCTTTACCAGGGTGTTCCAGCTGGCCATAACCAACCTGAAACTGTCTCCAGAGTTTGCTGCTGCCTACAACAACAGCAGGGAGCGCTTTTCCAAGGAGCTGTCGTGTCTCACCCGATCTCTGTGTTTTTCTCTGAGTTTCCTTTCCAAGTTAAACCTTGTCTCCCAGGCAGGAAGCTCGTGGCTCCAGGAGAAGGCGAGAGCTCTGAGTGCAGCCACGGAGGGGCTGGTGCAGGGTGATGCCTCGTGCCCCATCCCAGCCCAGGATGTGGGTGATGTGTCCCCATCCCAGCTCCTGAATGTGCTTCTTCGTGCCCTGCTGAATGAAACAGTGCTGAGCTCCCTGAATTCCTCTGACAGTGCAACAGACTGGCATGGGCTGCCTGTGTTTTCTCATCTCTCACCACCTGCTTCCATGAGGAACAGCAGTATTTATGAGCTGCTGCAGGTGGGAAGAGCTGCTTCCAGCCAGCCCGAGTGGGGACACTTCTCCCGGCTGTGGCATGCCACTGGCACCCTGCTGACCTCCAAATGGAGCCTGACAGAAGTGGGTGAATATGTGGAACTCCTGCAAATTATGAAGAAAGCTCTAATCCTTGTGGACTTTGGGGTATCTCCTGGAAAAGCATTGGTGCATCAGATCTTTCGTAATTCTACTGAAGCAATTAAATCTTCAGATCTGAGTGATTTGTATAGTTCATTAAAACTTTTTTTCAGTTCAGCTTCTGCCACAGACAGCACACTGGACTTGAAAAGAATATTTCAAGAAATACTTCCTCTGTATGAAGGGGGTGATGAAGGATTGTTTTACTCTAATCCCTATGGAAAAGAAAATCAAGATGTTCTGAATATGGCTGCAGTGATTTGGAACGAGATAATTTTAAACAGGACTCATTTTAATACAGGGAATGCATGGGAGGTGATCAAAATGATTGCACTTGATGCAATCTCACTTGAAGACATTGAAAATTATCTCAGCACAAATGAAAAAGTGTCATCATTATTTTCTGACTTCTTGTTGACCTCTGGAACTTCTGAAAATTTTGTAGAACACCTTTTGTCCCTTCAGCAGCTTCTTGGTGCCATGGCAAAGGTGAATACCAGTGATCATTATCTGTTGATCTCTTCTTTGAATAAGCTAGTGCAGAAACTCCCTCCTGGAAGTCAGGAAAATGAACTTAGTGCTTTCTGGCACATTGCTGAAGGTCTCCAGTCATTAAACTGGAATAGTACAGACACTGTCACTGCCCAGTCACTTCTAGATATGCTGCAAAATCTGCTAAACACAATAGAAAATTCCTCCAGTCTTCCTTTCAGTAAGGAACTGAAGCAGCTGCTAAACTTTGCATCCTCCATCTTTGAGCTGTATGATGATGACTCCTGGGGAACCAACATCTCCATGTACTTGCAGGCCATGCAGAGGGGATTCTTAACTTTGAAGGCTTTGCAGAAAAGGTATAACATCAGTGAACTTGAATTTATCAGCCTGTTACTTGACTCTTACAGTAACTATACCCAGAGACTGATGGAAATGTGGAGAGCAGGAATGAAAGCTCTTCATGACATCAACTTAAACAAAACATTTGGGGAAAAAATGGACATTGTCTATAATTACTCACATTTGCTGCTGCAGGAGTTCAGCCAGTCTCCCTCACAGCACAATAACTCACTGCAGGCAAAAATCTGGGAGCTCCTTCATTTAGCCTTGGGTCCTTTCCTTGAGAAGAGCAGCAATGGCTACAGCACACTCCAGAATTGCTCCTTTGAAGATCTGCTGGACGTAGCCCTTGAGGTGCTGTTTGAAAATGCCACTCTAAGGGAGTCCTCAGCCAGGAGCCCCTGCAAGCCCCTCTTGGATTCCTTGAGCTTGGAGGGTGGGACAGGGAGCAATGACACCTTTACCAGGGTGTTCCAGCTGGCCATAACCAACCTGAAACTGTCTCCAGAGTTTGCTGCTGCCTACAACAACAGCAGGGAGCACTTTTCCAAGGAGCTGTCGTGTCTCACCCGATCTCTGTGTTTTTCTCTGAGTTTCCTTTCCAAGTTAAACCTTGTCTCCCAGGCAGAAAGCTCGTGGCTCCAGGAGAAGGCGAGAGCTCTGAGTGCAGCCACGGAGGGGCTGGTGCAGGGTGATGCCTCGTGCCCCATCCCAGCCCAGGATGTGGGTGATGTGTCCCCATCCCAGCTCCTGAATGTGCTTCTTCATGCCCTGCTGAATGAAACAGTGCTGAGCTCCCTGAATTTCTCTGACAGTGCAACAGGCTGGAATAACCTGACCATGCTCTCCAGTGTGGCACAGGATGAGCTCCAAAACCTGCTGCAGAGGCTCCAGGGTGCCTTCAACCTCACCAAAAGCAGTTATTACACCAGTGTCTGGGATGTGTTTGACAGCTTCCTCAGCACCAAAAGGAATCCAACCAAAGGAGCTTCCCTTGCAAGGCTTTTGGAAGCAGTGGCAAGCGGCTCTGCCAGCAATCTGTCAGCTCTTGAAATCAGAGAGGCCACCCTCTACATTCTCGAGGGGCTGAACATCTCTGGCCTGTTAAATGAATTCAGTATAAGTTCCAGCTCCGCTTTTCTCTCCAACAAAACCAGTTTTGATGGTGTGATTGATATAGTTGCTCATCACTTCACTGTCATGGCAGAAACCCTTTACAATAAGACCCTGCCTTGGACTCTGCCTGACCACACTCTGTCCCCAACCAGCTTGATCACACGGTGAGTTTGGGGTTTGGGTATTGTAATTCCATGGATGGTTGTGGCCACAATTCTCATTTCAGCACGAGAAGTATGGAATCTTCTTCCAGTGGAACAACCTAAGCCTGCAATCACTGTAATTTAGGACACAAGGTATAATGTGGGTTAAATTGAAGAAGACACTTCTCCTTGAGCTGAATGTACAGCTGAAAGTCAGACTTACAAAAAATTTTGTATGTTGGAAAGTATCAATGCACAGTGGAATAGAGTCGTGGAGGAGTCTCACCACCAGTGGCAGGCTCTTTGGAAAACCTGCCTTTGTGGTCTGACTCTAATTTTTGATCCTCAGTCTCCCTTAGGTGTGCCTTTCCTATGTAATGCATCCATCACACAGATGTTAAGGTTCCAAGTGTGTTTTCTTGTTTTGAGAGTGAATGACAGCTTTGGGAAATAACAGCAAAAAGAACTGATGGAATAAAACTAGGAAGGTACGCACTTAGGAGAGATGGCTTTCATCTGGAATTCTTATTTACTCTGCCGAGGAGCAGCATCCACAACTGACAGGTTGCTCACTAATATATACCTTGTTTTTGAAAGAGAAGCTGATTTAAATTCCTATCTTATTTTTCAGATTTCTGTTTTTAGAATTTGAAAACACCATCTTGCAGGTGACAGCAAATAACAGCTATAACCCTTACCTGATGTGTTTAATAAATGCCGCCGAAGCTGAAGACGAGGAATTGACAGGTAATCATGATTTCACTAATGCTGAGGGGCCTCAGCTGGAATGTGTCCTACCTGTGTTTTGTCTAATGGTGGGAAGGAATGGTGCTACATGGTTTTATCTGCTGGCAATTAACTGGATATGTGAGATCTGGAGAAACTAGACTCGGGGTTTTTTTGAGTTATGTCACATTGTGATTGTAAGTTTCCATCCCAGTCTCTCCAGTAGGCACATCTCCTCTTCTTGGTGTGATGACAGGTTGCTGACACTCAGACAAAGCAATTTTACAAATAGAAACCTTTCCCTTCACAGCTTTATGTAGCTGTAATGTGACAGCAGTTATTTCTGAGAGCTAACACAGTATTTCACATAGATACGCATCGTTTGTGCTTATTGTAACACCTAAGAGGTTTTACCTGTTCACCTGTTACCAGGATGGGGTGGATTTCACTAGGAATAGACCATCTACTTGAACTCAATCCATTATAACCCAGATTACAATTTAGGTCTTGCTCTGTTATTTCAGAGGTTCTCAGACATGGGAGTTTGGTGGAAAGTAGCAATGCCCAGTTGGCCTCAGAATAAAAGTACTGATATTCCCATCTGTGAAGTTTCTGGCATTTTTGTCTGGAGTAACTATTGTTTTTCTCTCCTGCACAGAAAACATCACACTGCTTTTGAAGCAAGCTCATCTGAAAAAGAACTCTTTTATGCAAAATAATACCTCTGAGAAACATTCATCCATACCAGAGCTCCTGAAGCTAAAAGTGAGTCTGCTTAAAATGCTGACTTGAAGGACATCCTGCAGAGATACATGAATGTGCAATGGTGGTTTTGAAAAACAGCATATTAAGAAAACAGAAAAAAGTTTCCTTAAGAGAACAGCTGATAAAAACTAGGACTGAAACTCTGTGTTCTGCCTGCTGCCTATATTTGAAGGTCACCTGTAAACTGAGGAACTTGTTCTTTTATCTGTCCCTCCTGAGTGTACACCCATTTTTCAGAGAAGGCAGAGGTGTTCCTATCCTCCCATGTGCTGGATAGGATGGCTCTAGATAGAATGGCCACCAGCCATTCCTGAAGATGAGCACTGCAGAGATGGCCAGTGGCAGCATGTTCCTCAGTGCACCACTAGTTTTAAAGTTCAGTATGTTGAGACTTACTGAAGCACCTTCCAGAGCTGAGATCGTTCTGGGATGCCTCACCTTCATTTGAGGAGGAGGTAGAGAGGAGTTCTCAAAGGCACAGACAGAGATTAGATACCTGCTGAAAATCCATGGTATTGTGCACTCCTGACTTGCACTTAGAAGCATGACTAACTGGGTTACTGCTGTGCCTAAGGAGCTGTACCAACACCAGTGTGGCTGGAGTCAAGTCCCCACATGCTCCTCTGGCCCCAGATGTCTCACAACACCAGAATGGCTTCTGAGATTAAGCATCAGTATTGACTCATGGAGTTCCCTCACCAGCTTAGGGTTTGGCAGTGCCTCATTTGAATAAAATGCTTCTTAGTCCATGCATTCATGACTTCACTAATAGCATGCATACGCTTTAGTCTATTGCTCTCTATGAGAAATAGCATTTAAAAATCCTTTTAAAAAAATACAGAAGTATGCAGTGTTGTTGCTGTGTAATATATCTGTAACAATAATATGATGAGCCTCAGTGTGACAGGTACTTAAAGGCATAAACCTGAAAATAATTCTTCCCATAAGAGCCTAATAATGTAAATAATGATGCCAGACAAGAGGGAAGCCCATAATAGCAAAGGACTATAATTTTACACGGGTTGGCAGATGAGGAAGCTCTGACTTCTGGCCAAGTCTCTTTCCTGTGCTGCAGTAGATGACCAGGTGGTATCTGAAAGGCTAAACCTGTTGTGCAAGGTAGATTTATTTGGTCTCTGAGAAGATTAATTAGTAAACAGGCAAGTCCAAATGAGTATTGCTGTCTAAGTGTGTTGGGCAGGGGAAGCGACATTTTAAGGTTTGCAAAGTTTATTAGATCCAGCCAAGTCTGCCAGAAGCTCACACAATGATTGTCACAAGCTGTTCTACTGGAGACCTGAATGAACTAAACACATATATATTTTAAAATCTTAGTCTTAAGGAGAGACAGGAAGGGACAGCTAGACTCTTTAAAGCTTGCCTTTTATAATTCTGTCATCTAACTGGTATTTGTGCATTTGTCTTCCTTTTTTCAAAATGTCCTTTGAAGATCTCTCGCCTCCGGGATCTGACAGCACTTCTGTGTGACTATGAGAGCTTTAAGTCAATCCAGCAGCTCTGCCACCTCCCTGAGGTTCCCTTTGGGGAGCTGTGTGAGCAAGGCCAGTCTCAGGAGCAGCTCCTTCGTGCTGCTCAGCTGAGCAGCCAACTTGTCACCAACGTACTGAGTCACAGGAGGATCTCCCAGGAGCTCCAAAATATACTCATTGGGGATGCCACAGACATCCAGGCACAGCTGAAGTGGTGAGGCTCTCCCTCTGAGCTAGGCTGTTTTAGTATTCTGTTTATGAAATGACTTCTTGCCTTCTCTTTATATTCTCAGTTTTGTTTGTTGTTTTGTTTTTCTAATCCAGGCTTCAAGAAAATGTACCAGAAATTGCTTTCTTTCAAGAGATTCCTCAGTATATGGCTACTTTGAATTCCATGTTGAACATCACTGAGGGCTTAACAGACTCGAGCAAGCAAGGTACTCTTCTGTATTTTCTTTACAATGTTGGTAAACATCACCACTGGTACCACACTTTCTGCTGGAAATGCCAAGATTTTCCTAGCTGCCAGGAAGAAGTGGTATTAATGAAATAACCATGCACCATGGCCTTGGGATCCTTTATCTGGGGTACTTCTAGAGCCTGTTCAAGTCCACACTGTTTTCTTTACAAAGAAAGCACCAAGTCTTTCCATATGAGCAAATTTTGCTATCCTGAGTTGTGGTAACTTCAGCCCACAGCCTAGACTGTAAAACATAGGAAGTAATAACTGTATGTTCCAAGGGTTTTTTTATTTTTTGCTTATCACTGGTGAGGTACTACACTTCATACCTCACATAAAGTCTTCTCTGTGTGCTTGAGATTTGCTGTGTGTCTGGAGAAAGCTGTTGCATCAATTGTTTTTTACTGATTATTCCAGAAAAGTTAAGAGACGTGTTTAAAAATGTGGACCAGCTCAAAGAGGACCTCAGAAACACAACAGGAATGTCCACAGCCAGCATTGATGCTCTTCTGGAAGCATCTTTCCCAGAAAACAGCAGTCAGGTAAGTTTTCTGGTATCCTTTTGGGAGATCTTGTTACTGTCTACTGCTCAGACCATTAGAACTATAATTTGTTAGTGAATGCAGCTAAGCAGGTCACTGGGTGTGTGACAGCACAGATGACCCCACTGGGATAGATGGCAGAGCATGTTATGGATTGGAATAGCCACCAGGAATGCAGCAGGAGCATCACTGTTGTCAGCCCAGCCACTGGAGACTGGGAGCCATATGGTCCCTTTGGCTGTCACCAGGAGCTGGTCCAGCAGCCAGGCATTGCCTGGAGAGGGATGGCTCTGGTCCAGGGCAGGGCACAGCTCTCTGGGACACACTAATGGGGGCTGAGCAGAGTCTTCAGTCAGGTCCTGGTCACTGAGAAGTTGTCCCAGTCCAGGTGGAAAAGTACATTTGTAACCACAACGTGTGAGAGCACTCAGGGTTCAAAAATATCCTCCCAGAATGAGACATGAGCTCCCCTTCCTCAGCCTCCTGCTCCTTCAAGCAGAGCTTCAGATGCTTTTCCTCTTCCCAGCCATCTTGTCTGGACTGAGCCCCAAAGAGCATGCTCTTTTCCAAACTTCACATGCATCAGTCAATGAGAAATTGAAGCCACAAAAGTTTTTACTGCAGTGCAAGCTGGATAGTAAAACACAGTCCTTAGGATTTGTCCCTGGGAGCAGGAGTAATGGGCAGGCATTTTCTGGTTCTTGAGTGGTTGAAATATGGCACTGTGGAAAGACCAACAGCCAGGCATGATTAATCCACGTGTGGTGGAGCGTGCAGTGCACCCCTAACAATTCTCTTTTCTCTTTGTGCACGCCCAGCTCATCTCTCAGGTGCTGCAGCTGGAGTCCTGCAGTGCCCCTCCTGCTGACCCTCAGCTGCAAGTGGTGGTGCAGGAGCTGTGCAGCCTCCCTCTAGCAGAGAGAACTCGCAGGACCTACCTCCTTGGGGTCACCCTGTTGAGACACTTGGATATTTACAATTTCTTGTACAAGGTTGGTGCTGGATTTTTAGAGTGGTTTCTACAGTCTTTGCTGCATGCCGTGGCTGAAAGGTTATAAAATATCATTGCAGTGGCCAGAAGCTACACTGATTTACACAAGCCAAAGATCAGGCTTTGCTCATGCAGCAATTTTTATTGCATATCCATGCTGTGACAGCATGGATATAAATGAGAATCCCAGCTGGTATAAAGCAGCAAGCCTCATATAAAGGCACTGGACCTACTCTAAATGCCTCCCTATCTGCTAGTATCCTTTATGTACTGTCACAACCTCTTGAACACTCCCGGGTCACCCAAAAATAAGGTACTGAGTTAAATTTTTTGATTCCTTGAAAAGGGAAGCCCTGGAAAAAGTTCTGTAAAATATATTTTCTCTATCTATTTGGAATGACAACGTTATTAAATTATTCAAATTTCCTTTCCCCCCACTACAGAAACAGCATTAAGAAAACATTCATGGAGAAGTGAACAGTGAGCATGTATTTAAAAATAAAGGAGTGATCCTGGGCAAAAAAAGTTGTTAAATAACAATGCCAATGAATTTTGACTCAGGCCAAATGTCTCTCTTAAGTGTCAAAACCTGTGCTGTGTGAAATGAGAGATTTTATCATATCCCAGCCAGTACCTGACACTTATTTTCCAACTGTAGGTGTTTGAAAACGCACTGTTAGATTATATAATGCTCAGGGGAATGGTTTGTAAAAGTGCTTGGGGATTTTGGAATATAAATTCCATTCATTTCCCATGGGGCACCCACTCTGCAAAGCCTCCTAACAGTTTTGAAAATCCCACAGTGCTCACGTTTAAGTTAACACAATATGGGCATGTGCATGCCTGTGCACTCAGATTCCTGCTCATCATAATTGATTTCCTTCCTGCTTCTTACAGGTGTTTTTCCCCAAAGAACTTCAGAAACCCATGGACAAGATGTTAGGCCTTCTGACAAAAATGAAATATTTCAGACACCAGGTTGAATCTGGCATTGACCCATTGCTACAAGCTATTCATTCCCTGAAAAAGCTCCGACAGTCCAGGAAAATGCCACTGACTAAGGTATGTGTAGTCTGCATGTGCTTCGGAGGCAAAATACCACTGAAATGGTTTCCACAGTAATTTCTTACCCTAGAAGCCACAGCTGTTCTGTTTCAAAGCAACAGTGTTCTGAGAAAAAGCTCTATCAAACTTATCTCTGGAAGTGTTCAAGGCCAGGCTGGATGGGGCTTCTGGAAGGCATCTCTGCCCAAGGCAGGAGCTTGGAACAAGATGAGCTTTATGGTCCCTTCCAACCTAAACCATCCTGTGATTCTGTGTTGCCTTCCTGGGACAGTTTTGATTTGGAGCACTGGGACCATGATGTGCTCATGAGTGGGGAACACATGCTGTGGGAGAAACACTTGGATCAAGAATGTCTTGAAGGAGAGAGGACTTGCAGCAAATTACTGGAAGGATCAGCTGGTGAAAACAGCTGGAGAACTGCCCACTAAAGGCAAACCCACCAAAGTCAGCAGCAAAAAGCTACCTTAGCTTTAGTGTGCATTAGATCACACCCAAAGCTTTGAGACTTCCCAAAACATTCAATACAAACCCATTACTGCTCTGACAGCTGCAGTAACTCCAGGGTGCACTGCCTTCATCCAGCACAGTGTCCAATCCATCTCTGATCCATAGTCCGGGAGAACACAAGTGACAGGAATCGTTCCTGGTCATCATTCTGCCTGCACATTGCAGAGCCACATGCAGCCATGGGCTAGATGGGGACAGTGATGTGCACATCCATGTGACAAATCTGTGTTTTAACCCAGGTGTGTAAATGTCACCAGGCACACATTATAGGGAATTTCTCTGCACACATTGTAGGCACTCCCCACATCAGCTGTCATACCTGGAAATAAATGTGCCACTTCTGTCATAATCAAAAAATGCATGATTTCCATGGAAAGTTCCTATTTTTATAAAGGCAAATTTCTCATAAGAATGCAGTATAAAAATGTTCAGTCCTTTCCTTCTCATTCTGTTGTTTCTGTCCAAGTGGGGTGCTTTCAGTTTGCAGAATTTATTTGTGTTTTGTCTTTTCTGCAGGCATTGTTTAAACCAAACAGCTTCAGGATAACACATGGGACTTTCAAATCCATGTCAAAAGTCCTCTGCAACCAGGAGATCACACCCCTGTTTTTTGAGTCTTTGCTTCCAGACTTTGGGGACCCTGTAACCAACAGTTCTCATGCAGAGGACATCTATGTCCAAAAGCTGATGAGGAAATATGGGATTCCTCAGGATTCCAGTAAGTCTGGCTTTTTCCTAGGGCACAAATGTTTCAGAGCTGAACTCTGCTATTTCAAGACAGATCTAGTGTTGAGCTATTCCCCATATGTCTCTGAGGGCTGTAAGTGCTCATTATTTATGGTAGCTGAAGATCTGCACTGCCCTAATTATTGGTGGTTTATTTCCATAAATGTTCAAAGGGAAAACTGCCTGTGCAGCAGAGCAGTGCTTGACACTGCACTGTCTCTCATTTGTTGATGATCTGGTCCTAGGGCTCGACAGGTCACTGCTTTTTCTTGATGTGTAGTTTTTCTGACTGCACTGACATTATTAGCTCCTCTGAGTTCACAAAACTCCATTTAACCTTCAAGCAGATAATGTTGGCTCGAGCAGAGAGACTCTTGTTGTCTTGAGTTCAGCAACAGGAGATCTTGGGGGTGGATTGCTTTTGTCAAGATGCATTAGATCAGTCACTAAAGAGGGCCCTGAAGTCATTCACTGGCCACAGCAACAACCTGGGCAGACAGGAGAAAACACCCACTGGTAACTTTCTTGTGTCTGGTCTGTTTGTTCTCTGTGCAATTTGTTTGCTCTTCTCCCCTTGCAGCCCCGTTTTGCTTATCCTTTTACCTGGACCTGGTCAAGACCCCAACTGGAGCTTTGATTTGGTCTTTCTTAAAACCAATGGTGCTTGGGAAGATCCTTTTCACACCAGATACCCCAGAAACCCGAGCAATCATGGGAAAGGTATGGCTCTGTTCCAGGACATCAGGAAACACTCACTCCAAAGGGCTGTAATTTATCTAGCACTGGCTTTTTTCCCTGGGAAGCAGAGGACTGCTTTCTCACTGTTTGGAGTATTAATCAAATTATCTTTTCTTACTTGCCTTGCTGGCCTTATGAGTCATCTTTTGTCTTTGATAGAATCTTCCCTGCAGAAGCTGCTGTTGCTCTAATATTTATAGGACAATATTTACAGGACAAGGCCTTCAGTTTATGAAGTTTCACCCCCATATTTTCAGTCAGTTGGAGAGATGTGTCTCCCAGAACAAGTGCTGTAACCAGTGCTTGTTCACAGGCACATCAGTGGTAGAAGGAAAGCAGATATTCAAGACATGCTGTGAATTTAATATTTTTTAAATAATTGCACAAATTCAGTGTGTTAAGGGGCATTTTGCCAAAAAAAGAGAGGGTGCTAAGGAAAACAAATTTGGTCTCATCTGTTTTATTAAAGACTTTTTATTAGTTAGAATCTGTAAGATAATGAATAAAAATATAATAAATAATAATAAATTAATAATAAATGAATAAAATAATATAATAATAATAAATGAATAAAATTATAATAAATAATAATAAAATATGTTGTGGGCTTCTTTTGTAGTCGAATGCAACCCTGGAGCAGATGGCTGAGTTAGCTCTGAAGTCCCAGGAATGGCTGGACCAGTCTCCTGTCATCATGAATTCACTGGCTAAGTTAAACCAGACAGTTCCAATGATCAAGGTATGACTTCCTACTTCCCCTCTGTCTCTTGCCACGAGGGAGCTGGGAGGATGGATTTGTTCACTGAAGTAAACTGGGGCTCCAGGGACATCTTAGGTCAGCTGGGGAGACCCCTCTCAGGATGTCCTGGACTACAGGACACTTTCACTAGTTTCTGTGCCTGCCTGTTCCCTTTACAGAGATGCTCCTGATTCACCTTTCCCTGCAAATTCTCTTTCACAAATTAACTGTTCATAATATGCTCCCTGACCCTGGTGGTGCTGGGGCCTGCTGGAGGGCTAAGATGAGCAGGGAACCCTCTTCAGTTTGTAAATTAACTTTCTGCTTGATGGAGTGATCCAGCCAGCCAAGACCAGGCAAGAAATTACATTTTCAGAAAATGAAACAGTATCTATAATAAGCATGTAGTTCTGGGTACACACATAAGAGCTAGAAGATGTTTTGTACCTCAGTGAATGTAAATAAAATTTCTTTTTCCCCCTCCTAAGAAGCCTACCCTTGCTTGGATACAGAAAGCAGTAGACTGTAATGTTACACACACTTATTTCCCATTCTCTGTAGTAAAAATTGTCTCCTTTTCTTACAAAAATGAGATCCCTGGAACCCAAAAGCATTAGCACTTAATTTTAGGGGCTGGAATTCATTCTAATTTCCATGGCACCAAGAGGAAATCCAGAGTGGAATATGCAAAAGTAAAATTAAATATTCTCTGCTGATTGCAGTCATTGGTGGAATAATGAAATATTCAGCCAAACAAAAACCAGTGCTGATCTTCAAGTTTTGGTTCCCTACGTGTTGTGCACTGCCTGTGTTCACAGGACTTAAAACGCACACAAGGGAAATTTACTTCTAGAACAACTAAAATTATCCATGATTTTTTTTATGGGACTCCAGTGCCTGGTGGAGACTCAGTAGGCACTGACTTGGACTCAGAGAGCTCTCTATGACATTCTTATTGCTGGCATTTCCCTATTCTGATACAGAGTGAAGGGGGGCTGTACAAATGCTCAGTGAAGGCAGCTGCTCTGTTGCAGTTTAGAAGTGCACAGTGAGTGAGCTCACGAGGCTTCTGGTCAAACTGATGCTTTGTTTTTCTCTGCTTGTTGGTAGAATGCCCTGCAGAATCCCTTTGTGCAGGTTTTTATCAAGCTGATGGTGGATTTGGATGCATCTGAGCTCCTGAGTCAGATAAATGAACTGGGTAAGTGTGTCCAGATGTGCTGCCCTCTTCCTTACTTGTACTTCAGGTCTGGGAGCTCCAGAGTCAGCCAGCTGCAGCCATCCCCTAGTCTGCTCTTCTCTGGCCCATGTTGGAGGCTCCAGGGCAGGGCAATCCCAGCTGTGACCCAGAAATCTTCCAGGGAAAAGACTCTTAGAGAGCAAAGTGCTGATGTGAAGAGATGTTTCTCCTGGGTTGTTAAGGGGTGGAGGGATGGGAGGCTTTGCCGCGGTGTGTGGCCACTGGAGGACACTGTTTAGCCGTAATTATCACTTCAAATGAGCTACCTGGGACTCTGCTGGAAAATGTTGAGGACAGCTCCCTTGCATCGCAGCGAGGTTCAGATGAAAAGTTCTCCAGAGCAGAAAAGCCAGGGATCAGACAAATGTACCCAGGCTGGTGGAGCCAGAGGCATCAGTGCAAGAGATGCTCTGCTGCAGTTTGCTGTTCTCTGGTGGGCTTGCAAAGCCCTTCAAGGTGAGATTTGCTGCTGTGCACTGTGAGAGTCACCAGTAACAGTGGTGATGGGTACATCTCCTGTGAGTGCACAGCATGGGGATCATTGTCCCTTCCTGCCTGGCCTTGCTGTCCCCACCTGCCTTTGCAATGAATGGCCAGACATGCCATAAATCTGGACTGTGCCAGCAAAGCCCAGCAGCAGCCAAGAGTGATTATGGTCTGTTGCAGTCATTTACATCCAGTTGTTGATGATCTCTGTGTTATTCATGAGCAGCAACTCCTGCCTTAACTCCCCATAAAGCCACGGTGCCTGCAGCAGCTGTTCCATATTAGCTACCTTGCATTATGCAGCCACCTTTGAAACCTGCCAGCAAACAGCAGCATCTTTATTAGCTGCAGCAGCACCAGGCTCAGTCCACACATCAGCACAGCACACAGAGCTCTGCCTTGATGTGCTTGGATAAAGCACATCCTCCCCTGAGACACAGCAGCTCAACAGGCCAGTTGATTACATCCTAAACCAGAGGGTGTGGAAGGAATGGTGAGCACCATGTGCAGGTCTAAAGCCCCAGCAGGTTAGAGGAGACTTCTGATTTGGGATGGCTGTCACATCCCATTGCTGGCATCCTCCCAAATGCAAACTCACGAGCATATTACAAATGATTAACATAAAAAACTGGGTCAACAGCATGCCTTCATTGCATTGCTGAGTGCAGAAATGTATTTCACACTTCCTATTTAGTATGATGGGTTTGGGTTTGTTTTCTTTCCTTCTTGCTGGTGTCATCATCAGTGCGAAGGAGCGGAGTGAGGGAGTGGATTTATGGCTGGGTGCAGCCATGCTGGAGGGTTGGTTTGTGGGGTTTTTTCCTAGATGATATCCGGCTGGAACTGCAGAACAACGCTGACATTGTGGACCAGCTGAACACTTTGGCCACCCTGGCTGTGAACGTGTCCTCCTGCGTCTCCTTCAACCGCATCCAGGCAGTGCAGGACTTGGATGAGATGGAAGCAGTGGCTAAGGAGCTCTTCCTGAAGAATGAGCTGTTTGCAAGTATGTGACAGTCCTGGATCCCCCTGGCAATTAAATTCACCTGACAGAGGGTGGGAATGCAGCATAAAATATTTGGTTTTTCACCAGCAACTGTTGTGGTCACAACTCCCACCGTACTGCAGTTGATTTGGAGCAAGTGTGTGTGGGACCTGTGCATTGAGAGCTCCTTTTCATACCTCCTCTTCCCTTATATCACCACTGTCTGTGGTCAGCTGGTGATTTCTCTTGGTTAATTCTCAGTTTGGATAAAATCCCATTGCCCCAAGGTGATCTTTGTGCAGCCACTTGTCTTTCAAGCTTCCATGGGAAAAGGTGCTTTAATCAAGAAAAGTATCACAGAATCTTTCAGGTTGGAAAAGACCTTTAAGATTCTCAAGTCCAAATATGAGACAATTCAATTTATTGTAAGGTCATAAATCACTTGAGATATTCCAGCCAAGGACCATAATGGTGCACTGGATCTTCTCAGTCACACTTTTCACATTTGTGGAATTGGATTGTGCATGGGATCAGACTGCAGAGAGGGGTGGAGGGAGCAGGAAATAGGAACTTACATTTGTGTCATTAATGTATCTTAATATTTAAAGAAAACACTCAGTTAGGATTTACTCATAAGTCCTGTGACCTGTTTGGTTTTATACTTCATAACTGAGGAGTAGATAGAAACTTCTGCTTCTTTTGGAACTTCAGACCCTGGTAATATTCATCCTTTCCCATAGTAGCAGTTTTCTTCTCTTTTTGTCTTCCATTCTACCATATGTTTTATATATGGAATAATCAGGAAAATAGAAAAAGTTCTGTGAAGAAGCCTTGTAAAAATGAGGCATTCCTGCATATCTGCATGTGCTTCTCCCATGCTGCCGACCCCAAAGGAAAACCTTTTCCCTTTCTTTTCCCAGGTATCATTTTCAAGCTGCCTTCAAGCCCTGGACACTCAGTTCATGGGGGCCTGTCCCTCCCTCCTGTGCTCAACTACACCATCAGAATGAGCAGCAGGATAACTCAAACCACCAACAGGATCCGGGAGCGCATCTGGACCGTGGGTCCGCACAATTCCACCTCCCAGAGCCAGATTTACAGCCGGGCCTTTATTTACATCCAGGACAGCATTGAAAGGGCCATTATTGAACTGCAGACTGGCAAGAAACCAGAGGAAATAGCTGTTCAGGTCCAGGCCATGCCTTACCCCTGCTACAACAAGGATATGTAAGTTTGGGTGGGCTTTTGTTTTCATGTTTTGTGTCAGCTCATCTTGTCTGACTGGTGGAGCTCACCAGCTGTGCTGGTTTCCTTAATACCATGCTCATGTAGCATAAAAATAATTTCATTCTGTTCAGTTGGGGTTTTTTTCTCAAGGGATTGAACAAAAGAGGGAAATTTTGACTCTAAGGTGGTCTGTTTAGTTTGCCTAACTTTTTGTTTCAGCTCTCTTTTTATACCTGGATTGTGGTGATAACTGTAGGTTTTATGGCAGATAAAACTCCCTGCGCCTGTTTTACTACACATAGTGGGGTTGGGAATTGGCAGAACTTGGGTTAAATACAAGTCTTGGCTTGTTCTGCAGGTGTGTTCACATGTAAACAATGCAGCAGAACTTAGAAAATGGATTTATTGGGGAAGAAAGGGTGCCTAGGTTTATGAACTTTAAGGTGGCCAAACTGAGTGGAAGGGAAGTGAAGGAAACACAGGGAAGGGATTTCAGTGTCCATTAGGGAGTACTGGAGGATGCTCAGCAAGAATTATTGATAGATTTGAGGGTCACTGTGCCCCGACTGAGGGTGTCCCTTTGAGCAAAAGGATAGGCTGGACCTAGGAGCTTTTCCTACTGAAAAACCTCCATGCCAACTGCATGAGCCAAAAAAATTTTTGGGAGATAAAAGATATAATTTAGGAGCTACAGCAGATCTGTTAATCTCCTATGTCAGCTGTGATTGAAGAGAGCTGGGGACCTATAACCTCTCCTCAGGGCAGCAGCTTGTGAGGTGCCCTCCAGGACACAGGCAGGAAGCATCCAAACCCAGTTCTGCAGCAAAGTTCTGGGTTATTGCTGAGAGAGAGTTTTGTACAGTGATTAACTGGCTGCTGGAAGCACTGACTCCAGTGCTGTCTCCTCCTTTTTGTTCTTGGGCTGCTGGGAAAACCATTTGCCTTTGGGTTTCCCTCCCCAGCCCGGGTTCAGAGGGATGTGTTTGCTCAGTTATTAAAATACCTCAAGCCTTTGGGTTTGCACCCAGCAGAAATAATCACAAAATACTCGCTTATTGATTGTTATTTCACAGTTCTTACCCTGTAGAGAAAAATGGGGGTATATATATGTGTGTATATATATATGTGTGTTTGTGTATGTATATATATAAAACCATACACAGAAGGTGTTGAGCTATGCTGAATTTTTAGGAGCCTTTCCTAGTTCTTTATAAATGAGGCTCCATTTTCATGGAAGCATTTCCTAAAATGCTAGTTATTAGGAAATTTTCAGGTTTACAGGTAAAAAAGAATTAAAAACAAATGTAATGTTCATTTCTCACTGTTATTATATATTATTCCAGGAATAACACTGATTATGGTTTTAAGCCAGGTTTAGAAATTTAAGGAGGAAAGCATAAGCCCTGCAGATGAAATGAAGGGGATCTCCTGCTATAAAAATTTGCTTTCCATGGCAAAAGGAGGAATTTATTGTTGGCCATTGTTTTAGTTGTTTTTTTAATTCACACATTTGGCACTGGAAGGTTTTAATTAAAGTGAGGAGCCACAAAATGTGCCCTGGGTCTGCCTGTCCTGTGGGATGGTGGGACAGACAGTCTGTAGGAAAGCACCCACATCCAGACTCCAGCACCAGGAAATATGGCCTGATCATGAAATTTGGCCATTATCTGTGTGAACAGAACTGGGAATTATGGCTGGCTGCTGTGATGTTTCCAGATGGAATGCAGCCCATCAGAGAGCCAGGAGATGCCACTGTGCTTCCCACTCCTGCCAGTGGTGCTGCTGAGCAAGGAAATCCCTCTGCAACTTAAAAAAACTAAAAAGATTCTGAGCAGTCAGGAGTTTGATGGATAGAAAATCCAATGCAATGGCAAAGGAGTCTTTTTTTGTAATTATTAATTTTACTTCACATTTTGAAATATAAGCATGTCTTTTCCTGTGCCAGAGTATTGTTCTGAAAAATATATTCTTGTATAAAGACTTAATCCCCAGAACATTTAGTATTCAGCTAAAGCCTGCTTTTGCCTTTTACAGGTTCTTAACCAGCGTGACCTACTCTCTTCCATTTGCTCTGATGGCTGCCTGGGTGCTGTTTATAGCTGATTTTGTTAAAACACTTGTTCAGGAGAAAGATCTGAGGCTTTATGAGGTATGGGGAAACTTTCTGGGGCGTGCAGAATTATAAACAGATTTTCCTCATTCGTGGTTAGTGTCTGATGTTCAATATTAAATGGAGCAAAACAAGCATTAAGGAAAATATTCCACATACCTATTGTTTGACCTGCAGTGTGTGAATTCTGACATTATAACCAAGCTCAAAGCCATGGAAATGCACGGTGTTTGCCCTTCAAGTAGAGGGAATATTGCTTTACAGTACTGAACACAGGAAACATGGGCACCTCACAAAATTACAGGGTTTCTGAAGATTTAAAGCTCTCTAAAAATTGACTTTGAGTCATACCTACTGGGGACAAAGACATGAAAAGTGACTTATTTCCTATCCTTGGAGTTATTATACTTAATATTTCAGAAGGTGCTACATATTACATCAGCTCCTCTGAAATGAAGTTCTTCATTCAGGTTGCCTGTTGGAAGAGAAATGACATTGAGACATTGGGAATTTATTAAATTAATTCAGGTTTTCAGTGTGATCACTGTCAACAGAGATGAACAGCAAAGAACTTTTGTAAAACTAAGCTTCAGCAAGCAACAAAAGCTTTGAGCAGATTTGTTTTTATCCAACACCGTGGAAACAAATACTGATTCACCAAAAGCACTTCCAAGAAAGGACACTCTGACCTGTGATGAGGTGGAAAATGAATGAACCTCAGTGTGTGCTCCCTGGCAGCCCCCTACTCTAATTTCGGCAACCATTTTCACCGTCTCCAAGAACCAGGGCATCACAAATCTTTTTAGCTGTGTAATAATCCACGAGAAGACACCAGCACCTGTAGTTTCTTCTGGATTTATCAATACAAATTTACAGTTTTATGCAAGTATGGGGAATTAATCATCAGCTAATATAAATTAATATTTCTTCCTTGTAACCATAGTAATTTAGCTGTTATTTGTTGTCTTGGGGTTGTGTGAGAAAGGTCTGGTTTCAAAGACATTTGAGAGCTTTTAAGCTTAAGCTACTGTGTGAATTATCATTATTTTTAAAAAAATAACCAAAAAACTGTAGAAAACTTACAAACCTAAGGCCAGAAGCTGCTTTGGAGCTTATGGGCTGTGACACTTGATCCTTGCAGGTCATGTCTGGGCTGTTCTTTTCCAACAGACTCCCTTGCAAACCTTGAGCATTCCTGAAATGGGAGTGCATGGGGGTTTGTCTCTGGATAAAATGAGCACGATCTGGTGGCAGGCCCTGTCCAGAAGCTGGAAAAAGAAATCATTCAATATCAGCAGAAAGATCTCTTTATTTCTCTCAAATGCCACTTGTATTGATATTTGTACCTTCCTCTCTGCAGTACATGAAGATGATGGGTGTCAATGCCAGCAGCCATTTCATCGCCTGGTTCATCGAGTGTGCCATCTTCCTCCTGATTACTGTCACCTTCCTCATTGTTGTTTTGAAAGTGGGTGACATCCTTCCCAAAACAGACACAGCACTCCTGTTCCTGTACCTGATGGACTACAGCCTGTCCATCATAGCAATGAGCTACTTCATCAGTGTTTTCTTCAACAACACCAACATCGCGGCCTTGGTGGGCAGCCTCGTGTACATCCTCACCTTCTTCCCCTTCATCGTGCTGCTCGTCATCGAGAACCACTTGAGCTTCTCTGTCAAGAGCCTCCTAGTGAGTTCTGCTTCTCCATATTTCCAGGCATTGTGTGGAGGCAGGGACCTCAATGCACTCCAGCTCTTACTGGATCCCATGTCCCAAACACACTGGATCCCATGTCCCAAAGAGCACGGGTGCTCTTCTGAGTTGCATCAATGGGCGTTGACAGGTGCGGTAGGAGTTGGCCATGGCCTGTTTGAGGGACACCTGGAAGGGTTGTGCCCCGTGACTGAAGGCATTACTTGTGGAATTTTAGTGAGTTCCCACCTGCCAGCTGAATCACAGTAGTTTGAGCTATGTACTTTCCCCTTTGGAATGGCAAAGGAAAATGGGCTGCTTTCACCCCCTCTGAAAAACCAGGCTGTCTCAGTAGAGGGGTTTGGGTAGCAGGGCTGGCTCTGCCCATTGCTGCCTCAAATCATTCTTTGGCTTCCTGTGTCTCAAATTCCTACACATGGGAGTAGATGTAAAGCCTTGGTTCTTACCAAGGGGCAGAGTAGGGTAGCTGTTAGGTTCCAGAAGCCAGACGTGTTTTCTTTGAGTCACCAGATTCAGGCAATGACATCTATTAATGCAAGTGGTAAAAGAATGAACCACATGGCTCCATGAGGTAATTCTCAAGCAGTGCTGTATTTCAAAAGCCTAAAATAAAGCCCTGTACGAGGGAGGAAGTTGTATCCTGGGTGTGGAAGCAAAAGAATGTCAAGCTCTAAGGAGACATTTCAGCCTGTCACAGGTAGCACTTCCCATCACAGTCCTGGTCCAGTGCTCCTTGTGACTGCTGGGAAAAAAACAAACCCAGTGCTCATTTTTCTGGCTATTGGAATAACCCAATGAGGTACCTGATTGGTTGACTGACCTGACTTCTCTTTGAGAGAGATTCTAATGTTTCTTGTTTTCAATTTTGTTAATTCCCCAGAGTCTGCTGTCACCAACTGCCTTCAGTTATGCAAGTCAATACATTGCTCGCTATGAGGCACAGGGCATAGGTGAGTTTATGGCAGACAAAGCCAGGCTTTGAGCTCTCCTGGGGGTGATATTTCACTGGCTGAGATGGGTTCTGATTGTATTTCTCAATTCCTCTCTGCAGGACTGCAGTGGGACAACATGTACAAGTCCCCAATGATTGGAGACAACACTTCCTTTGGCTGGATGTGCTGGCTTATTCTGATAGATTCCTTCATTTACTTCATCCTGGGGTGGTACATAAGGAATGTTTTCCCAGGTAAGGGTGCAAAGCATTGAGGGTGGTGCTGTAGCATCTCTTATGGAGAACAATGAACAGAGCTGGCTGAGGCAGTGAGACAGTGCACACACTCTGTCCCAGACCAAAGGGAGCACGACTTTGTGGATGTCTGAGCCTATTAATGGCACTGAGAGAGAGAAGAGCAAGGCAGAATTAGGGTTTCTCAGCCTGTCTCATGGGTAGATGGATCTCCTGAAGAAGCTGAAGCCAAGGACGCAGGAGGGTGGGATTGCAGTCTGGTGGGTGAGGGTGGAGCATGTTAGACTGCATTTGTCAGCTGACTGACTTCAAGCTGTGTTACTTACATCATTTGGTTTCAAAAAGTAATTCCTGCCTTGGGCAAGAGCCAGTACATTTGTCTTTTGCTTTTCTTCCCCACCTATTGAAGCAGTCCACTGGCATACAGAAATCTACCCAATGGAAAATGTAAAGTTCTCTTGCCCTCCAGCCATGGAGTTACTCAGAATAATAAATTAGTGAGTGCTTCCTATTGTGCTAATCAGAAAAACTCTCTACCAAATCCTGGTAGTGAATGAGCATATCAAGAAATCTCTGTGAAGTTAATTTTTGCTATTTTGAGTGCACCCCAACAGTGGCACTTCCTGAGGAACAGATACCTGAACGAGACTCCTGTTCCTGCAGGTAGATATGGCATGGCTGCTCCCTGGTACTTCCCACTGCTTCCATCCTACTGGATTGAATACAACAGCTACCTGCCCTTCTGGAATGACAAACAAAGAGGCCTTCTCTTCTCCAAGCTGATGCTAAGGAAAGAAGTCACCCTCCCCAATAAGATATGTATGTGGATACTAGATGGGGTAGCAATAATAACTTACACTCCGGGTAAACGAAGCCAAATTTGTAAAGGAGCACCATACACAGAAAACACCATTGATTGTTATTTTGAAGCTCAGGAAAAATTGAAATTTAGTATTCATATGAATGCAGGCTTGGACCTTAAATTATATTTGTTCTTCCTCTTTGTTGTGGAGAGTCAGTGCTGATTTTCACATACATATTCAAGTGTCTTGTAGTTGGGCAGTTACTATCCATGCCTGTCTGTCTGTGTAGAAATACACTTTTGTTTAAGCAAGCAAATACTGGTTTCCACTTGGCAAGGAGCACATGTGCTTCTTTGCTTATCTCTTTAAATATTTAGACTTTAAAATACTGAGATCACACATAAAAGCTTACTGGTTCCACCCAACTGAAAATAACTCCATAGTTTTGCTTCATGTCCTCTAATTTTCTGTGCTTGTTTAGTATAAATAAAGTTAGGTGCTCTGAAACACCTAAATATGAGACCTTTTCAGAAGTGATTCATGCCTGTTGTCAGGAGTTATTAGAAGCTTCAGAAGTAAAAAGGAAAAATCCCAGAGAGCTCAAAATATTACAGATCCGCTGACACGTTCTCAATATTCCTGGCTGAAAGGCACCTGCTTTTGCTGTATTTTGGTCTTCTCTGAGATGAGAAAAGTAGCACAACACCTGCTGCCCTGCAGTAACTGTCCCTGACCTTTCTCTTTGGTGTCAAAGGTGCCCCCCACCCTCATGTGGAACCAGAGCCCACTGACCTCACCTTGGGAGTCTCCCTCCATGGCATAACAAAGGTTTATGGATCCAAAGCTGCAGTGGACAACCTCAGCCTCAACTTCTATGAAGGAAATATCACTTCCCTGTTGGGACACAATGGAGCTGGGAAAACTACAACCATGTGTGTATCTTTTAAAGCAGCTCTTTTTTATCCTGTGGGGTGTGGTTCGGTGAGCAAGAGGGCAAGTGGGGCTGTGCAGTAGCAGGAGACTGAGGAATGTGCTTCACAAGGCCAAATCCCTTGTGTAGTTTCATCTTGTTCATGGATGACCTCAGGAGTTCCTTCATCTGTTAGAGTTCTTTAGGTTCTAAAAGGTCCTTTTCTGCTTAGGAATATGTTTTTTAATCTGGTGAGATGCCTGGGAGACACAGCAGCTGTTCGGGTGTTTTGCTCCATGGCCTGGGGTTAGGTTATTCTGGAAGCTGTAGGGATCTTGTGCACACACCAAAGCTGAAGTGATACTAGCAAGAAAAGTTAATAAAGATATACTTCAGTTGTACAGAGTCATGTGTTGGCTGGGCTGGAGTGGCAGAGGATTAATGCATTGGCCTTTCAGCCTTGCTGTTTATAAATTATTATTTGACTTGTTAGATAACAGCACTAAAACAGACCTGTAGAACTTGATTTCTCCACTGATATATATGTGCATATCTCTGAAAGCAACATTAAGCTGATAAATAGAGGCCTCAGAAGAGCTAAAACCAGTAAGACAGATGTGTGCTTCACCTCAGCTTATTATCAATTCACCTCATATTCTGTTTGCAAAGTGTAGCAAAGGTGATATGCAGAAAAGTGTAAAACCTTCCTGAAACTTAGCACAGGCCTCAAATCCTGAGTAAGGTCACAAGTTACTGCTTTTTAATGATGGTTAGAAGTCCCAGGAGAGAGAAAAAACTCTGCAAAGGTCAAGGGTGGTCTGAGATGCATCTTTTCCCTTTAGTCCCTGCAGGACCACCAAAAATGAGCTGTAATGTGCAAGTAGTTATTCTGAGCAGAGGGAGTTTGACTCAGCTCTTGCTTGGTAGGTGATTATTTGCTTGAACTAGATGAAAGTGCTGCCCACTGTGAGGTGTCTCATCCAGAAGTCCTCCCCCATTTCTCATGAATAATGGCAGTGAAATCAGGTTTCCATGCTCTGCTGCGGTTGGTTAAACAAAGAAGTGGTTTCCATTCTCAGCTGTGGTTACAATATGAGGCTGTCTGGACACTCCAGGAAAACCTCAGAGAATAAAGAGCAACTGCATTATATGAATTCCCAGTAATTAAACTGGAAGTCAAGGGCATTCCGGGGTGTGTGGGTAATGCAGTGGTCTGATCTAGGGAGAGGGAGGCTGAAGCAGGTAAAAGTAGAGGTGAGGAGTAGCCAGGGTGAGCTTGGAGCTTGCCCTTGCAGTCCCACAGAGGGGCACAAGGATGTCCATGGATATTAATTGGCCTCTGCTCTGCCAGAGCATGGCTGGGCAGCAGCACCAGGAAGGAGTGGCAGGGGGATACAAGGAAACCTTGGAAATGGTGACAGCTACAGGGCCACATGAAAAACATTACCCTTGGCTTCCTTCTTTTTCTAACTTCCCCTTTCTATTTATTTTTCCTTCAGATCTATTTTGACTGGGTTGTTCCCTACATCATCAGGCACGATCTTTGTGTACGGCAAGGACATCAGGACTGACCAGGAGGTGATCAGGAAGAACATGGGGGTGTGCATGCAGCACAATGTGCTCTTCAACTACCTCACCACCAAGGAGCACCTGCTGCTCTATGGCTACATAAAAGTCCCTCACTGCAGCAAACATGAGCTCTACCAAGAAGTGAAGAGGTATGAAAGTAGCAGGGTGGGAGAAGGGAGAGAGTGCTGTCAAAATTGTTGTGTGGTGGTGCCAGTAGCCCTGCAAAACTCAAAATCATGGATTGGAGGTCTTGTTGCAGCTCCAGCTTAGGGTTCAAATGGTGCCTTGCTCTGACTGGAGGAATATATTGATATCTGTGCTGTAAGAATACAATATCTCTTCTCCAGGGGGTTTACAGGCTGCTGTTGCAATTATTTGGAGATGAATTTATAGGCCTAAGGGTCTACTCCTTGTTGCTTTACAGTTTTCCCTGGGAAGAGATTTAATCAACCAGTCAGAAAGATGATGTTGGCTTTATTGGTTCTGCAGAGAAATGAAGCAGCCAGAACATCCTAGGGAGTTTGGATCTTGGTGTCTTGGTTGATGGCGTTGAGCCTGTAACCTTGACTTGTCAGATGAAAACTTTGAAAACATCCTCAAATATGTTTAAAATTAAAATCCTGATGGCTGAGCTGCAGGGTGACTCTACACTGTGACCACTCAGCAGAGCAGTCCATACTTGAGCAGGTTTTCATTTGCAGCTACAGTTTTTTCAGGTATTTTCAGATTCCATGCTTGGAAAAGATGCTTGAAGGACAACTTTTGGAGGTTGTTTTCCCTCTGTTTTCCAGGACTTTGAAGGAGACTGGGCTGTACAGCCATCGTCACAAGCTGGCTGGCACTCTGTCTGGGGGGATGAAGAGGAAATTATCCATAGCTATTGCTCTCCTGGGAGGATCCAGGGTGGTGATTCTGGATGAACCAACCACGGGGGTGGATCCATGCTCCCGCAGGAGTATTTGGGAAATCATCTCCAAGAATAAGAAAGGTACTGTGATGAGAGGAGTTGTTGCCCAGAGACAAAGGTGATTTGTGTCACTTTACAAAGATGGTACCAGTGGCTTTGAATTGTGGGTTATGGAGGCTAGAGAGAAAAAATTTGGGATTTTGCAGTTCTGGAGGGTGCATCCTGGTTGGTTTCTGTAAATTCACAGTGTCATTTAAAAAATAGCTTCACCATAGAACACAGCTTACAATACTGTAAAATTCACCTCTCTTGTTGCCTTTCATCCAGTTTCACTAATAATTACCAGAAAGTGCAGTTGATTTTCACCTGGTACTCCGTGTCCCCTCCTTCAGCAAGGCTTTCACCTTTCTCACTGTTGAGATAAGGACAGATCTGACCACAATGTGATAAAAGAAAATGGTTATAATCATTCATTGTATTGGTTTAGCAATATGGACTTATTTGCCATGGACTGATCCAGAACAAGGGCGAGCTCTGGAACCCCTGCAGTTATACTGATGATATCATTGTGTAGAGAAATACAGAAGTTTTTGAGAAAGGAAAGAAAATAACCCAAGTCCTTTTAAAATCCAGTTTTGCCATAAAATCAGGTGTTCATTCTGTGGTGACTGTGTTTTCCAGGCAGAACCATCATTCTCTCCACACACCACCTGGATGAAGCAGAAGTTCTGAGTGACCGGATCGCCTTCCTAGAGCACGGAGGGCTCAAATGTTGTGGCTCACCTTTCTACCTCAAGGAAACCTTTGGGGATGGCTACCACCTGACACTCACCAAAAAGAAGGTCTGTGTCTGAGCTGGTCCTAGAGCTCCTGGCAGCTCTGTCTCCAAAAGAGTCATCAGGGCTGGTTGAGGGATGTATTGGCAGGAGCTGAGTGATCTCTATGGCTTTGTGAAAAAAGAGTGTCAGTGCTCGGCTTTGTCGAAAAAGAACACAGTCTCCTTGAAGGCTGAAGGCAAGGCTGGGTGCAGAATGTGAACTCTGGAGTTCAGAGGAGTAAAGCAGATGGAAAGAGGCCATCCATAGTGTCTGGCCTGGGGCAAAGTGAGCTTCTTGCAAGGAGTGGGGAATTCTGCTCTTGCTAGCATTTATTACAGTACTGTTGGTAGCCTCAGCACACAGATACCCTGAGAGACCAGCCTCTCTTCCAGACTGCTGGCACTGGAGACAGGGAAGATGAAAAAAGACCCATGAGCAAGCCCTATTTTTCATGGGAAGAAGAGTGAGTTTGTGCTGGCAGCCACATTAAGCTTTCTGGTGGCCAGGCTTTTTTTCTCTGTTGTACTACAAACCTCTAGCAGTACAAAGTGATTGATTCAGCCCAACCTGATGAGGTTTTGGATGGACCAAGATGGGAGAGCATCACACATCCCTTTTTCAAGGGCCAGAAACCCACTTTCACCTGCTTTTGATTTTTACCCTGACATACTGGATAGCTGGACTGAGATCACTTAACAGTTATGCTCTGGGACAGGATCTGGGCTACGTCCTGCAGGAGGAAGGTTGACCTTGCAACCTTTTCGGTGACCACAGAGTGTTTTCCTCCTTTTTCAGAACATGATAGAGGAATGTGACACCACAGCAGTGACCTCCTTGATCCAGTCCTATCTCCCAGAGGCTTATCTCAAGGAGGATATTGGTGGAGAGCTCGTGTACGTGCTTCCCCCCTTCAAGTCCACGGTGTCAGGAGCCTACCAGGCCCTTCTCAGAGCCCTGGACACCAGCTTGAATGATCTCCACCTAGGTTGCTATGGGATTTCCAACACAACTGTGGAAGAGGTAAGAGCTCAGGAGCTGCTGGATTTGCTGGAATGTCATGGAGAGTAATTTCACAGCACTGTGTGGCTCTGCTCCCTGGGCATGTTAGGAATTACGTGAGGGTTTCAGGCAGGGAGGAAGGGGTTACACTTAGGTACACATGAGTGTGTAGATGCACCTGTAAATCTATACATACACTAATGCACTGTCTTACCTTGTGGACAGCCTTTTGATGTTTTACCCAGAAAATGAGGCACTGGAGTTAGACTAAGGAGAGTAACACAGGCACCTTTCTGCCTATGGGAAATCCCTGGTCAAATAAACACATTTAATTGCATCGGAAATAAAAAGTAAATGATGAGCAGTGATGACCCTTGTCTTGCAGGAGGGAGGGAGGGAGGGAGATTGTTACTCTCCTGCTCAGAACTTCTTACTTTCTTTTAAGGTGTTTTCCTAAGACAGCAAGAATAAGTTGTACATCATGTCCCACATGCAGCTCGAGTGCCATGGCTGCACACTCCCAGCATAGAGGCAGTGGGATTGTCAGGAGTTAGAGGGTAAATATCCCAGGGAAACAGGTTTGAGTTTTCACTGCTGCAGCAGAACAGAGGCAGGAGGTGACAAGGAGCTGGACAACAATTTTGTATGGAAAAAAAAAGTTAATGTCTCTCACAGAGCACAAAGGGAATAGAAAGATTTCTATAACTGCTGCACCAACTACAGCTGCACAGCAGGAGAGTAGATTCTGGTAACTGTTTTGGTAAATTGAGTCATTTGGATATTTTCTTGCTCCCTAGGTGTTCCTCAATCTGACAAAAGAGCTAGTGAAGGACCAGCAAGAAGATGCTGCACTGCCCCATCAGCTGCCTGGAGTCAGTGGTCACACTGGTGGTGACGAAATGTCTCTGAGCACAGAAACCTTCACAGAAAGAGACGGTACTCAATCACCTGCAGGGTTTATTCCAGATTTACTGCAGATGCAAACGCTGACAGATGGACTGATTTGAGCTCCTTGTCTTCTTTCTTTGTTGAAAACCACATTTCACCCAGCCAGGAATCACAAACTCTATAAATCACTGAAAATATAGCACTCATCAGTCCTTTAGATCCCCTGCTTTGGAACAGTCTGAATCACAGGATAAATTACTAAAGGGGTTTTGGTTGCATCTGCCTTCCTTTAAATTGATCCAGGTTTTAATCTAATCAAATACAGCATGTGGGTGAAAGAGTAAATGTATGCTCTGAAAGTAATTGTCATAATAGATGTAGAGGATTATTTCCCCATAACTAGTAGAATTGGAAAGAAACTTTGTGGAAATCCCTTGGTCTGTTGGAAAAGCAGCACAGCTCTGAGATGCATCCTTCTTGCTGCTTTTTGCTGCACCCCTGATATTGCAGTTTGGTAAAGGAGCTCAAGGGAGCAGACAGTGGGGTAAATTCAGAAGAGAACCAAGCTATCCCTGAGGTTTTGAGACCTCCGAAAGGTAGCCCAACCCAAAAATGAGACATACCTGGCAGCAATGCTTTCTTGGGTTAGAAACATTGCTTTGTACTTATAAATATACCATTTATTTATATGCCATTTCTAGTTAGGGAGGCATCCAAAGGACAACACAGAGGGATTTTTGTACTTTTCAAAGCCGACCTGCACTGTAAATATTACTGTAAACAGTCAATCATGTAGAAAAGTGTTTTGTTTCACCCTTAAAAAAGGCTGAAAAGGATTTGCATTATTGTGTATTATATAGGTTAACATTTCATAAAGAATAGCTGGCAGAGGATTTGGCTCTGCTTTTATTATACCACAAAACCTGTCCATGCAAGAGGCCTAGTGGCTTGTGCTTGTTCTCTTATTTCAGGATTAATTTTGTTGTTTATTTTCTGAGGACCTGCTTTTTAAATTACAAAAAATTTCAGCTTGCAAATCTAAAAGAAAAATATGTTTCCTCTGCAAGTTGCAGCTGAATAGGTAGGATGTAGATAACTTGTTTCATCTGGAAGCCTGTGTGCCTCTTGCCAGTGTGAGAACACTGAAAGCCACTACACCTATACATTTGAAATTTAACAAAAGAAACTGGTGTTACATGAGCTTAGGACTGAAGTCCTGTCACTAGTGGACACGAAATAGAAGAGTGGATTCAAATCACAGCAGTGAGGTTTGATCCCAATGAAGCAGAAAAGCCTTTCTTTTGGGGTTTGCAACCCTTTTTATAAGGTGTTCTGATACAATTTAACATCATTGGCCAAAGGAACCACCTCTCTGGTGCCATTGGTGGGGCAAGAGACAAATACATTCAGAACATGTGTGTGACATTGTTTTGAGAACCAAAACCTATTTACAAAAAACAGTGCTTGATAGAGAAGTTTCCCAAAAGACTTTCCTTTGGGAACAGATCAGCCACTGTCAGGCTGAAAACTCTCTCAGGCTCAGGAAATCATGTCCACAGTCCTGTCCCATGTCTGACCCCATGTTTGTTCCACCTTAGCAAGTTTGGATTTGCCATCTGTAAATGCGTTCAGGAAGTGAAATACCCCCCCTCATCACTTCCCTGCATTGTACAAGTGCTCAGCCATGACCAAATGCCATCTTTTGTGCCCAGACCAGCTCCTGATCAGGTCCAAGAGCCTGCAGGGTTTGCCACTGCTGCTGAAGAGAACCTCGGCCCTGTTCATCAAGAGGTTCCACCACACGCGGCGGGACGTCCGTGGCTTCATCGCCCAGGTCATCCTCCCCGTGCTCTTTGTCATGGCTGCCATGGGCCTGGGGACACTGAGGACCAAGGAGACTGAGTACCCTGAGCTGCTGCTGTCCCCCTCCCTGTATGGCACAGCTGACCAGGCAGACTTCTTTGGGTGAGTGCTGCTCCTGGAGACCTCGAGCCCCCTTGGTTCAGAAGGAGCCCTTCAGGGTTATTTCTGAGGACAGCCAGTGCCCTGCACATAGGACATGTAGTTATGTTGTGCAGATAACACAGAGATTGCCTGTTCTCAGGGGATCTCTGAGGAGATGATTTGGCTCAGAGCAGAAAGCTTCAGAAAAACAGTTGGATTTAACTATGAAATGTCTGAGGAATGCTGGTGTTTCCCAGTGGAGTCCTTCAGCTCTGTAACAGCTGTAGGGGATTTCTTAATATATACATATATGCTCCTCTCCCAGTGTGAAATGACGTACCCATGTCATTGCCTCCAACATCACCATTCTAGGATCAAATTCTATCCATCTTGTGAGCATTGCCCTCCTCTCTGTTAGCACTTTCCTAGCCAGGCCTTGCTGGTCCAAGGCACACAGGCAGTTGGAAAAGCATGTGCTTTTCCAGAGTCATGAGGATGTCACCACTAAATTTATTTCATTCTCCTTAAAAATCCTGTTACCAAAAGAACTAAAATTGCTATCATTCAGTTTTCATGTTGTGAACTTTTTTCTTTCTCCAGTAATTATCAGCTCTAAGTCAGAAATAAAAGATTTAGTTCTAAAGTCATCTGCTCTAGGTGTTCTTCCCAGGATTCCTCATACCTTTCCACTTCAGTCCTGCTAGATGGGGGAATGAGCCACAGCTGAACATCTGGGTTCTCTGTTCCTAATGTTGCCTGCTTCTCCTAGTGGATCATTGCTGGAGAGCTGGGGCAGAACCAAGGACAATCTTCTTGAATGATCAAAACCAAGTGGATGTCACAGATGAGAGAGCTGATTGAGACAGGGCTGCAAGCAGTGCCTGAAAATTGCAGGAGATTCTTTTTCCCCGTAAATAGAATCTTGATTGTCCAAAAGTATCTTGCTTGGATCTAGAGACAGCAAATCCCTGGAGCAGCAGAGGTGATGAGGGCTCCTCTTAGACCTTAAACCTGTGTGACTGTCCTCACATACTGTCCTTCAGTGCTGCTTCCACAAATACTCAATTATTCAACATCTTAAATCCTGTTTCATTCAAGCACAGTCTTCCTCTACACACTTCTTTAAACCTTTTCCTGTTTTCTGTTTTTCTTCATTAATTCTTAGGAATTTTAATGAAACCACAGCTGCTTTAGTCTCTTCGATGCTGGCTTTCCCAGGGACGGATAACACATGCATGAACGAGAGCAACTCGTAAGTAGTTCTTGGGGTTTTTCCCACTTAAACTCCAAACCTGCAAGAGAATTGGCAGGACACTATTAGCCATTAGACCTTAATAACCATCTTTGATCATCAGCAGAACTCTCATGCTTTGGACTCCTGCATTATTAGGAGTGATAAGGAAGCAGCTTTGGTGGTGGCAGGATGCCAGGATGAAAACAAGCAATTCTCCTCTCTGGGAAGTGGTCCTTGCTGCCCCAATAATTCCAATTATAACGTGAGCCCACCCAGCAAGTTCTCAGCACAGCATTTGTTACCTCTATCTAGAAGCTGTGCCATGAGGGTTGGTTTGTTTTGGGCTTTGCAGATAAAGTCTCAGGCTGGTAAAATCCTGGGCAGACTTGAATGCTCATAAAGGCAAATATTTACCCTGGGTGTATGCAGTTGCTGCCCAGGCAATACAGCCCATCACAGGAGTGCCCAGGGCTGGTTTCAGATGCTTTTGGCCCCTGAATGCCAATTCCTTGCCCTGTGCACTGTAGGAACGAAGTGGTGCCTGGATTCCATCTGATAGCTGAGTGAACCCAGGTACAAGGAGCAGCAGAGAGGGCTCTCTGCCAAGGGACACGGGAGGCTGCAGAGGGCTGGGGATTCCCTGAACCACCCACAGCTGACAAGAAGCTCTGCTTTTCTGCTGGAGCAGATCAACTGCCAGCCTTGCTGTCATTAAACATGACAGCAATTAGCTTCATTTGCACACCTGAGCACAGACAGCCTCAAAGGAAAATGTGTTCCTTTTCAGGCAGTGTTTAACAGAGGACATGCTTGGCCAGTGGATTACCAGTGGAAACCAGAGAACTAAGTATTCTGCCTGCAACTGCACAGATGGCATCCAGGTAACTTGGATAAACCCAAAAGTGAGGGGCTTGGGGGATAATTTGGGGCTTGTTTGTTGGAAGTGGTTTTATGGGCTGGCATGAGATTACGGGGGACTCAGCTTTCCAAGTCCTCCTGTCTCTTTGGCCTTGCTGATTTTGTGCACTGGATAACTACTGTCTGCACCAGTTTGGGGACAGGAAAGGAAACAGCATCCTCAGAAGATTCACACCCTAATCCCCATGGTGGGAAAAGGTTTAATGGTATTTTGGGGGTGTTTTATGATTGTCCCTGTTGACAGAGGTGAGCATGTGTTCAAGAGGAAGACTTCGTCTTATACAAGTACTGCCACTATGTACAATCACAGCTACTTTTGCCGCTTGCTCTATAGAATTTAACTTTATGTAGAGTCTAGATCTGCTCCTTATTTTAAATACTAATGATTAATAATATTGTTTGCATTACAGTGGTACCTACAGAGCTAGATATGGGTGCTGCTGGGATTTGTATGCACATGGGGAAAAGGTAGATTCTTCCCCAAGGGTGTTGCAGTTTTACAGTTCAGTTTGGGGTTGAGCTCTCCTCTCTCCAGAGCTGTTCACCTGTTCTCAGCTTTTTTCAATAGCAAATAAACTCATGGCACAATGTGATGCCTTTTAATATAAACCATGTACTTAGCCAAACGTTTCTAGTCATTCTTTAAAATGCAGCTATTCTGTATGGTTTTCTGGACATACACTGAATTTCACATCATTAAAAGTATTGGCATAATTTCTTCAGCAAGTTAGGATAATGTTCAAAGCTGATTCTCACCTCCAACAGGCACAGGCAGGTGTTCCTCAGCATGGAGGAAGCTATTTTGTGTATTCAGATGAGCAGATGCACAATGGGGGAGTCCAGGGCTTTTGTTATGGATGAGCTGAAGGAAGCAGCCAACATGCTTTCTGGGAGGACACTTCAACCTCATGAAACACCAACGTGGCTTTGGCCCTCAGCATGTTAAATTATATATTCAGGACTAATTCAAGGTTTCTCCGAAGCCCAGGAAAACATTTCCAGTGACTGACAGTAAAGCAGAAATGCAGGATGTAGCTGCTGTGAAATGGAAGAGGAGAGTTTGAGGCCACCACTGAGTTTTCTGCTCTGTGAGTTGTTTTGCCCTCTGTAGTTGTCTGTGCAGTCACTCTGCTAAGTAGGATCAGCCTTAATTCAGCCCAAATCTTCCTACATAGCATGAAGCACATTTCAAGGTCCCACTGATGCCAGTAGAACTCAAGGGTAGATTTAAGCAGAGGTTGTTTTCAAGCCCTGAATGTGTTGGGGTCTGTGTGCAGGAATGTGTGCTGTGTCTGTACACCCTGGCTTGGGAAGGAGCAGCCTCTGCAGGAATGAGGCTCAGGACCAGAATGCTGCCATGGCAGGCTCTCAATCCTGTCCTAATGTGGTGGTTTTTAGTTAAAACACAAACACTAATGTTTTTCTTTGTTTTTCTCCCCTCAGACATGTCCACAGACAAACTACACTCCCCCTCACAGAAGGACCTTCTCCACAAGGACACTTTACAACCTGACAGGGCACAATGTGGAGACCTACATCCTGGCAACCACCAAGGACTTCCTGCAGAAACGGTAGGACACAAACTCCCCTCCCTGTCCACTGAATGGTGCTGAGGGCAAGGCAGGACATCCCACATGTGTCACATCCCCTCTGCCTGGAGAGGTGGCAGTGCAGTAGGGGTTTAGAATCAGGAAGGAGCTGAAGTGTCCTGCAATCATGGATAAAAGATAAAGGCTTGTGCAAGTGCTCTGCCTGATCATAGCAGATTGTAGCCTGGGGATAATGTGTCAATCACCTGGCATGTTGGAGCTGGATCTGCAGACAAGCCTTTGTCTGACTCAGACATCTTTAAAAAGAGGAAAATCTGACACAGTCTGTCATGAAGTAAACCCTGGGGAGAGATTTTCCTCCAGGTTTGAGCCTCTGAAGAGTCTCGGTGTGTGCTCCTCTTGAAGGAGGATGTGATTCCAGTGAGAACAGAATCTGAGCATTTCCTTGTGCTGTGGGGCTCTGGGAGCTGGGGCTCTGGGCTCTGCCAGGCAGCTGCACAGCAGGGCTTGGGGCACAGGTCACCTGCCACCAAGGCTGGCAGGAAACATGTACATCTGCCACTGCTAAACTGAGCTGCTCATCAGGGTCAGAAGCAGCCTCTCACCCTGGAGCGGCAGGCTCACAGCTCAGGACTCCACATAGATGCAGAACCTTCCTCAAATGGAGGCTCCCAGCAGTTTTGTGACAATGTTGCCAAGCTTTTGGGGGGGTTTCCCTCCAAAGAAAAGCTCTCACAGGAGAAGTGGCTTGGTCCCACACCAGGATAAGCTCTCTGAAGCCAGGCTGGAATTGCCTGGGTGGTCAGTGGCATGTTGGTATGGCCCACCCAAGGGAATCAGAGCATTGGGATGAGGATGCATTTCCCTCTGCTTTTCATTCAGGTATGGTGGCTGGAGCTTTGGGCTGCCTTTGACAGCAGATCTGCAGTTTGACATCAGGCCAGTGCCCCCCAACAGAACACTGACTAAGGTAACCAACCTCCACCTGCTCATCCTGGCATGGGAAGTGTGGGACTCAGGAGAAGCAATGTCAAGTTCATGGATATTCCAAAAAAAAGCAAGCCTGAAATCTGCAGCTTAGCATGACAAAGATGACTTGCAGTTCATTTTCTTTTCTTTCCCCATTCTTCTTTATTGGTCTCAGTTCTCTAGCTAGCAGGAGACAATTTTTCTGCTGTCATAATTTTATTATACAGAGGTGAAAAGATCAATTAGTAGCACCTTTATCTCATGAGGGGATGTATGTACCATAACGTGGGTTGGCTGGTGCATTCTGATATGCCCATTTCTCTGGTTCAGCTCAGTGAAAATGTTGTAAAACACCAGAGCTGAAATCTGAGGTAGTTTGCACAAGCGAAGCAGGACAAACCAATGTGTCGTCAGTAATAACTCCCAAATTGTTTCAATTTTTCAATTGTGTGCAGGTGTGGTACAATCCTGAGGGCTACCACAGTCTCCCAGCCTATCTCAACAGCTTGAACAACTTCATTCTTCGAGCCAACTTGCCAAAAAATGAGACTTCCAGATATGGTAAGTGTTCCTTTACATGAGCAGATAACTTCTCCCCTTTGGAGGGATATCCTGATTCTGCTGAAATCAATGACAACACTTACCTTGACTTCAATGAGGCCATTTCTTTATTCACTGTTCTGCAATTCCTTTCAAAACAAAACTGAGAAGCATGAATAAATCACAAAGTTCATTTGTCTTAGTCAGAGGCTCAGGGGAGCTGGACAGGGAGGACCCCAGCTTCTACATAAAACGCTTCATCCAAGAAATGCCAGTGGTTGCTGTTTGATTTATTGCCTCTCATGTGGCACTGGAAGGGCTGTCTCTTGACAGGTGCCCATTAGTTATGCAGAGAAAAGCTCCTCTAAGTCATCTCCAGGGGTGGGATAGATGAGGAAGTTTTAATATGTCCCCTTTCTGCTGAGAGCAGTGCAGGGTGTGTGGGTATCTGTGTGTCGGGGTTTGAGTGAGGGTGGAGAGGGTGAGATTAAATGAGGAACATCATTTTCAGCTTCAGTGTTTTTCCTCTGGCACCTGACATACACAGATCCAAGGAGTGCTGATGGCCCATTTGGGGTCCTCATAGCTTCTCCTCAATAACACCCTGCAGCAACCCAAATTCCTGCTGGTAAACCAGGGCACCCTGCCTTTCCCTTTGCAGTTTAGCCCCTTTCAAAGTGCTGTGTGGGCACAAACCTGTCTGTAGGTGTGTCTGCCTCCAGAAAGGGCCAAGGTGCAGACACAAGAGAGAGATTTATGCTGAGAAATCTTACACAGAGATTTTTGGGCTCTGCTCTGCCAAGAGCAGCAGTTGTATGCAGAAACACCCTTCTGATTGACTTTCTTGGACAAGCAGTGCCCTTCCAGCCCTGCTCACCTCCCAGGCCTAGCCCTGCTCACTTCAGAGGGCTGGTGACACAGACACAGGTGGCAGTGTCTCTTGGATCACAGGACATATCTAAATTGAGCTGTGATGAAATCAGGCATCTAGCCTGAAGTTTTGAGTGTGACACCCTGAATTCCAGCAGCAGCAGATGCTGATCACACAAGTGGCCCCAGTGTGTGTTGCTTCCCAGCTCACACCACTGCACTGAGACTCCCCTCCCAGCCTGTTCAGCTCACAGAGAGTGACACCAGAGCCTTGTCCTGGCCACCCCCTCAGACAGGCCCTGGCTGTCCCCTCTGGGCTTTGCAGTGTGCCCTCAGCATACACATCACAGAGCTGCAGCCCAGCTGCCAAGAGAGGAGTCCCCAGCCAGGTGCTTCCCACTGCAGGAACATCCCAGAGCAGCTGAATTATTAAGCAGTGAAGCTCCTTGCTCTGTCTCTGTATTCCCAACACATGCTGTAGCAAGAGAAAAGGCAGGAAGCTCTTGTGAACAGCCAGAAAGTTTCTGCAGGGAAAGTTTTATACCAGCAAAATAGCAATTTTCAGGGTAAAAGAATAGAAGCAGGTTTTGTTCCATCTGTCCCACTACTTATGTGTTTTTGGAAAGAAATGCTTAGTAGTAAATGACCAGACAGATAATTCTCTGCTTCTCACTAATCAGCCAAGGCAGAGGAGGGGAGAAATAAAATGAATGGATGAGGCTGGTTCCCCTGAGGTAGAGTAAATCCAGTCTGAAATACAACTGAAGGCACATTCCGTGGGGTATGCTCCTGGCAGCTCACTTGAGTTGTTGTTGTGACAAATAAATGACTGTTTAAGAACCACTGAAATAGCCAGATAAAAGTGTGCTGTCACTTCAGCAGTCAGAAAGAGGTGCCAGTCCTGCTTTAGAGATTTGACTTAGAGAGGGCATATATTTTAAAAAAATACATAAAAAGCTTTTTACCCTGTCACTAAGCAAGTCATAATAGCTTTTGACTTATGTATATTGTGCTTTCTCTTCTCTCAATCCCAACTAACAAAAAAGGAGGAAGCATTGAAATGGAAATTTTGACTTCTAGCCTAAGCTCCAGTAAAGGAAAATGGCTTTATAGTGAAGTATTAACAGATTAGACAGACGGCATCTTTCTTTCTCTCTCTCCCTTTTGGAGAAGGGAAACATTTCCTGGCTGTTTGTATGGCTTTATCAGCAGTCCAAGATTTTAATCCCATTTTTCTCACTGTTGACAAGACTGAGGTTTGGTTGTTTTGTTTTTTTTTTTAATCTCCAAAATTAATTTCTGATCAAATCCTCCATTTCAAATCATTTGCTCAGTATGGCATTTGGTCAGCTAAACCCTCATGCTCCTCCCTTCTGGTCCTGTTCCTGTCAGAGTGCCCATTCTTAGGGAAAATTACCCAGAATAGTTTTCATCACATCATTCCTAAGGTCTGACACCTGGCTGTGAGGAGTTTAAATTCCACAGGTGGCATGGTCCAGAAAATCTCAGGATTTAAGACCAGCTGGAGGTCCCCTAGCACTCCCTGAGGCATTTACTTAGGTGCCAAAATACAAATTGAGAACCTCATTTTTTAGGCACATAAACATGGGATCCCTTTCTCAGGCTCTGGAGTCTTAGAAACTGGGCTGTCATCCTGGTGGGGCCAAGGCACTGGAGGTTGGAGCTGGCCCACCAGAGCCCCTCCATGTTCTTTCTTCCTTTTGCTTTTGTGGGCACAAATTGCCCCCAGACATGGCAAAAGCACTATGGTGAGCAGTACTAGTGTATTTTGGGCTGGGTGTTCTCCTTGGAGAAGGAGTAGTAAAACCACATCTGAAGATACCTGCACATAAGCAGAGAATTACTCAGTTGCAGTCTGGGTCTGATACAAACCCATTTTTAATGGATTTTTTTTAAAACACCACAGGGGACTTATAGGTGTGGTAATTAGATTTTTGCTAGTAATTATGAGAAAAATACTCCTTTTTTTGGTTTGATTTTTACCTAACTTCTTACGTCAGAATAGTTCAGAATTAACTCACTGCCACACTGGGGGAAAAAGTTTCTGTAGCTTACCTGGGTTTCTGCTCTCACCTCCACAGATCTCATATGGGGAAAGACATCTATCACAGGCAGGTAGCAGCTGTGGAGAAAGGCAGCAGGGAAAGACTTGTTCCTGGTGATAAAGGAACAAAGGGAACAAGGTGGGATCACCAGACAGCAGCTTTGAAACAGAACATATTCATCAGTACTTCACATTCAGTTCTGAAGGTGTCAGTGGTGAGGAATCTAGGCTGGAATATATGGGCCCACAGGCACGTGCTTGATCTGAGGTGTGGGAAGGGAATGGTGCTGGCAGCCAGACAGATGTAGGAACAAGGCCTGGGGTTTGAATTTCAGATCTGCTGTGCAGCCAAGTGAAGTCCAAGGGAAAACGAGGATGCTCAAAATTCTGCCCAAGATCACACAGACATGACAGAGCAGAAACATGCCTTTGATCTGCTTTTCTTCTCTCTCAGTTTTCTGTATTATTGTCAATATCAGGAGCTGGTGAAGTAAACTTTAATTTGGGCACATTTTCAATTTTATTTTTTTTTCCCCTGTAGGTATTTTCTTATCAGCTCACCCATATCCTGGAGGACAGAGTCAAGAACAAGTAATGTAAGAAGATTCATTTAGCTGATGCCTGAATTTTTTAGCTTTAAAAGGAGCAAACCAGCTTATTGGAAACCAGCCTAAATTACAGGATATCTTTCTCTTAAGTGATGAAATTGTTCTCACTTGTGTTCATTCCCTCTATACATGAATAGTAGCCACCAGAGCTGAGGATTCCTGTGAGGGTTTTCTTGTAGGATCTCATGGAGATCTGGGGGTCACAGTTACAGCCTCACACATTTGTGTGCTCAGGAATAGTAATAATAATAATAATGACATAATTTTCCTTTTGGCCCTTCCACTCCATGCTAGGGTCCAGCACTACAGCTCAGTGCTGGGAGTCCCTTTTGCTGGGAAACATTGCCATCAGCAAAGGCAGCAAAGAAAGGAAGAAATTCTCCTCTGTGTGGGTGGTGAGGCCATCCTTGGAAGTGTCCAAGGCCAAGATGGGGCTTGAAGCAACCTGGTATAGTGGGAGGTGTCCATGTGCATGGCAGGGGGTGGAATGGGATGGGCTTTGAGGTCCCTTCCAGCCCCAAACCATCCCAGAATTATAAAAGATGCTGTCCCAGAATCAGGATGTAATTGCTTCTGAGCTCTGACCAAGCCTCACAGTGAGGGAAATCTGCCTTTTTCACTCTCCAAATGCATCTTTCTCCCCTTTTCTCCCAGGCTTAACAGCTTACTGGACATCATAGTGTCTATGTCTGTTTTGGTGGGCTACTCCATCACCACAGCAAGTTTTGTGCTCTACATGGTCAAGGAGCACCAAACCAAAGCCAAGCAGCTGCAGCACATTTCAGGCATTGGGATGACAACCTACTGGGTGACCAACTTCATTTATGATCTGGTAAATAATTCACATTCCTAAATTCACCAGGAGGAGCATTGCACAGCATGGAGGAAAAAAAGAGTTCTTTATTTAAAGTTGGTTGTCTAGACTTCTTCTTATTGCTTCCAAGAGTGTTGTGTAGTGATTGTTCTCCAAGGCATTGGGGATGATTAAACGTGAGCTGCAGCACTGGGTTCTGCTAAGCAAAGGCATTCCTGCTCTCTGGAGTGTGTGTAAAACACCCAGCACATTTATATGGGAGCAGCATGGAACAGGCTCCAGCTGGATTTCCGTTCCAGCAGCCAGCTGCTCCTCTGACAGCTTGCAGGGCTGGATCTGCTGTCACCCAGACTCCACAAATCTGGGGTGAGGCTTTGGGGCTCGAGGCTACAGCCAGTCTGGTTACCCTGGCTGGGACAGCAGCAGGCATCCCACAGCTGACACAACCTGCTGGGCAAAAACCCATCTCTGGCTTGAATGCTGTCTGTAAGAGTCTATGTTACAAAGTTTTTAAGCCAAGGAAAGCTACAAATGCAGCCTTGCAGGACCTGAGCAGTTCCTTTTCAGAGTACTACACAGATGTACCTTGTTTGGCTCCCAGCACTGCACTGCATTCCCTGGCATGGTGTGCCCTTGTTCCTCCTGAAGTTAAGTTTCCTCCTGGTGCAGAGGATTAATGGCACTGTTGGAAAGCATTGCTGGGCCAAGAGGAAAAATGTCTGTAGTGTCTGTAGGCTGAAGTGCTTTGTGTCTTCTACATTCCCTGTGGTGCAGGGTGTCAGACCCTCACAAAGGGAATGGGCAGTGCAGCCAAATTCAGCTCCGGAGCCTGGGCATTGCCAGCTGGGCTGCAGTGGTGATCAGCTCCACATCCTACAAATTTCTGCTGATGCAGATGTGCAAGTGCCTAAAATCCCAGTGATTCCATCGCTTCCTGAAAACAGGAAACCTTTGAGGGCATTTGGGTGACCGAAGGGAGGACTAAGGCCTGAAATCCCGTGGGGAATGTGAGCCAGAAGTGCCTGCCTGGAGGGGCTGATGAGTGAAGGCAGCAGCACAAGGATTCCCTGCCCTGCAGAAGGGCTGGAAGGGGTTCCAAGGCAGCAGCACAAGGATTCCCTGCCCTGCAGGAGGGCTGGAAGGGGTTCCAAGGCAGCAGCACAAGGATTCCCTGCCCTGCAGGAGGTCTGGAAGGGGTCCCAAGGCAGCAGCACAAGGATTCCCTGCCCTGCAGGAGGGCTGGAAGGGGTCCCAAGGCAGCAGCACAAGGATTCCCTGCCCTGCAGGAGGGCTGGAAGGGGTCCCAAGGCAGCAGCACAAGGATTCCCTGCCCTGCAGAAGGGCTGGAAGGGGTCCCAAGGCAGCAGCACAAGGATTCCCTGCCCTGCAGAAGGGCTGGAAGGGGTTCTAAGGCAGCGTGGCCCCAGCCTGGCTAGGCAGTGTAGCCCCAAGCTGCTGCACAGCAGAGAGGGTGGAGCAGGTCTGTGCCTGCCTGATTCAGGCCCTTGCTCCAGTACTGCATATTTGTAAATCAGCCTGTGGAAAAATCCCTGGAGTCCTTGCACAGTCAGAATTCAGTGGGCTGAAACTAATCCAGCGCTCTCAGCAACTTGATATTTCTCAGTGAATCCCTGCCAGTAAATTCTGCTAAATCCCAAAGCTGGGGAAGAGAGGAAGCTCTCCAGGCAGACATTTGGTAGGTCTCTGGCTTGGCTCAACACTCTGAAGATTTACAAGGCACAGTGAAGTGGTCTGACTGCAAGCCTAACAGAAAACCCAAAGGGGTATTTTTCATTCACAACCTTTTTATAAGGTACTTTCTGCCCACAGTCCTCAATGCTGAGGCTCTGCCTATTCAAAGAGGCTTTGTGGGAATTCAGCTGCAATTCATCTGGGAAGAACTGAGAGCCCACCTGTGTTTGGTTTCCCTTAGGAAAACCAAGCTGCATTTGTGCAGATTCAGTCCTGGTGTTGTTTCTTCTGTATTGTTGCAGGAAGGTGTTTCAGAACTGTGGTCCTAATAACATCTTTTTAATATCATTTTGCAGGTACTTTTTATGGTCCCTGTTGGACTCTCTGCAGGAGTTATTTCAGCCTTCCAGATCCCAGCTTTCTGCAACAACAGTAACTTAGTGGCAGTATTTCTTCTGCTGTTACTGTTTGGGTAAGTCTGGAGCTTAGTTATTTAAATATCACTGCACAGGGTAAGGAACTGGATCTTGCAGGCTGCTGCACTCTGGGATCTAGGGGGGGAATGTTTGGGCTTTTTTGTTCAACATGCTCTTCACAAATTGTGACTGAGTTGCTCCTTCCAGGAGGTGATGCCTGCTTTATTCAAAGCAAACCTGACATGAGGGTATAGAAATATTCAAGCTCCCAGCAACAGCCCAAGCTGTAAGCAAATGCTTGCTGACCTCTTGCAAAGTTCAAGAGGATTTTAATATCAGAGAGCAGAACAAACAGCAGTAGCACAATTCTGGAAAACTTAGACAAACTCTCCCTGGCTTTGAATCCTCCAGGCCCAGTCTCTTTGTTTTCAGGTGGGGTTCCATGTTCAAAGCATGTATGATAAACCTTTTCTCCAAATTCTAACAGACACAAAGGCATTTTTCTTTTCTTTAAGCTTTGTGATGTGGAAATGTAGTTACATGCCAAAACAGAACTGTTATTTTCCGGTCTCTGGAAGTGTTCAAAGCCAGGTTGGATGAGGATTGGAGCAACCTGATCTAGTGGCAGGTGTCTCTGCCCATGGCAGGGGGTGGAACTGGATGGGCTTTAAGCTCTCTTCCAACACAAGCCATCCAATGATGCTGTGGTGTCTGATATCTACAGTGGTTTGTTTTCAAAGTAGCCTTTGAGTCACCGTGGTTTTCTCTGCACTATTGGTATTTTTAGATATGCATCATTTTCCTGGATGTACCTGCTGGCTGGGTTTTTCAAGGAAACAGGGATGGCCTTCATTGTTTATGTCTGTGTCAACTTGTTCTTTGGCATCAACACCATTATCACTCACTCAGTTGTGTTCCTGCTCTCCCAGGAAAAGGCCACGGACCAGGTAGGAGCTCCACTAGTACTGACCCTGTGGTGACACAGCAGGAGGCTGTGTCTTGTGGGCTTGGTGGCTTTGATCAGGTTTGTAGCAGCTGGACACAGTCACAGGATTTCCTACAAACAGGACATGAGTCACATATGGATCTTGCTTGTCTGTAAATCTGCACCCCCAGCAAAGAAGGAAATGATGGTGACAGAGGGAAGAATGTGAAAAGAGAGAGAGAAAACAGAGGACTCTTTTTATAACCACCCTGGTGATGAAAGATTAAGGGCAGGAGATGCTTAATGAAAAGTTGCTGATGGACACTTCAAACCGTTGCTGAGTTCTCACAGCATGAGCTGTGGGGAGTGACAGCTGAATTTCACTGCCCTGGGTCCGACATGTGCTGCAAGTTAACCCAGCACCAGCTGTCTCTCATCTCAGTCTGTAATGCTGTCATCTTCTCCCTGCAGGGATGAGAAACAACCCAGAAACACTGATGATTCCCTACAGCCCTCTCTTAAATTGAGATCTCCCTGGGAATGGCTGGGATAAAAAGCACCTTACACTTAGATTTCTTTTTTTTTAATGGAGGGCAATTACAATAGCTGGGTTGGATTTTTCTCTCTATCTGGACAGAGTTTGTTCAGCAACCCCTTGGATTATAGGGATATGCAATTATCATCACCTTTCATCCCTCTATGCCCCAGTGGCAGGGAGTCAGTTCCCTTCCATGCTAATTTAGTGCCTCTCCAGTTTGCTTTGTGCACTAATCCTTTCTTCTGCTAGAAGTGTACCAGAGTTCTTTACTGTGACAATGTACTGGGATTCTCTGCTGTGAATTAGCTGCAAAAGACCTTCTATGTCTAGAAAAGCCAAATCTTTTGTTTTATGGAGGTGTTTGTCCAAGAAAAACAGACAGGGCAGTGCTCCAGGGGCTGTGCTGGACAGATTAGAGGGGCACAGTGGCAGGACTCAGCTCTGGCTCAAGGGCTGGTTCTGGGTGCTGGAGCAGCAGCAAGGACCATCCTGGGAACTGGCTGCTGTTTACTATGGGTGATCACAACCTCAGAGCTGCCTGTTGACTTTTATGACCTTGTGCCTGTGAAACGAGCTGTCTGCAGAGATCTTTGCTTGCTCTCAATTTATCTCTGCTCTGAGACACAGGCAAATCCCAATGTAATTGTTACACTTTGGTCCCACAGTAAAACCTATGAATTTATTCCATGGATAAAAGCCATGACTGACTGTGCTGCTCTTTGGTTTTTTTCCAGGGCTTGCATGATCTTGCTGAAAATCTAAGGCATGTGTTCCTTCTGTTCCCACAATTCTGCTTTGGCTATGGCTTGATTGAACTGTCACAGGATCAGGCACTGCTGGGCTTCTTAAAAGCCTATGGAGTGGACTATCCTGACAAAACCTTTGAACTGGACAAGACCACATCCAAGCTGCTGGCCATGTTCATCCAGGGCACTGTGTTCTTTGCCATTCGTCTCACAGTTCAGGACAGGATGATTCAGAGGGTCTGGAACAACCTACTGGAGTAAGTAACACCTGGAGCCTCATGCTGGAAACAGCCCCAGCTGGGGCTCCATGCTTTCATTGCAGGCTCCCACACTATCACTGTCAATTGTGAAGCCCATACATGTCCAGGGCAGTTTGTGAATGTGGAGTGAGTTTTCTCTGGCAGAAGTCCTGGAGTACTGGGTGTTAACTAACAGAGGTGTAGTTTACAGAGTTCCCTGGTAGTTGGTGCTGGCAGCCCTGCACTCAGGGTTTGGTGGGTGCACACTCTGCTGCTGCTGAGGGCAGTCATTGCACTGACAACCTGCTCTGCCCTGGGTGCACACAGAGGGGAGAACATTCCTGTCACCTGCATTAGGAGTGTGTCCACAAGGCAGAACCTGCTCCAGCCCAGAATGTTTGCTGAAAAAGAGGGGAATAAAACGTGCAGGAAGATAACACTGGGTGGAGAAAATTCCAGGAGAGACTAGAAATTGTGTATCTGAGTATTGTGTGCATGCCCTGGGATCTCACAGGGAGGCTCCCTGGGATCTATCCCACTGCTGGCTGTTGCTGGAGGATAAGTCCCTCTCTGCTCTCCCCCAGGTTCCTGTTTGACAGAGTCCATGGCAAAGCCTCCCTTCTGCTGCCCGTGGCTGTAGAGGATGGGGATGTCCAGGCAGAGAGGAGCAGGGTGGAGTCTGGCAAAGCTGACTTTGATGTGGTGCAGCTCCAGAACCTCACCAAGATCTACCACCTCCCTCACAAACGCATCACAGCAGTGAAAAACATCAGCCTTGGGATCCCTGCTGGGGAGGTGAGCAAGGGGAGAAGGCTGCAAGCACCTTCCTGTGTCACTGTCATTTTCTGTAATGGTTTGTTCTTCTCTGCCCTCTTCCTTTCTTTGCCTCATTTATTGATTCTTGGGCTTACAGCAGTGCTAAAAGGCTGCTGGTAGATTTGAGACATCAAGTGACAGTTTGAAGGCCCTAGAAAGAGGGAATGTGGATGGAAATTGATGGAGCTCTGTTCAGAGCAAAATGTATGCATGCTCTGTTTGTACAGTGCAGTCTTGTGGGGGGGGTGGGTCACTGTGGATGACCAGGTGGTAAATTAAGACAGCAGAACGTGTCCAGCTGAAATTATTCACCTGAACTGCATGGGAGATGGTGAGTCAGGCTTATCTGCTTCTATTTTCCCATCAGGGGAAGACAAATTGCTTCAGCTGAACACGCATTTTCATGAATTGGGACCTAAAATTAACTCCAAAATAAAAAACATTCTTTGGTCATGTCAGTGCAGTTGCCTTCCTGAGAAGTGAAAAGACAGGAGTACACAGAGCACCTCTGAGATCCAGAGGAAACTGGAAACCAGATTCTACCTCAGGCTGTGCACCTGACTTGTGGGAAAGCTTGGAATTAATCCTTGGCACCTGGTTTATTTTAATTGCCTGGGTCCCACTGAGATGAAAGGACAGTATCCTCACATGGACACCGTGCTAGTCTTTATGGCAGAGGATCTTTTCTAAGCCAGGACTGGTTTCTAACTTCTAGAAAAATTCACCCTGATGCTGGTGGGATTTAGGGAACATTCCCCACCTGTCAGCAGAAGCTGTGGCCCTGCACTGCAGACTGTGCACAGATCCTGTTCCTGTGTGGACGTGGGTGGGAGAGAGCCATGGATTGCTGTGCATCCCCAGCTCAGGAGGACTTTCACATCAGCTGGTCTGTACTAATGATGGCAAAATAACAGTAATTATCAGCACAATGGTGATGGCTGATGCAACACACAACTGCTTGTCTCCAACCCTAGCAATAAAATGTGGATTTAAAACTGAAACTACTCAATAGGGAGACAGTTCTTCATCTTATTAAGGTAGTGCTTTGGTGACACTATGCGACAAAAACCTTGTGTTGATCAAGGTTTTAACCAGTGCCAGCCAAAACCTCACTCACCCCATTCCCATGAGCAGCTCTGTCCCTGTCAATGGGAGGCTTTGCACAAATGAGCTGATGGGGGTTTGGCCTGAGCTGCTGCAGAAATGCACCTTGCTGTAAAAGGAATGACTCTACTGGAGACACATCCCTGATTCTTCGCCGTATTAGACAAATGGTTCTAATATAAGCTGGAATATATTGCACCATAAACAACCTCCATTATAACACTGGGATGCTCTGAGTTCCTCTGGCAATTCATCTTGCTCAAGGGGCTGGAGAAAGAAGGGACAAGGTGCACTGAGCACCCATCTCAGAGCAGTATTTCTGCATTACAAATGCAGCAGGTTCACATTTTGACTTTTCTTTCCCAGTGCTTTGGCTTGCTTGGTGTGAATGGAGCTGGAAAAACAACAATCTTCAAGATGCTGACAGGGGACATCGGAGCATCCAGCGGAAGGCTGCGGGTCCAGGATCATTCTGGGTATGGAGGATGTGATTTCTGAGGAAGCAAATCAACCTGAGAGCAGTTTTTAAGGCTGGGTGGTAAAGAAATGTAAAAGTCTGAAATAAAACACTCGAACCAGAGCAGAAATAAAGAAGACAGGGAATTCACCCTAGGGGATTGCATTTTGCTGCTCAGAGGTGTTTGTTCCCCTTCAGTCCATTGCAAATGGGATCAGGCTCAGATTCTCCATCCTAACCCAACTTTTAAGCCCAACCTGAAGACCAGTAGGGCTCACCTCGAAGCTTTCTTTAACAGGTGTGGGCTTGGTGGCAGCTGTGCCACCTGAGATGCTGGCAGTAGCTGGAGAGCTGCATACTGGACACACAGCCTCTGCTGAACTGGGGGCCTGAAAGCTGGAGCTCTGCAGATCCACTGCATTTTCCTTCAAGGGTTGGGGAAGGGAATAGGGAGTAGGAAAAAGGGATTTTCTCCCTCCTGTTTGATTCCAGAGGGTGCTGACAATTCAGTTTGTTTACAGTAATGTGCCAACCTCCTTACACAGGTCCTTGAATGACATCAGTGAGGCTCACTGGTCACTCTTTGGCTACTGTCCACAAGAAGATGCCTTGGATGACCTGCTGACTGTGGAAGAGCACATGTATTACTATGCTCGGCTGCACGGCATCCCGGAGGGGGACATCAAGGGAGTGAGTAACAAGGGCCTTGACTTGCAGCATTTTTGTCATTTGGAGTCATTGAATTAGTCTTCTAGTAGATACCTGTGTGGTAATCCCTGGCCAGGGCATGTTGTGGAAGCAGAACTCTTGTTCCCTAGGTTGTACTCCAGCTCCTCCACCGGCTGAACCTGATGGCCTACAAGGACAGAGTCACCTCCATGTGCAGCTATGGCACCAACAGGAAATTGTCAACTGCTCTGGCTCTCATTGGCAATCCGTCCATTCTGCTGCTGGTGAGGAATTGGGGCCTTGTTGAGGGAATAGGAGCAGGTCCTTGGGCTGGCAGGAGAATTTGGACAGTCTCACAAAACCTCCTCAGGCACAGCATAGGTGACACTTGCCTGTGCCTGACAACAGAAACAGAAACAATGTAGGGAAGTTCAGGTTGCAGCAAACATATTTTCTTTAAGGGCATAAGAGAATGGCAAGTCTTTCAGTTTCTTGGGAAGTATCTTCTAGAAGTCAAAACGAGAGTATATTTGCCAATTAAACTCTCCTAGTTCCTAGCTCTATCTTGTTTTTCATTTCTATCAACTTAGCTGTGCAGCCTTGCAAGAAAAGCAGCATCCAAGGCTCCAAAACTGTAGGAGAGCAAAGGGGCCGCTTCACTCAGGATTAGAATGTAACTGCTTTTCTAGGTTTGGCTTCCTGTCTTGTCTTTCACTCTGAATTTCTAGTTCTTCCATGGGCTTACCCCATTGATAAAACATACCTTTTTGTGCAGTTTTCCCACTTGCTGTGTGCTGATTGCAGAGCTCTTTGAGCAGGATTCTCAATATTAAGTTGGATACTTGGTGGACATAAATATCCCTTGTTCCAGCTTCTATCGAGCCCAGCACTGCTGCCTTTACTTCTGACCACCTGCCAGTGTTCCTGCTGCTTTTGTGAGGCAAAGAAAAAAAAAACCTCAATAAAAATAGGAGGAGGGGGAAATTCCCTCTGTACTAACTGCTGCCTCAGCCCAGGCTTGTTTACTTTTTGACTGCAAATTTCCATTCAGTCCTGTCTTTCCCAATAGGATGAGCCGAGCTCTGGAATGGACCCGAATGCCAAACGCCACCTTTGGAAAATCATCAGTGAGGAGGTGCAGAACAAATGCTCAGTGATACTCACGTCCCACAGGTAGGGCTGGGCTGCTCTGCCTCCTTTTTTGGAGTCAGTAGAAGTGTGGAGAGACCCATCCCTCTCACTCCCCACTGATCCTTGCACAATTTCAGGGCACCGAGTTGTGACAGGTTTGGGGGTTTGTTGTGGCTGATTGTGGGGTCCACAGAGACTCACAACATTTTAGGGAAGATCAGTGATGTTCTCCAGTTACTTAACCATATTTTTATACCTTCTCAATTACTTACTAGAGTTTCTTGGTTGGTTTTCAGCATGGAGGAGTGTGAAGCCCTCTGTACCAGGCTGGCCATCATGGTTAATGGGAGTTTCCAGTGCATTGGCTCTTTGCAGCACATCAAGAGCAGGTCGGTAAAATGAACCTATTTCACTTTTACTGAACAGCCTCTGGAGTTCTTGACCTACAGCTCTGAGTGCTCAGAACATGAGACCTATGTTATCAAAACAATGACTTTTCCTGGTTCATTTCCCTTATACACCACTGAAATTCTGTGTTAACTAATGCACTTGCTACTCCCTCACAGCCTGTCTTCCCAGAATATGTCCCCCAAAGTAATCTGTTCACTGCTACAAAGGAGAAATGCATATTAGGGTTGAGCTTTGGTTTTATTAGTTATAACAATAGCTTGGCTTCTTACTAAGTCTCACTCCAGGTTAACAACCCTGACCCCATTCAAGCTGCACCGTGCCTGGATTATATTTCCCTGAAGAGGCTGTGCAGCACTCTCAAAGGATTTTCTTCATCTGTTTTTCTATTTTTTACAGTGTTAATTGTGATTTTATTTTCCCCCTAGATTTGGAAGAGGATTCACCGTGAAGTTGCACTTAAACAGCAGCACAGTTTGCACTGAGACTCTGACAGAGTTCATGAAGTCACACTTCCCAAATACATGCCTGAAGGTAAGCAGGGCACATGCTTTCAGGAGAGGCTTTCAAAATCCCTTCAAACTGACCAAGAAGATCCTTGCAAGGTGGACATCTTGTGACATACTGTGCACATAGATCTGAGCTCTCAGAGTCACACTTGTCACTGCTTTCAGCTACATTGTCCAAGAGCTGGAGCACTCCAGTTCCTGGTGGCTGAAGTAACATCAGCCAAACAGCTGCAGTGACCCTGTAAGGCAGCTGTCAGGTGACCCTCTGCCCTGGGAATGCCCTTCCCACTGAAGCCTGGAGTGGATGGAAACTCCCTTTAGGTTCAGTGGGTAATGAAATGCTTCCAGTAGCTGAGTAATTGTAAAACCAGAGTAACTTGAGTCATAAATCCCATCCTTAGTCTGTAACCCAATCTCTACACGAATCAAAACTGCACACCTGGAGCTGGAAAATGCTATAGCCACCCTGGAGCTTCCAGCCTTGCAGTTTAGTTGTGTTCTCCCAGTCACAAACCCCATAAGAACTCCCAGTGGGGAAACACTGGTCACTACCAGACAATAACATTCATTGACACAGCCCCTGCCCCTTCATCCTCCCATGGTCCAGCTGTTGCATCTGTTGGCTCTTGGCTTTCCCCCACCAATCCTGTCTCCACAGGATCAGCATTTCAGGATGGTGGAGTACCACGTCCCGGTCTCTGCAGGAGGAGTAGCAAATATATTTGATCTCCTGGAAGGCAGTAAAGCAGCCTTCAACATCAGGCACTTCTCTGTGAGTCAGACAACATTGGAGGAGGTAAGGAATTAAAATGTGAGGCCATCCATTTAAAACTGCTAACAGGGGAGCAGACTGATGGTTACACATAATGGACTGCTGCACACAATAGACTACAGTTTGAAAGGGATTTCCATCTATATTCCTCCTGGGGGCACTTTATCAGTACTGCTGCCTCCAGGTACCTCTGCTGGTGCTAGGGAAACACACACAGAAAGCTGCCTGGAGCATAAAGGATCTGTTCTTCCCTCTGTCACTGCTGATTTCAGGAGCCTCGTGGGTTTGGGTGAAGGGCAGGACTATGAATCACCCCCAAGTCCAGGGCTAGGCTTTCCACCAGTACTCAAAATGTGCTTAATTTCACTTTTTGGGCTGGAAGTTCATTAAGCATTACTCCAAACTTAGCTTTGGGGTTCATTCCATTTTCCCTTGGAAGATCATTCCCAGTGGCAACAAAATCTCGTAGGGAGCACATCAGCTGAAGGGATTGCCACAAGGACTATCCAGAAGAAATCACCCTGTTGAGCATCAGTACCAGGAATACTAGGTTTGTCCCAGAGAGAGGAGCAAAGCTGCAGCCCTGTAGTGCTATAGATTGTGACACAGCAGTCTGGGAGGGGAGTTCCTCAGTGCTGTTCCACTAAGGGGCAGTGGATGTGAGAGAAACAGGCAGACAAAGTGCAGGAAGCCCCAGCTCAAATTCTGTGGGAGGACAGCTTGGATTTGTGAATATGCAAATGTGATTGCAGGGAGTGTTCTGGTAGGAGTCCTTTCTGTATTCATTAGCTGCTGTTGAAAGGAAGGCTGTTAGGTGTGATTTTATACACCTCTCTCTACAGTCTGTAGTTGTGCATGCACAGATGTCAATTACACAGAGACAGATGGATTTATGAAGTAATAATGGGACTGTATTACAGTGTGATCAAAATGAGCCACTGCATGGGCATTGCCTTGCTGGTGCTTCAGGAACCTGAGCTGCAGGACAATTAGGTTCTGTGCAGGAATGTCTGCTTTTGGATCCTGGGTGTTGATTCTGCAGTACAGGAGTGCACATCCATTTATTTACATGAGCCTATAGAAACTCAACAATTTGCAATTCTCAAATCCAGCGTGAATCCATCCTCGAGCGTGCTCTCCAGGCTCACAGCCAGATGAACAGCCATTCCTTTTTTATATTCATTCATATCATAAATTATTTATGCTGCCACATACTGAGTGTTTTTCCTTTAAACTTCCAGGTTTTCATCAACTTTGCTAAAGACCAAGCAGATCCTGACGGCACAGATGCAGGTCATGATGTGACACTGGACAGCTCTGACACAAGTAGCCAAGCCAGCACCATAAGCTCCATCTATTGAAGGGATCCACCCACATAGAATCCTAGAAGCTGGGGAAAAGACCTGACAGCCCCTCCAAGCCTGTTTTCAGTGATTTTAGGGTGATGGGGATAAGCAGTCACATTTTCTTAAAGTACTTTGGTTTTTGATACACACTTAACTAATATCACTAGGAATATGGTAGTTGTTTGAGACTGGCACTTGGTTACAAATCAGATTGGTCTTTCCACAGGTTCTTTCCCCCCACTCCCAGTTCTTGTTTTATCACTGTGATGGCTGTGATGATTTAGATATCACCTGCTGCTTGTGGCTGTCTGCTTACAGCAGATGTGGCCATGGTGAAGCAGAGGAGCTGTTGGCAGTGCAGGGTGCTTGACCACAAAGCAGGAAAACCCACACTCCACTCCCTGCTCAGCAGCAGACTTCCTGGATGACTGAGTGAAAGTGGCTCAGTTTTGGCAAGCTTCCCCCTGGGGAAATGGAGCTCATGGCCTTGCCCCTCCTCACAGGGGGTGGTGAGGGTACAGGTGGTATGTACTGACAGTGGCAAAGGCTGGGGGCCATCTTTGGTAATGGCATAGAGCTTACCTGGTTATGTCAGCACAAATATAACTGTTTTATAAGTTAGTGCTTCCAGTGGTTTTGGTTTGTTCCTGTAGCTTATTCCAGCTCTGTGTAACTCCTTGAGTGAATCCTCTGGTCCCAAGCAGCTCCTGGCCCTTGGGACCCAGTGGAAGATGATTCCTCCAGGAGCCCCTTTCTCCTTCTGGCTGGAGGTCAGGGCTGTTCTGGTATAGCCAAGGAGTGGTACAGGGCAGGTGTGTTGGCTGAATGCTCTGACAGGAAGAAGCTCTTTGCTTCATAAGATTGTATTTCCCTGGGCACAGTAGAAGCAAGGAGCATCCTCCTTGCTCATATAACCCTCCATCTCCAGCAGCTTTGCCTCTCTGTGTCCTCTCCAGTGACCTTCCTCCTCAACCCCACATGCTGGCTGCCCCCCTGACCCTGGAGCTGTGTTTTCCCACCTAGTAAGGCATCATTAGCTCCTGCTTCAAAGACTCTGCCTGCTGCCTTTCAGGGAGTGCTCTGCCCACTTCTGAGAGCAGCCCCCAGCAGCTGAGTTCAGCACACCACGACACACATCCTGCTCTCTTCCCCCAGAATGATTAATAGATGGAATAGTTTAATATGATTCTTTATTATATGTATCAGCATAAGGCCCCAAAGACTCAGGTTTGGGTCAGGGCATTGATGTACCTTCAAGCACAAAATGAACTTAAAACTCTGAGCTCAATAAACTTGCTGTTGCTGGTAAAACAGATTGCAGAGAAAGCCTTACCTTGTGAAACCTGGTCCATACAACTTACCTGGCTTTACCCACACAGTTCCAACCAAGTGATTTCTTTTTCATTTGTTTGGGGTTTTTGTTGTTGTTTGGTTGGGTTTTTTTGCCTTCCCCCAAGCTAATTTGATTCAAAGGAACCTTTGATGAAAGCTGATGTTACCCTGACCATGAGTTTGACTAGTTGAGCTCCTGTGTGATGCCAGGGTTTGCTGTGATAATCATGCAAGACTTAGGTATTTTGTAAAATCCCAAACACCCTCGATAGTCAGTGGCATACTGAAGTTCAAGGTTTAGCTGCTGCAAGGAGGTCATGTCCTCTCCTTGGTCTTGGTGTAAACTTCTTAGTGATAGCAGGAGGAGTTTTATAAAGGATTGAAAGTATTACAGAGCTTTGAATTATGCCTCAACCTGCTGACTGTAATTAAAACTGGGATTCAGCTTCTTTCCAGAATGCATTTGACACCTGCAGTTTATAAGTAACTGAAAAAGCTGCCCAGACATCCATTGTAGCTTCTATTATTATGTCTCCAGCTCCGCAAAAGCTCTTTTTTTCTCATTTTCATTGCACATCTTACACAGATCACAGTATAAAATTAAGCTTTTCTCTAATGGAGGGCTTGTGCTCTCTGCAAAGGACTCAGAGCATGAATGCCAATGATTTAAATGCAGCCTTGTAATACCAATCAGGGCATTATTTTATTATGTCGATGGCTTTGCAACTGCCAGTGAAAGATGGATCTTCAGACTCTGTCCAGATGTACTTTACATGTAATTGAGGGAGACAGATACAAAACTATTCTTTTGTCCTTTTAGAGCCTACTAATCAAACAGGAAAAAAAAAAAAAAAGAAAAGGAAGCGATTCATTGGAATACTTCAGCAAGTTGCAATTTAATTGTGTAAAATAGAGTTTTGAGGGGAAAAAAAAGCCAAAAGCATCCTTTGAATTTCCACCCAATTCTGGCATTAATAGAAACATCTGCTCCATGTGAAATGTGTCATGGCCAGGATCTACGCTCCCCCTTCTCACTCGCAGGTAAAAATAAACCATCTGCTATTGCAATCAAGTCTGTGGGTATTGGTCCAAGCAAGCCAGAGTTTATATACTGGGGGGAATTTAACTGAGGCCCGTGGAGAAGCAGTTACAACTGTTTGGGGGCTGGAAGCATCTGGCAGGGAGGTTGTCTATAACATCACCAAGGGCTGAATTAGCATTCGTGCCACATTACAAACATCCCCATTCCCTGCAGAGCCTCAGATTCATCCTGTCTCTTTTGGAGGTAAGACACACTCCAAGCTCAATTCCAAGATAAAAACCTTGGAAGCCAGTACTCTCCTGCCTCTGAACACCAGCTCCAGGTCTCCCATCACCTCTTTGTCTCCCTAAGAAGGTTCCAGGGGTGGCCTGGAATACGGAGCACTGACTGAGAAACCACTGATGAGAATGTGAAAGGTTTTCTGCAGGGCTGCAGGGGAAGGATGAGGATCTTCACCTGTGGGTGTAATAGTGGGTGCCCCCTCCCACTGCCAGCCCTCTCTGAATTCTGTGAGAAATGTTGGCTTTACATAACTCTGCTTTCAAAATGAGCCACCAAGCTCTGGCCTCAGCAGGGAGCTGAGACTGCAGCCCCTTGAGCACTGCATACCACGGCGTGTCACCTCTCCAGGAGCCAGAGATGAGTGCTGCAGTCCGGGGAAAACAAGCTTCATCTTCCTCCTTTAATGCAGTGTCACCTGAGTCACCCCAGCAGCCCTCACGGAGGCAGCAGAGGCAGGGCCAGCCCTCCCAGCACGGCCCCGCTGTGCTAACTGGAACCGGCCTTGCTTCATTTAAAATGCTCGGGCACATCACACACGCCAGGGAGAGGCAGTGCAGTCACTGAGCAGGGCCAGGCAAGGAGGAATTTCAGATTTGGTTGTGTGCATGGCAAGGCTGATTGAAGTCAGGTTTGTAATTTGTGTTGTGGACTTGGAGACAATGATTCAAATCTGCATCCTGGCTCTCCTTCATCACTTTGTGCTGTTGGTGAGAGCGCGGTGCTGCTCCATCCTGATCCTTGCTTAGCTTCACTCTCTGCACAAATAGCCACTGAGGGCTGGTTTTGCAGGGTCAGAAAGGGGCTGGGGAAAACTGTTCAGAGGAGCCAGTGTTAAGTAAAATATTGCAAATGTAAATTCCAGGTCTTTGATTGATGTTTTGGTCCTTTCCTGAGAGCTGCAGGAGTGGTTTTGTTACTGGGTCGGTTCAGAAAACATGAACACATCCAGTGACTAATAAAGCTTAGGAGCTGGTGGTGCCCACAGACCTGCAGCCTGTGAGGAGCCACTCCTGGGATCCAGAATGTGCAGGATCCATCCTCATAATGGGCTCAGGATGGGGCTTAGCCTGTTGTAAGAGCTTCAGGTTCCTTCCATTGCTGCAGCTTCACTGAAGCTGCTGTGAAGCTTTTTTGCTTTTTACAAGCCAAGAAAAATATCTGTCTCTTCAGTTAATAGGGGAAGGGTTATTTTGTGAGCTGGTGGAGAAAGAGAAATGGGTTTTGGATGGCAACAGCACATAGCATGATTTTACTCTTTTTTTTTTTTTTTGTGGACAACAGCTGTGATCTTGCATAGCTCCAACAAAGTATCAACAGCATATTAAAAGTGAGCACAACACAGAAAAGCAGCAGTGGGGAATGACAAAAAAAAATTGAATTTGCCAGAATTATTATTCCATGGCAGTATTTAAATACAAAAAAAAAAAATCACTCTAATTAATTTAGTTGTTCAGGGAGAGGATGGAAAGAAGGAAGATGGCACTAAAATACTAAGAACAACATTAGTAAGGGACACAGCCAGCTCTTGCTGTTGGCTCTGCTCCTCATGCTACTCACATACACAACACTGGGAAGGAAGGAGCACCATGGGGAGCAGAATGAGGAGTGCAGCCTATTATGGGCCAGACCTGACTCCTGAAAATATCTGTAGAATGCACAAGATCACCCCAGGGAGTATCAGAATTTTGGGCCTGGAGGCTGCCCCATGTCCCAGTACAATCCTGCAGCACCTGGATGGAGGCATGTGCCAGAATGGAAGAGTCTCACTGGCTGAGCTGGGGATGAAGGACACAGATCCTTGTGCCTGCAACCCATGGGGCAACCCCTGGAACCAGTTCTCTCTCCCAAGTGCTCATCCTGGGGGATGCAGTCCCCACTTCATTGTTCATTGCTGCTGGAAGACCCCTCTGGAAACAAGGCCTTCACCAGGGAGAACAATCCTGAGAGCCCTGTGCTGGGGGTGAGACAAGTAAATGGCAGCTCTCCCACAAGCTGTAAGGCTCAAAACAACAGCCCCACCATCTCCCCAGCCTTTAGAGCAATGGAGGTGCTTTGGTTTGAACCAGTGAGTCCCTCACTAGACCAGAAAATTGGGTAGAAATGAAGCATCTCTTGGAAAGAGTTTAGGTCTTCACTGACAAAGGAAAAAAAACAAAGGACAGCAACACCAATTTATGGTAACGCACATGAGATGAAATCCAGGTGAAGACAGGGTAATAATTGAGGCTCTTAGCTCCATTAGCAGGTCAAGGTGAACTCTCAGCCCTCTACTCTCCATGTCCTGGTTGTCAGGGGAAGTGTTTTTGCCCAGCCCTCTGCTTGAGTGTGCACTGCCTATTTCCCAGCCAGAGACAAACAAATTGAAGCACATCTAGCGTGTGACAGGGTGGAGGAAGCAGGATGATCTGCCTCTCCATAACCAGACCCAGCTGGGTTATTCCTGCACAAGACAGCAATGAATTTAAGTTAAAATGATACCAACCAGATTGAAATGCAATTAAAGGAGTTCCCTCAGGGCTGTGGATCCAATTAGTAGCATACCTTTAATTACACCAGTGCAGTTTCAAACAGACACGTGCCGAGAGGGCCAGCAGCACAGAGCTGAAGCCTGCCTGGTGACCCATATCCATGAGGTCCCAGAGGAGGTGCACATGGGTTTGTATCACCAACAGTGGCCTGCTCCTCCCCTGGGAAAGAGCCCCCAGGGTGGCCCAGAATGGCCTGGGAGCAAGGCAGAGGAGAAACACAGAAACCATTCTCAGCTTTGTAAGAGCAATTTTCTCCAGTAGACAGTTGCTGGAAAACAATTAAGATCCAAGTGCTTCTAAAAGGTTTTTCCATACTTTTTTATACATGAAATTTCCCTCTTGCAGTGCCAGAATGTACCCTGCCTCCAGGAACCATGAAAGTTAAAGCACTGGAGTTGACTTTGATAAGAAACATTAAAAAATTAACAATGCAAACATTAACAATTGCTAGAAGCACCAGAGCAATTCTAGCTGTCCCATGGCCATCTCTGTGGAGTTACATGAGGTAAAAGAACCCAAAATTCCTCCCCACCTTTAACCTTGAGCATAATGTCAGCCCCAAAGCAGCCAGCTGTGAGTCTGGAGTATGGTCCTTGGTCTAGAGTCTAAACTGAAGTCCGAGTCAAAGCCTGTAGTCAGGCTGCTCTGGATAGCAGCGGGCTGTGCAACTTGCTTGTATCCCCAGATTCTTATTTAAAATCCTGTCAAAGAGAGAAAGTAGAGCTGAAGGAGGCTCTCCTTTGCCCATCGTGCCACAGAGCCTGAGGGCTGGCATGCGTCGATAACCCAGGTACCCTGTTCTAATGCAAACTCACATCAACTTGCACCGCATCGAGCCCTGGGATCAATTCTGAGAGGTGCACGGAAGCAGGTGCTTCATCCATCTTCACATGCTCCTTCTCAAGTGTTTCTTTAAGTACCTTCAATGTCAGCAAAACGAGCAAAAGTTGAGAGCATAGGCTTAATCAGATTAACAATTATAATCATTCCCATCCATCACTGCAAAGCAGCTGCGGTGCTGCCGAATCCGTTCTGCTGCAGGAACCCAGGGAATCATAGCCACACCTGATCAGCCAGACAAGGGCAGCTCTGAGCTTGCCATAAAGAGGAAGAGAGCCATTGCTCAGCCTGAATCCCTTCATTCATTTTTTTATGAGCCTCCAGAGCCTTCCCAGAAATTATTAAAGCCTCTCTGAGGAGTCAACACCTCCTGGGCTGGTGCTCACGCTGTGGTAATGCCCCAGGTGCACTTGCTGGGGCATGGGCAGTGAGGCCTCTCCCCTCACCTGCTTTCTGCAAATCAGCATTTGACCATCCTCATCACACACTCAGCAAGGGGCTTTCCCCCCACCACCCATAATCAACTCTTTGCCACACATCAGTGGACGGCAGCAAAAGCAAAGTTGGGATTTTGTTTTAAAGGCAAAGCTGGGTTTGTTATAAACCACCCTGGCTGCCCATCTGAGGGACCCTCCTGCTCCTTAGGGTCGGGTTATAAGCTAAAATGTGTGAAATTGGGCAGGATTAGGGAATACTATGACACTGCAGCAATAGGGACCTTCACTGGGAGGATTTGGGCTCAAGACCAGGTGGTGTACAAGCATGTGCAACCTTTAAAGGTCCTAGAGGCTAGGGCCCCCAGATGCCTGGGATGGAGATGTTTGAGGAGGAACAGGATGGTTTGCTCCATGCCTGCTGCCTGCCTTTGCCAGCAGTGCAGGCAGCAAAGCAGAGGGATGCAGCTTCAGACCGAGTCCATATTTCAACCATTCCTGAAATCCTGTGTGCCAGAACCAGATAACTCTGCTGGCCCACAGGAAAATGTCATTGACCTGTGAGAATGTCAGTGACCTGTGAGAGCAAGGAACCTGCACAGCTCCTTTGGAGACTCTTGATGTTATAAGGGGTCATTCTTCCACTGTGAATATCTTCCTACACGGGCGGATTTCAGGGCTTGAAATCAGCTCATATATGATGCTAATACAGTGCCCCTGTGAATAATATAGCACCACTTCTCCCATCAAGTGAAGTGGAAGAGACAAGTGTCCCCCCCTGGACTGCTAAGTTTCTGTATTACTCACCAGCCTCATCCTGATAAATCAAACCTGCTGCGCCGTACTTCCCTCCTGGCCCCTTTGGCATTCCTGAGCTCAGGCTCGAGCAGGAATTACAGGGGGCGCTGGCTTGGGCTGTGTAAGGGAGCACTCCAGCCTCAGTGGTGATACAAGTCCTTGCAATCACCTTAGGATGTGGGAAGCTGTTCTCCCATCCACCCAGGCTGTGACACAGCACCAATCTAGTGAAAACAATCTGTGCCAGGGCTCTCCCATGCCCATGGGCCTGTTTGCAGAGAGGGGCAGGAAAAAGGAGCCTGTCCAAAGGGTTTGGATGGCCCAGGGCTGGGGAGTCCCAGCAGCAGGATGGGGCTGTGTGGGTGCAGGGCTGGGGATGTGCACTGGGCTCTGGGAGGGCAGAGGAGCTCACAAACCATCCCACTTCCCTCAGGTGGATCAAGTGGAGGGATTCCAGGAAAACCAGAGCACAAAATAAGGGCTGTGCTTGCAGCATGGTGCATTTGAGTGACAGACCCTGATAACCCAGAGGGGAGGGTGCAATGGTGTCATCCACTGTCACAGTTTGGCTCTCTTCCCTGCAGAGCCTGGAGAAGCCAGACCTGCTCCCAGGCCAGAGGGAAGCAGCCTCCATGGCTCATGGGTCAGACCACTGTTTCTTCTGGAAGTTTATGGCAATCCTATTTGAGGATTAAAATGCAGCTGTCGAGGCTGCTGGTACAGGATTTACAATGTGGCCTCAAAATACAGGAGAGAAGGAAAGCTGCACTCTCCTTTGATGTTTGCAAGTGTAAACTGCAGACCTGAGCTGAACACACTGTAAATAAGGATCATTAATCATCAGCTAAGTGCCATGCAGTTGCTGTTATTTACTATAACAACATAAATCATCAGGAACTGCTATCATGTTAATTTGGATTTAGTATGGATTAGTATGGAAAAAAATAATATCCTCACCTATTTACAGAATACATAACTTTACTTGTAAACACATACAGATGTGCTGTGGCTTTTATTCCTTAGTTTCCTCCAGCTAGGAAGCAAGTCAGGAAAACGTTCTGGGAGATCTGATGTGAGGGATTGCCAATAGTTCAGGCCAAGCTGCAGCCCAACAAAATCTGTCCTGTGCTGACACAGTAAATCAGCACCAAGGGGAAAAGCAAGACCAGGAGGTCTTGGACCTGTTTTGCCACCCCCAGCCCTCCCTCCAGCCCCAGTGCAGGGCACAGTGGTGGCACATCCCAGCTCCTGCACTGCATCCATGGATTGCTGCAGTAACTCCACAGGTTTCCTTATTTTTTTATCTGCAGCTCATCTCTGGCTTTCACATTTGAAAAGCACCAGGCATGGGTTTTGTGGGATGCTGGAGCCTGCTGCTCCTCCCTTTGGAAGGAAGGCTTAGCAGGGAACGAGCATTTCATTTTAAATTAAGGGAACATTGCCTACATTTTTCATATTCTCCAGAAATGCCAGCTGTATTCCTCACTGATATATTATTTTTTCCCCTGATTTGACTTTATTCAAACTAAAAGGTGGGGCTGAGATACTCATGCACCAGAGCAAGGCTGGCAAGGCACCAACATGACTGTACTTCGTATTTTGGGTGTGGAGTTCATGCCAGATTGGCTCCATCCCTCTCCACAGATCATTTATAAATTTGGTGGTGACACAGCTTCACTGCCCAGGGATCCTCATCTCAGTGCCTGGGCATAGCATCTGTCTCTGCCCTCAAGCACTCAGGAAAAGTGGAGGGGTGTCTACTCTACCCCCCAAAATAACTTGGATTTTTTAAAGTGAGGCAGGTTTGTTGTTAAGAAATCACAGCAAAATTCTTCCTAAAGTCAGTCAGATGCACTCATAATCCTGGTGTTAAAGTTATAAAGGATAAAGTTATCTGCTTTATTCTGGTGGAACTGGAGATGCTGAACCCTGCTTGAAGGCGTGGAGATCCCTGACTGACCTCATGGAGATCACTAGTGCTGCTTTAGCTGGAGGTTAGTCCTGATCAAGAAATAGGCCTTGGTATCTGGAAAACAATTATGGTTTGCATTTTTAAAATGTAACTGGAAGGGAAATAAAAAGGATCTGATTTTTTGGGGTGGCCCAAAGACTTCACTTAGGCTTGAAGCTGCAATGATACATTTAAAAAATAGCCACAGGTAAAAAGAACAAAAGCAATGTTGAACCTGCACCTGCACTCCACCGGGTCGAAAAATGCAAGTGATTGCCCTTAATGGTCTCTGTAATTTTTAACCTGTGTTTTGTGTGTGCCAGATGAACAGACATCAAACCAGGGTGAATCTCTCCAAGTGCTGAGCCAGAGCTGAGGTTTGCATAAATTAAAACTGGGTTAATTATAATAACTCTAGCACAATAGGGATAGTATAATAAGATTAATTAGAGGGGGGCTAATAAGAGGGTTCAAGCCACAGCAGTAGAAACCCTGTACCCAGTTTCATCAGCAGCTTCCTTGGACTTGTCTCCCACTCAGCTCAAGGGCAATCCAACATCTAAAAGCCTCTGCAGAGCCTTGACTGTGTTTTCCTGAGCACCCAGGCTTGCCTCACAGCGACCATATGTCTGTCTCTGTCTGTTAGCAGATTGCACCAAATATTTTCCTTTCTTGTGGTGGCTGAGCAAACAAACACCATCTGTGGGGCTCGCCGAGGGAAATCCCGGCCCCCTCGGTGCCAGCGGGAAGGCGGCCACACGTGTCCATGGGGCTGACATTTCTGAGATCCACAGCCCAGACCAGAACTTCCCTCTGCTCCTCATCTCTGCCCATCTGCCCAGCAGCAGTCAGGACCTGGCATTTTGCAGATTTAAACTCAGATTTTATTGAAGAAAGGCTGGGCCCCACCAAAGCAGACTGCCTAGCCTGACCCAGGTTAGCAGGACTGCCTTGGGGTGGTGGTAGGTGGAAGAGGGCAAGAAGGCTGGTTTTGGGTGGCTCTGTCTTGGATGTATCCACCCTGCTGGGGGCTTGGGCATTTTCCAGCTATGCTGAAGTCCCTCAGCCACGGGTCTGATGGGGATTTTTGGTCTTGCTTGGCCTGCTTAGAGCCAGAGTTCTTGGAGGACAGCAGATGTGGGATGCAAATTATTCCCTGTTCAAACCTCTTTTCCTTTGGAAGTTAAAACTCGGGGTGGGGCACCACTTGGTAGGGAGGGTCTGTGCCATCTATCCACGCAACCCAGCACTGGAGCAGGGGAGCATCAGCAGCTACTGCAGCAACGGTGTGCATGTGGCTGGGCACAGGGTTTTCTTGTGCTTTGGTGTTCTCTGTTGCTTGCCTTTCTGCAGGAAATTCCTTTTCTGGTCAAATCAGAAGAGTAATTTAAATTTTGTAAAATCCTCCACTGTTTTGACCCATGCGAGCATTGACAGAGATCTCCTGCTGGGCGATGGGCAGGTGGAAATTACCTGTCACCTCTGCTGCTTTTCTGCTTGTGTTTCTGCAGTGCTGGGCCCAGAGCTTGTGCTCTGACCAAATCTTTTGTACAAGTGCCCTTTGGATTTAGCAATTCGCACGGTGAAAGCAGAACCAATGAACCACAGGCTTCTCTGCTGCTGCCTTTAATTAAAAACGCCATGTCTAACACCAGCAGATGTTCCTGCTATCGAGACTTGAGGAATAATTTAATGCTGTGTAATGCAATGCTGACTGTGCTGCTTAGTCTGAAAGTGTAATAGACTTTTTTTATTATTATTATTATTCCCTTTTGGGGATCAAATCCCTCAATATTTGAAATCTTAAAACTTGGTGGTCTAACAGCCCTAATCAACTACTGCACTGAATGATCTCAGCAGCCCAGTGTCTGTCAAACCAGCCCTGCACCCCACGATGCCTCTGTGACCACTATGAGCTCACGGAGCTTTGGGTGAGGAGCAAAACTGGCCCCAGAGGGGTGGCCTGAGGAACAAAAGAAGACAGTTAAAGCCTGTGATTCAGACATCTGGGGAGAGAGGGGATTCAAAGATGAGGCTATGCCTCCTCCAGTTTTTTCTGCAGTCTTTTGATGAGGAGAATCCATCCTGTTGCTTGCTGTGGGTGCTCTGCATGTCGAGCTAAGCACCCTTTCCTGGCAGCTGGTTTCAGGATGTTCTCTGAATGCAGGTGGATGAGAGCAGAGGGATCCCCTCTTCACGGAGCTTTGGCTCTTTGACCCCTAGGAAAACAACTGATTTACAAGACTCAGTGCAGCTGCTTCCCTCTGCACACTCCTTCCTGTTACATGATGAATCACGTAATAATTGTATATCTGTTGAGAAACAGCTGGGGAACTTCACTAAGTGGATAAAACATCAGGTAGCAGTGTATTTCCATAAAAAGGTCTTTACCAGATGGGCAGTGCTTTGAAATGAAGCACGAGGTAGGCAAGGATTTTTTACCTTCCTCCTCAGCCAGGGAGCTGAGCCATCCTTCAGTGCAGGTTTGGCTCCAGAGCTCATTTCCATTGTTTGGAAATCCCATTTCCAGGCCAGCACGGTGAGGATGGGCACTGCCTCAGTGGGGTAGAGCCACTGATTGATGCACGCACCAAACGCTGCTGCCTCACTATATCACACCACTGCTGAAACCCTTTACTGCCTTCCTGTCACGCAACAAATTTATTTTAAAGTGTGTGGGCCTTATACTGCCTGGAATGGCTTTACTTGTACTTTAAATACTGCATAAACCAACTTTAGAGATATATTTCTCGCTTCCCTCTGTTCCCTCCCCATCATTTTTTTTTTTTGCTTCTGACTGTCCAATTGGTTGCAGTAATTCACTGCTGAAGAAGACATTTCTTAGATTTCCAAGAGCGCCAGCTCCTTAACCTTTATAAAATTAAGGAGAATGAATCATTCGTGACTTTTACATCTTTCTTGAGCGCAAGTATTTGTTAGATGCAGGCTGCCCAGGGCAGTGCTTTGCCTCAGTTTAACTTACTTGTAAATGTTTGTAAATTCCCACATAATGTCTCAGCACAATGGAAACTATTGCAATCTGTGGATTTATCGAGAGAGACACTAAACATATTTCAGCTGGAGGAAAGGAAGAGGAGGCACTTATCTGGTTTACTGGGCTATACAGTATATATCAGCATCTCATATTTTGTGAACATAAATGCCAGGTTGACTCAAGAGATCTATGGATCACGTATTGTTTGTAACCTGCTCTGAATGCTTCAAATTGTGTTAAAGTTTCATCTCAGCAGTGAGGCCTTTTGCCATCTTTCAGGATCCCTGGTGCACTGGGAGATGCTGGGAGATGGGTTGTTGGAGCACAGGATGAGCTAAGTAACAGGGAGTAGGATGTTAAGATTACACTTGGCACCTCTTCATTCTTAAGGGAAAAAGAGCAGGCTTAGCTTATTTTGTGAGTTTATCCTGGTTTTGGCGATGTGAGGGAGCAGACCCCAGTCCCAGCTCCACCCCCTGCAGCCCAAGGGAAGGAGTGAGTGTGCCGATGTGTCGCTCGCTGTCACTCCCCTCCTGCATACAGCTCTGATGGTGCATGCACACAGGATGGGAAGAGGCACCAAGGATGTGCCAGTCCCCTGGCTTACAGGGCTTGGGGACAAGCTCCTCTTTGGGCAGCACCGGCCCAGGGCAGCTCTGCCTGCTCCTTTCCCTCCCCCAAGACAGGAAAGGAGGATGCTGTGCCCTGAAGCAGCTCATTGCACTCAGATCATGTTAGACACACATCCAAGCCCGAGCACCCGACACCCACACGTGACCCTTACAAGGTGTGCTTTGTCACACAAACTGGTTTTTGTTGCACTTCCACTCTCTCCTCCGTGGCTNGGGCAGCACGGGCCCAGGGCAGCTCTGCCTGCTCCTTTCCCCCCCCCAAGACAGGAAAGGAGGATGCTGTGCCCTGAAGCAGCTCATTGCACTCAGATCATGTTAGACACACATCCAAGCCCGAGCACCCGACACCCACACGTGTCCCTTACAAGGTGTGCTTTGTCACACAAACTGGTTTTTGTTGCACTTCCACTCTCTCCTCCGTGGCTGCGGATCTGCTGTTCTTCCCTGGCGGATCTGGTGTTCTTCCCTGGCGGATCTGCTGTTCTTCCCTGGCGGATCTGCTGTTCTTCCCCGGCGGATCTGCTGTTCTTCCCCGGTGGATCTGCTGTTCTTCCCCGGTGGATCTGCTGTTCCTTCTCCAGTGGATCTGCCGTTCTTTCTCCAGTGGATCTGCCATTCTTCCCTGGCGGATCTGCTGTTCTTCGCCCAGCGGATCTGCCATTCTTTCCCCGGCAGATCTGCTGTTCTTCCCCGGCGGATCTCCTGTTCTTTCCCCGGCAGATCTGCCGTTCTTTCCCCAACAGATCTGCTCTTCTTTCACCAGTGGATCTGCTGGTCTTCCCCGGCAGATCTGCTCTTCTTTCACCAGTGGATCTGCCGTTCTTTCTCCAGTGGATCTGCCATTCTTTCTCCAGTGGATCTGCCGTTCTTTCTCCAGTGGATCTGCCGTTCTTTCTCCAGTGGATCTGCCGTTCTTTCTCCGGCGGATCTGCCGTTCTTTCTCCCGCGGATCTGCCGTTCTTTCTTCGGTGGATCTGCCATTCTTTCCCCGGCGGATCTGCCGTTCTTTCCCCAGTGGATCTGCCGTTCTTTCCCCGGTGGATCTGCCATTCTTTCCCCGGTGGATCTGCCGTTCTTTCCCCGGCGGATCTGCCGTTCTTTCCCCGGTGGATCTGCCGTTCTTTCCCCGGTGGATCTGCCGTTCTTTCTCTGGCGGATCTGCCGTTCTTTCCCTGGCGGATCTGCACCGCCGGCGGTGCCGGGCTGTCGGCAGAGGGGACAGCATGCCATGTCACTAACACAGCAGGCCTTCCCTGAGCGCCAGGAAGCAGGAGCGCATTCCATGGGCACAGCCGCACTTTTCACAGCTGGATCTGAGCGCGGTGATGCAGCTCCTGCGCTTCCGACGGCAGCAAACAGCCCTGCTGAGCAAGGATCGGCGTGCTGGCATCCCTGCCGCTCTGAACCTGGTTCTGGTGACAGTGTCACCTGCAAAGGCTCCTGTTTGACCTTTAGGGATTGGGAGTCGCCATGAATGCAGAGAGCGTGACACTGCTTCAGCCTGCGATATGTCAGCTTTGCCCAGACGAAAAGCAGCAAACGCTCTCAGATCCAAAGTGCTGAGAGATTTCACAATTCCATGTCCTGTGTCGAGCTCACTTCCCTGCACCTCTGGCTCATATTAGTAAAAAAAGATAACTATTTAGCCTTCACTAAATAAAGAAAAAAAATACATAAAATTTACAATTTAGACCATCTCCAGTGTTCAGGAGCCACAGAGGGAACAAGCTACAAAAGCAGAGTGTGATACTTGAAAACTGGAGAACCTCCCACTTGGAAGACATTAATAACTTATTAAGAAATATTCCAGCCCTGATTTAACACCCATTTAAGTACAACTCCTTCTGTCTAGATAAGGTAAGGCTGGGACACCCCTCTGATGGCTGTTTTCTATGACTGTCGCAAACCAAATTTTGCAGCTCCACGTGGCCATGTCCTTTTATGATGAAGTTCCCTCAAAGAATAACTCGCTTGCTTTAATCATGTTTTCTCTGAGATTTATGGCTTGATGCTTATTCACTGACGGAGCTTCTCCACGTGAAATGTCAGTAAGCCAGTTATAAATTGCTCCTGGCATTCCTGCTCTATCTTTTACTTGGCCAGGGGTATTTCTACCTGAAAGTGATAAATTCCTGCTATAACTGCTTTATGTGCTTCAGTAATTATGCTGTAGAGGGATGGTGTGGGCTGCATCTCTGTGCAGGTACTGCCTAAAAAACATCAGCCTGCAAAAGTGGGAGATTGGGCTGTGGCCTGGGGTGCTGCAGGACACAGAGGCTGAGGGAAAACGACCCTGGAAACCCGAAATAACACTGACTTGTGAGGTATCTCTGCCAGAAGAAACTGAGGAATGCGTAGAAGAGAGAGAAGAAAATGAAATGCTTAAAGTGGAAAGGCGTTGGCACTAGGCAGGTGCTGTGCCTGTGCTGGGTGCCAGACATGAAGGGTGGGTGCCCTCAGCACCACAATGCCATGTATATTCATGCTGTGTTAGACATGTTTGTTACAGATGCACAAACACTGGAAAGATGTACATAGGAGCATCAGGTTTGGGTATGTGATCAATTAGGATGCTGTTGTGGTATCTAGACGGGCTGAACCAACAGCATGAGGCTCAAGAAGGCCAAGTGGGTCCAGCCACAATAACCCCCTGCAGCTCCAGGCTGGGGCAGAGGGGCTGGAAACCTGGGAAAGGCCCTGGAGGTGCCAGAGGCAGTGGCTGAACATGAGCCCAGGTAGGCAAAAAGGCCAATGGCACCTGGCCTGTATCAGGAATAGTGTGGCCACAGGACCAGGGAAGTGATTTTTCCCCAGTGCCGGGCACTGGTGAGGCTGCACCTCAAGTGTCATGTCCAGTTCTGGGCACTTCAGGACAAGATGGATATCTGCTGGAGCAGGTCAAAAGAAAGGCAGTGGAGCTGGGGAAGGGTTTGGAGCACCGGGAGGGGCTGAAGGAGCCGGGAAAAAGGAGCTCAGGCTGGAGAAAAGGAGGCACAGGGGGGAGTTTCTGGCTCTGCACAACTCCCTGACAGGAGGTGACAACCTGGGGGTCGGGCTGTGCTCCCAGGGAACAGGGTCAGGAGGAGAGGAAATGGCTTCAAGCTGCTTGAAGATATAATGTCATTTGCCCCTAAAGTTCTGAGGTTCAGACACTCTGGATTCTGCAATAGACTTAAGAGACTTGTGCGGACCCATTTCTTCTACTACACCCAAATTCAGAAGTTTAAACTGAGTCCTGTAAGAAACTTGTGCAGTTTGATGTTCCTAGAGACAAAAAGACCCATTTCCCCTCAAGACTCTCAAGCCATTCTTCCAGACCTAGTCGTCCCTGAAGACGTCGACAGCTTATTTCCCCTGTAATTACCGACGACTCCCACCCAGCGAGTCGCACGTGAGGACATTAGCCCCCATTTTTCCTGCCACATGCTAACTTGCCCCCGTGCTTCTGGAATCTCCCCATTCCGCCCCGCCCGCCATTTCCCCAGCCCGTCCCTCACGGCCGGCCCCGCTCCGCTCCCGGAGCGCGGGAATCGCTGAGGGCGGGCAGCGCGCGCGCGGCCCCGGCGCCTGCGCAGTGGCGGCGGGCGGGCGATTCGGAGCGGCGGCGGGAAGCGCTGTGGGGGCAGCGATGAGGGAGGCGCTGCGCGGACGCTCGGGCAACCAGCCGACCCCCACCGCCCCCTCCATGGCGCCGCCCGGAAAGCCCTGGTCTCACACCCGCTCCGCGTTGGGGCGGCTGGAAAAGGCACTGAGCTGCTCCCGCTGGTAATGGATGTCCTCCTTCCCCCTTTCCCTCCCCCCCCACCGTTTCCCCCCACGGTCCCTGCTGTGTGGCCACGCGTGTTAAAAATGCCGTGTTTCTCCTTGCTCTGCCCACAGTGCCGGCGTCCTGCGGGAGCCCGTGTCCCTGGGGCAGTGCGAGCACGTCTTCTGCCTGTAAGTACCGGGGCTCGCCCGCCCGCCGCCGCCGCCGTGCTGCGGAGAAAGGGCAGGGAGGTGGGCGCCGCTGGTGCCTTCTGGCCCTGCTGAGGGGGAGAGGAAAGCGGGAGCCGTGCTTCCCCTGTGTGTCCCATGCAGGAGTGCTGGGTTAGGCTTCAGGATGCTGGCCAGGTGTGAAGGGAACCTACAGTGTGATGGAGTGAATTGTCAGCTTGTAGTAGGGTAGAATTCCAAAGTAACTTGCAGTTACTCATGTAACTCATCGTCCTCAACTCCTTTCTCTTGCTCATCACATAAAGCAAAAAGAGCAGCTTGGGAAGGTGTTTCCTGTTTCCAAGGGAGTTTTGCTCTGCCCTGGAGGGTTGGGTGGTGCTTGTTGTTGGTTTGGCCTTCGTTCAAAACTTTACCCCTTCCGATCTGCCTCTGTGGCTGTTTCTGCTTTCACGCTCATCCAAACACGTCGGCGTAGGCAGGCGTGCCTCTGCTTAGAGTCGGTCAAATAATCTGGGTGCTTCAAGAAACTGACTTAAATTAGAAGCATTCTGCCAACGAGGCACTTCTGAGGTGGTGGTGGTCGCGTTGCCTGTCCTAGGACGACTCACTGCGTTGTCAGTACAGGCAGAGACTGAAATGTTGGTGGTGGTGTGGAACCTTTTTGCCGCTCTGTGTGTCACTGCTTTTTATGGCATGCACATAAAAGCACGGGGAGTTAAAAGGTCTGCTGCATATCTTAGAGTTTCTCTGCACAGCACAGGTGTAAGCAGTCTGATAAAATCCTACCTTTGTTAGGGTGAAGAAGAGGGACACTGTCTAACATCTGCGTGTAAGCCAGCACGGATACTCAGCTTTGCATTGTGTTAAATCTGTAGTCTCTGTGTCAGTAAAAGTAGAGGAAACCCTCCCTTGTGGATGTGTATCTACTCCCTATCTTCAGCTGCACTTTTCTAATGGGAGTTTACAGTTTTGAAGGCCTGAAAGGTAAAACACAAGTAGAACATTTACTGGCTTTTTAGGGAGTAACTGATTACTGGACAGATGACCTCAGCATCTCTTCCCCCAGTATGCATGTACTAAAAGATTCAGGGATGATTTATTTATCTCCAGACACGTGTTCTTTCCCAGCTGTGGCCATTAATTGCTGCAGAATATTCTTGAAGAGAGGCCTTTTACAAGAGCACATAGGGACAGGACATGGGGGAATGGCTTCATGCTGAAAGAGAGCAGATTTATATTGGATATTAGGGAGCAATTCTTCCCTTTGGGAGGAGGTGAGGCCCTGGCACAGGTTATCCAGAGAAGCTTTGGTTGTCCTGTCTCTGGAAGTGTCCAAGACCAGGTTGGATGAGGCTTGGAGCAACCTGGGATAGTGGAAGGTGTCCCTGCCCATGGCAGGGGGTGGAATGAGATGGGCTTTGAGGTCCCTCCCAACTGGAACCATTTTGTGGTTCTGCTGTTTGAAGGAATTAAATTATTCTTCTTAAAAAGAAGTTCTTTAAATTATTTATTTCATTTGTACAACCTGTCTACAGATTATTTTGTAAAATAATCCCGAGAAACTTGTAAATTTTTTTTATAAATATGAACACATGACTTAATAAATGTAATTGTTTAGCTCTTGGGCATCTAAGGCCTTGTGGTTTTATTTTGGATAATCTCTGTGTATTCTAGGTGATAGATGTAAATCATCCACTGTTCATGTAAGCTTTGTGGGATTTTTAAAGAAAAATTTTCTGAACATCAAGAGGACAATGTGGTTTGCATTGATGAGACTGGAAAGAATAGCTAACAGGAGTCTTAAGCACTCACTAGCAGCTATTTCTTGCTCCAGAAAAAAGAGTTTATTTGCTATTATCTAAGTTATCATTGTGCCTGATCTTTTCTCTCTTCTATGCCTTTTATCACCAATTTCATCTGTCCCTTCATGACTGAGTCTTGGTCAGTGGCTGTTTTTTAAGATAAACCTAAGGAAATTGAGATGAATTTCTTTAGATGCAAATAAGGTATTTTCAGTAATTTTTGCAGTTACCATGAGCTGTTATCAAAAGTAAATTACATAAAATCACAATGTATTTGCCTCACCTTTATAATCTCTCCAGTAAGCTCGGGTTGCTGCTGTTTCAGGTAGGACCCAGTTGTTTGCCTGCCTGTCTTTCACTGATGTTTAACTGTTGTATGACAAATTTCTGATACCTCTTTTGTACCACTGGAATCAAAATGAGTTAAATTCTGTTGTATCTGGAACTTTTAAAGGGACACTCTCAACTCTGACTTTAGTTTTGTTACAAGTGATGTTAGGTTTACGTTTTGTTGATCTGAAGTTGTTAATTTTAAGTTCTGCCAAGGTGAGACTCTGTTAAATTTATGTTCTGTCAAGATTAACTTCTGTCACATTTGAGTGTTGTGATTCTGGTCCACTGCTGAAGACAGACATTTACTAACACACCTGGGGAGGACTGGGGCGAGTTGCTGGACCTGCTTTCTCAAATCTGGAGTGGAAGATCTGAAACCAATGAGCTGCAGAACTCAGCTCACACATAAAACAACTGCCTCTTTCTCACTGTGGTTTTACAGACACTGATATTTCTCAAGATGGGTTTCTGCAGTTTTGTTGGGGTAGCTGTGCTAGGTTTCCTGCAGCCATTACCAAAAGTGGACTACAAAACACCAACAGCTGCACATAATTAAGAGATGTTGTGGTTTGAAAGTCATTCTGCATATCCTTTGCAGTGCCAGGTACAGGGGTGGGAAGCCTGAGGCCAGCATCCCCAGAGGAGGAGACCCTGTTGGCCCTTCCCTTTGCTCCGAGTGATTTGTCAGATGTCACCTAGGATATGTGGGAGTCAAGAGCTGTGCTTCAGTCTCCCAAACACAGCAGTGCCCCAGCCACAAGGGCCTCTGCCTGTTTAAAGCACTGAGCACACCTAGCAGCAATTTTTACATGAGTAGTGGTCAGGTAACTGAGACTGTTGGAATGGGTTCAGTCTTGGCTGTGTGGAGCTGTAACCTCTGTTTAATAGGTTAGATCCAAGATGAGATGTAGCAATGGCCCTTGAATGTTGTGGTTCAGATGGCAAATCATAAGGTTTTCTTACTGGCATAATCAAAAGAATAAAAGATTTTTAGGCTGGTTTGGGGACAGGAATATTACTGAGTAAATCTGTTTTCTCACCTATCCCACCACGACCATCTGACATAAATGCTGGGAAAGAGAGCAGTGGTAAAATACTCTGAGCACGTGGAGATCCTCATGGGACTTCATCCAGGGACGTGTTCACAGAGGTCAAACTTCTTCACAGCATCAAGCAAATTTTAACTAGGAAAAAGCAGAAACTGTATTTTTCTGTGGGTTGGCTTTCTGGCACTTGTTTAAAAATGGAAGGCTGCAGAATAGCAGATGTAAAAGAACATGTAGTTTTAACTGTTACAAGCCTATTTTGTTACCTGAGGTGGAGCTTTTGAAAATTTGGGTCAGCTTGTGAGGCGTTTCCTTGACTGTCCTGAGAAGGCTCTGGAAAGGGAGGGGTTGCTTGATTGTGTTCAGCTTGAACCTTGCCACGATAAATAACTCCTGTGCTGCGTGTGTGGGCTTTACAACAGCAGTTTGTCAGTGCTAGAACAAGAGATTCTCACTGGGCTGTGGAGCAGTGGCTAACTCCCACTGGGTAACAGGTTTTCTTTCCCTTTGCCTTTCAGGTCCTGCGTGGGGGACTGTGTTGGCACCGAGTGCCCCGTGTGCCACGTGCCAGCCTGGGTGCAGGACGTGCAGATCAACCGGCAGCTGGAGAACATGATCCAGCTCTGCAGCAAGCTGCGGCAGCTCCTGGGCGCCTCAGGTGAGACTCACCTGGCTCTCCCTGGTGGCTGCAGAGTCCAGGCTGCTCTGTTTCATCTCACAGGGAATGAGCAAGTGCAGCCCTGCTTAAAATTCCAAGAGGCTGTTCCAAATCGTGTTTGGAAGATTTGGTTTGAGGAGAACTGTCTGTATGGATTGCTCGTTCTTTGAATCTGTCTTGCTAAGAAATCCGCGTGAGCGGGTTAGTCCATAATTCATTAGGATCCTTCTTCCCAAATTAGATGAAAGTGGGAGAGATTGCTGAGTCACGTGGCACAAAGCAGGGGCACAGGTTGTCATATCTTCTGGGAGGCCCAGTGTGTTCTGCATTGTGTTAGGGAGGGCCCTGTTAAAGAATTAATGCAGATATTCTCCTGCCTCTGGGTTTCTGTGCACTGAGTCGTGCCTGCTGTCCCAGTAATTTTCAGTTTGGGGTTTTTGCACATGGGAAAAATTATCTGTGTTCCTTTCCCAAAAAGGGGAAGGAAGCAAGGCTTAACTCATTTATTTTCTGATCCCTAACAATCAGATAGTCTGCTGCAGTGAAGTTTTGTCATTGCTGACTGTGCTTAGAAGATTGCAGAGAATGTACTCTGGGAATTCATCTCTGCCAAATTTTAGGTTGTTTGTCAAAGCAGGAAAAACTGTGGTGAAACAAGCGTAGGTGATTGTGTGTTTCTTCTGCAAGCTCAGAGAGGAGCATTTATGTAATACCAAATTTTAGAAAACATTCATTTAGTTGTCAGATACAGAATAGGTAATTCTTCCTTCATTGTTGCTTCCTAATATGGAAGCAACGTTTGTCTACGTTAAAGATTCTTTTTCTATGTCTAATCCCATCAGCACCTCCATTCATTTATGGAATAGCCCTTTATTGATACCAAAATGGATTTTAAGTGAGGAGGCTGGAAGCCTGTGTCCAAGTGTAAAGGAATACATTTTATATAGGTATAAAATCCTATGATGGTTAAATCTTCTGGAGCATAGAAAACAGATGATAGCTTAAATAGCATTTGAGGGAAACATTTTAAGTGATGAAGGCTTTTAAAAGCACACTAGGAAGAGAATCATTCTGAGAGGGACTATTTGTGATGCTGTAAATAAAGCATTTAAAATACAACATGGTAGCGTTATTGATACTGTTTAGATGTTTTGGAGAACTCTTAGAGATGGATTAACTCTTAAAAATTCGTCTGATATTTAACTGTACTAAAAATTGATTAGTACATTGAATTCCATAGTTCTTCTAAAATGAAGTCTGCATGGTGTGGCTAGGCCACAGAACTAAATGAGGTTCTTTTTATCGTCCCTTGTTCTGACTTAAAAGCTGACACACAATGAAGTTTACAAGAGTGTTTTATATGAAATGATTTGGGAGATGCCTTTCTGTCACTTGTCTTACATCTTTGTCACTCACATCTTTGCAGTGTGCTAAGGATTAGCGGAGTGGCCTTTTGCATGTGTGATAGTGAGGTTAGGAGAAAATCCTCCTGAGCTGGTAATAGTTCACTGTCAGGAGTGGCTTGAATTGGAGAGTAAATGAGCACACCTCTAAGAACAACCAGTTACCTGTTGGGGAAAAAAATAGTTGAAAATCATAGGCTGCTGTAGCTTTAGAGATTCTGAGAGCAAATTCTTCAGGATGTTTTGTCTCTCATCTCCCATAGATGTCTGGATACATTAAGTTCTGCCTTGAACTTAATGTATCCAAAGTGAAATATGTTTGAGTTTGGAGAATCACAGGTTCTCTTCTCTTGTTAAGGACTTGCTTTCATGTTCTTACAGCACTGTAATTCTGTCAACACTACTTTCTGCTCTTTTGTTTTAGAAGGTCAGAAATTGTATTTTATGTTCCAGTAAAGGAAATAGACCGAAAAATCAATCTTTTGGTGCAGGAAAGAAAGAGATGCAGTTGAAAAAAGGATATTTCGATATATTTGTTTTATGTCTCTTTTGCATTTTTGCTATGTATACCTTGTTTTGAGACAGTTGTGGCTTCTCTTAAATCTCATTGGGGATCCTTGTTGACACTGAAATTTCTGAGTGCATCCTACTAGTAATTTTTTTAGTCTCTGGCAGAGCTAGTGCGTGCAGTAAGTTGTGTATTTTTCTTTTAAAAACCTCATGGAACTGCTGTGACTGAAAAGGATAGGGTTAAGCTCACACTGAGTATTTCAAATACAAAAATCCCTGTACCCTGAGGTTCCACAGTAGACATGAGAGAGATCTCACTTTGTATTCCATTGGGATAAAAATAGCTTCTGCCAAAAAGCATGTGCATTGTAAGAAGCAGCAGCAAATAATTCAGGAAAGACTGCACAAAACAGCTAATACTTCCCTTTTGAATTAGAGGGAAACACAGCAAATGACACTCCTGGCGTGACTAAAGATGAATTGACAAGCAACCAACCTGAAACTGACTGGAAAACACAAATTATAGGTGAAAAACTCAAGCTATGGGTAGGAAATGCTGAGCCTCCAAATGAATTTGTTTGTTAGAGGTTTTCTATGCTTAGTCCATGGCAAGGTGAGGAGAGGTGCCTGACCTTTTGGCTGCCCTGTGCTGTACCTTTCTAAAGGGAAGCTGGCTGGCAGGCACCACAGGTAGGATGTCTGCAGCTCCAGCTCTTCAGCTCTAATGTTGCAGTGTCCAAGACATTTGGGAACTGACGTTGGTGAGATGATGGGCTTCACAGGTGGGTAATTCCTGAGGACTCTTTGAATCATGGGCATAGTGTGCATAAAACACTTGATTTATTGATTTCCAGTGATGATTTTGAAAGAGAAGTTCTAAATACTTAGACTTTTCTGTGTAACCTTCTTTCAAAAGAAAAGATTGTTAACTTTCAGGACCATCACCAAAGCCTTCCTCCCCTCTTCTCATGCAGAGCTGCACCTTGCAGGTGTTGGTCAAAGCTTCCTAAGCTTGTGCTGGCACTGGTGGACAGTCAGTGGGATCAACTTTCAACCAGCCTTTATAGTATCGTGACTTTGTTTCACATTTACTGGATGTGGAGCTCCTGTTGTGGCAGATTTCATTGCATTTCATGGATGCTGTGACGTTTTTCATAATATCTAAAGATGAAGTTTGGAATAGGTGGAATTTCTCCCTTTCCCCCTTGTTGCTGAATACTTAACTTGCAAAATAATCATTCTTCAGTGAAGGCACTAATGTTGCACAGATGGTACCAAAGCTCTTCCCTTTGATTTTTAATAAGGGACTAGTTTGTCAAAGAGATTTCTCAACTTCTGTTCTGAAACCCGTAATAGAGAATAATTTGAAAGGCACACAATGTGCATCATTATATTCCTTTGATGCAGATTAATGATAGCTAAACCACATTTTCTAATTGCTCCTGGTTTTTTCCCCTGCCCTAGCCTGCTATTGCACTACAGGAGAACTTGGAGATGGGAGCTCTATTTGCAAGGCACTGACTATCTCCTGGTATTTTTGTGTACTCTCAACCCTTTTAACACTTAAGAATTCCAATTCTATTAAATGTCAGCATTGAGAAACTTGGGCTTATTCTGTGCAAATAACTCTAATTTAGAAGTAATTCAGTTACTACATTGTGTATCTGAATGTTATGTTTAATAGGTAATTGAGACTAAATTTACTGCATTTATGATAGGCTGATTCTAATACAGTTACTGTGGATGCTCTTTATGCTATTGCAGGTGCTTGAAATCTAGGATTAGTAAGGCATGCTCTACTGATTTACCTTGTCCAAATGCCTCTCTGAAAATTTTTCTGAGGACACTTATGTATTAAAAAATAATTAAATCAAAATCATAACAGTAATGTTTTTCAGTCCTGTTGACATCCAAGCACTGGCTTCAAACTCAGAGACAGCAGAGAATTCATGGGGATTGATTTTATTGTGAGTAATTTTCTCTGAAGGTACTTTAACTGAATGAACTTAGCCACAAGATAATACCATCTTTATATAAATTAACATTTACTTATTAAATCACAAGAACTTCCCTTCAGCTTCTTGGCGCTGGATTTCCCCTCTTTCCTCCTCTCTCTCTCTCTCACAGCTCTCTGAGTCCATCAAAAGATTTGATTTTCAGGGAAAGTAGATTGGCCATTTGTCCAAGTTGCTTTGGCTCCCTCCCTTGTATGCTTTGGAAATTGAGGAAGGGGTAGCAGAGTCTTAAGAAAAGCCAGAAAATGTGGATTCCTCTCCTGGGTGTGCAGGGGTGGGTCTCTTTGTCAGGATATGGGCATATTTTAATCATGTCCAGTGAGTGGCTCCCTGTTCTAGAACAGGCAGCATACTCTGTTACAGCTCAGCTCATTGCAGGTGAGAAAAAATACTCGTGGAAAAGTATTTATTTAGCATGTTATATTTCCAGCAGGTTTCTAATAACCTGACTAGTAAGTCCCTGCTGAGCAGCCAGTAATGAACAGATGAGTTCAGGAAGCCTCGTGGTGGATTTTTCACAGGCTTTCCTGCTGCCAGAAGTGGTACATCCAGTGTAAATGCTTCATTGTGTTCTGCTGCTTTAGATGATACTTCTGAAAGACAGTGCCTTTGATTGAATTTGTCACTTGGACTTTAAAGTCTTGCTGTGCTATACACATCAAAAAGAATTCTGGCTATCATAAAATTGTTGCACAAATTACTTCTGCAAGCCGATTTTATTCTTTCTCTTTACTTGGGGATGACTGATAGTTTTAGCAAGGTAAATATTTTTCAGGGAGATCTGCTGGTTTGTGTAAACACCGAAGGCAAGAGGAGTAAATAGTAACTCGTGTTTTATATTTTGCATCTGTTTGCAATCAAGCTCTTCCTTTTTTTAGTTGTTATTGTCAGAATGAGATTGGATATGATCTCAAGACTAGCTAGTTCTGAGATTTCAGTCTCAGAATTTCAGTGCTTTTTTTCTTGTTTGCACCAAGCCCAGCCTTAGAGGAAAACCAAATAGCTGCAGTTCTGTACTTGATGATTATTTTTAGATGCCTAAATGATTGATTAACTAGCCTCAGGCTGTATTCTTAATGACACTTTTGGTCTGATGGCTTACATAATTCCTCTAGCTAAATCTAATATGTAACAGGATTTAATTCGAGGGGTAAGTAGGGTAATTGAGATCAAGATTAAGGAAACATTTAACTTTGCAATATTGCTTTGAAAGACAACTGAGAATGTCTGTTTTAGTGTTGAATTACTAGCTATGCACTTCTCTTTTAAGTGGAGTTTCAAATGCATTTTTTTGTGACTAAGAGATTGGAACCAGTGTGTTTGATGCTGTGAGTTTATCCCAGCTTGCTGTGAAAAACGGGCTGTAGTTACTAACACCAAAAATAAAAGAGAAGGTATGGAGATAATAAATTAGCCATGGAAAGTTAATGCACTGAAGTGAAAGTGATAGATTGTTGCAGTGAGTATCTGTCACTTTTAATAATTGTGACTTCGTATGGTTTATTTCAAGAATGCTTAAAACCCTCCCTCTCTTCTGATCTTGGTCTTAGTGCTGCTTCAGAAAACAAAACAAAACAAAATTCATATTAATTTTGTGTTTGATTGCTATAAATCACCAAGACTTTTGTGAGTGGTGGCCCCTGAGGTTTGAGGCAACAGAAAGAAAGAGTTGTGCATTTACTTTGGAGGACTTGTCCAAATAACATAAAACAGCACCAGAATGAAGGATTTGGTAAAAAATCTGCTATAGTTCTTTTGTGTCAAAAAAACCTGTCAAATTAAATTAGTGTGTAACTTTGACGTCACTTTTTATAATCCTTAATTTCTTCTTAAGCCACTGAGAACAGTATTTATGTCCTCAGTCCTGGTTCTCAACTGGTATTTCATGTGCTGGGAGTACAGGATATTCCTCCATCATCCTGGTCATTGATTTGTGATGTGATTTATAAAACTGCTCCACTGCATATTTGTAAATAAATGCTTGAGATCGTCAAAACACTTAGCTTCCTTGAAATTATTTACTACCCAGGGGTAAAGGATCAAATGACAGGGTACAACTGCTTACAAATTTTCTATATATTCCTCTGGTTCATCTGCTATATCTGTGGAATCAGTCGAAATTTCTCAGGAATGTTCAACATTTTTATGAGGATATTGTTTTTGCTTGCTTACTGCTATTTCTCCTTTTCACCTCCAGATGAACTGTAGTATCTCTTTAGAAAATTGTTTCTGTGCTCTTTTGTGTATATACATGCCTCTTTGTCAAACTTATTTCTAAGGAAAACTCAGTGAGAAAACCAACTTCTGTCCTCTTCTGACCTGGTCAGACCTCTTCTGTGCACATGCTGTGCTGTGAACCCAGACTGCTGAAGGAATTTCTCTGCCAGGATGCTCACTTGCCTGATGGATAGCTGTAGCTGCACTGGGATCTCTGAGCTCCAGAGTGGCAAGTGACTGTGCCAGGGCTTTTAAAGTCACTCCATGTGTCTTCTCAGAAGGAATGAAGGCACTCACAGATTGTATTTAGTAACACTTCATCAATTCTTGTAGTTGTTGTTATGATTTTTTTTTTTTTTTTTGCTTTGTGAGGTTCTGAAGAGTACTTCATAATTATTTTTACTCTTTCTTCATGCACTTAGATTCAGCAGAAGATACATGCACGCTGACTGGCTCAGACTTGGGAAAAAAGAGCAAGAAGGAACAGATAAAAATATGGTTCAGCCCAAGAAGCAGGAAGATTCGATGCATAGTGAACAGGGATCGGGCTGAGACTAAAAGCAATGACCTCGGTCAAGACACATCTTCAGTTTATGATTTCTTTCCTTCCCCTCCTCATGAAAAGCCCTCCAAGCCAAGCAAAAGACCAGCCCAGAGACAGATTAAGAAGACGAAGAAGAAACACCTAGCAGACATTAACAAAGAGTGGGGCTTAGAGAAACCTGAACAGAAAAGAGTCGAGGAGACCCCCAGGGAAAAGTGTGTGACCATCTGCAGTCAACCAGTAGTGCTGTGCACTCAGGAACCAGAGAGTCCTAAAGAAAGAGCTCAGCAGGAGTCTGTAAAGGAAGCTAACTCCAGCAATAATACAGAAGATGTGGAAGTTCTAGCACAGGTAGAATCCCCAGAGAAGAAGGATAACAGTGAGGCTGTGTGCTCTGCACAAGATAGCAAGGAAAAAAATAGTGCTGAAGAGACGTTGCTGTCAATAACAAATGAAGCCACGCCTTTGAAACGTGGAAGGGAGCAATGCAGGCTTCACGGTACTCCTCAGTCTAAAAGAGCAAGAAGTGAGAGGGGCGTTCCTGGGAAGTCAGGCAGGCAGGCCCATGGCTTAGAAGAGTCACTGCAGGGCTCCCCCATCTGCCCGGCCACTGAACTGACCCCGGTTCAGATCTCCTCTGCATCCAAACTCACTGGTGTTGGAATGAAGACAAGAAGATCTGCAGCCCTCCAAACTATGAACAGTCCTTCACTTTCAGAATCTCCGTCCACCCCATCCACTTCTAAGACTTGCAGTCAGGTAGCAACACCACTCAGTCCTGCTGTGTTGAAATCCCCTGGTGGCAACACAATTGCCAGAAGAAATTTCAAGGGAGAGACTTTGCTCCATGTGGCTTCCATCAAGGTAGGACCATCATCTTATTTCAGCTTTCAGCAGAGGTTTCAAAAGCCAAAGTTGTTTTAAAAATATTTTGGGAGCCAGTTACTTCAGAGTATCCTGTTTCTGGGAGGGAAATCTCATTTTGTGATCTTTTTCTTCTAGGTTTATTGGGAAGTTTCCAACCTGATTCTCTGATTTCATAAAGAAATGACTGTTTGAATGATCAAAGATGATTGTTCTTGGAAACTCAAAGCATTGCAGTGTCAGTTATACCTGTGAGTTCTAGAAAGTGATAAGCATTTAAATGTTTTGGCCTTGTGTGCCAGAAAGCTGTCTCTGATTTGTCACAAGGAGTTTAGGAAGTATTTCAGATCTCACAGAGTGACCTTAAATCAGACTCTGTTCAGTCTGAGCTGGTAACTCAGCCAGGACAAGATCTGAGTTATGTTCATAAAGATAGCTCTGTGAAATGTTAGTTAACTATTTTTTAAGCGTTGAGATCCACCACCTGATGCAGGTGTGGGCTCAAGGGGAATGAGGTGCTGCACCCTGTGATTCCCATGCCTGAGCCAAATGCTCTGGAGGGAAGGGACAGAGTTGGGGTGCTCTCAGTTTCATGTAAGTTCAATATTAATATTGGAATGTCACTCTTGATGCTGTTAATATCATAACCACTTCCTGCTGTGGTAGAACTTCATGGCTTTGCTCTTTGCAGGGGCTGTCCTTGCCCATATTTACTTTGGAAAAGCTGAGTAAAACATGTTCCACTCATCAGATGCACTCATGGCAGCTCCCTTCCGAGATGTCATTTCAAAGAGTTTGTAGTCTGGCAATTTAAATGTACTTTGTGCTAAATCATAAAATATGAATGATATGTGGTTAATAAACTGCATATACTGGAAGAATTGATTCCTCTATAAGCACCTGACATTTATACAGCACTTCTGTCTGTAAGACAGAGGCTGTTCTTGATAAATAACTGTGTCCTCTTTCAAAGGCATTCTAATAAGCCACCTCTGCTGCATGAGACCTTTTTAAATGGAAGTGTCAGCTGAGCTGAGTTCCAGTCTCGTATTTGATGTCATTAATATGGAATTAGGGGGGAGAAAATAAAACATTGTCCTCACGGGACTCAAGATTTTGAAGGAGAGATCTCTTGTTGCCTCTTGTCATAACTCCTGCATATTCCTCTTTTTATTAAAACACTGTTTACAAATTACCCTTCTGTGATTTTCTGGAAATTTGTAATGAATATGGTCATGATAGACTGGTTCTGAAAAAAATGGATCTGCCTTGACAAGTTTTCAGATAGGTGTGGTTTCCAGCAATATGCCTGATGCTTCTTTGGAACTCAGGTTCCATCTAAGAAAACATCATCCCTGCAGCTTGCTAAGACTTTGGAGTATTGGCATGTTGGTGATATGCCAGTAAGGTGGTTTTTCATTGCAAAGCATTTTGAAGATAAATGAGGAAAAACTAAACAGTTCATGCTGTAGACAAAAAGGATAAACATGTTTTGATTGTTGAAGTTCAGTGGTGTTGCTGGCACTCCTTACTAGTGTTGGTACAGCCAAAAAAGAAAGCTCACTTCCAGCTGGAGTGTGGGAAGTGGGATGGGCTTTTTCAGTCCTGTCTGTGATTTCCTTTTGGTGTTATCTTTTGATGTTTATAATTATTGAGCTAAAGTGGGAAATGGCTTCTGTTCCTTATTAGTTCTGCCTGTGGTTTTTATTCAGCAGCTCCGTATTCATTGAGGTACTCATTAGCAAAGGCTTATGTAGCTAGGTAGGGCTTCAGGGTGATCCCAAAATTTGCTTTGAAAAGGAACTAAAATAACACTAGGAAAGCGATCCCTTGGTTATGATCTTTTAACTTGCAGGAACACTGTATGAACTGATAAAACTATTTTGTCAAACTGGTCTTGAAAATACCAGGTTTTATATTTATATTGTCAGTGTGGGGTATAGATTTGTTGGTTTGGGTTTTTTTTCCTTCAAATTAGTTCAGGTTTTTTGGGGTTTCTTTGTGAAAGAAGCATTTCTCTTCTAGTTTCATTTTATGGGAATTTTTTTTTCTGGTTGTTTTCACACCCAGTAATGTTTTTCCATGTGTGTAGAGGCAAACAGACTTGAAGCTGCCACCCTCCCACAAAGTAAAATGACATCTAATTCTCTGTAACTTCATTAATTATAGAAACAAGTCTGTATTATTTTCATTAGCTGTTAGGGCCTAATACCCAGAATTTAATTAAAGCTAATTGAATCCTCCTTTTTTTCTTACTTAAAAGAGATCATAAACAACTTTAGCAGGCATGAAAAGTAAGAGTGTTGTGTTTCTACTGATTGAGGGGTTGTCCCATTTACTACTACTACATTTACTAGTACATTTACTAATTATTATTGAACTGAAATCAAAATTGTTCTGGAGGAAGGTTCTAGTGTGGATGAACTTAATGCTGAGTTAAACCAATAAATGAAAATAAATGTGACTTTTCCTGTAGCAAACGGCAGTGACGTTTGTCTTCGTAGTCATTAAAGGTGAAAATCCCAAGTAGTTCAAATACAAAATGTGAGCTATTCAACTCCAGATACTCTAAACTAGTGGGAAATTGCCCCATCAACAGCTTTTCCACATGGGAACTTTTTTACAGTAAGAGAACAAATTGTTGGCCAGGACCAGCTCTTCCATGGCAGTTAAATCACAGCAGAGTGCCGCTTAATGAATGGGTGTGGAGTGCTAAATCTGCTGTGGAGAGAAGAACCCCCGGCTCCTTGGCACCGCATTTCAGCTCTGGGTGGTGCCTGTGCTTCTCCTGCTTTGCTAGGGGAGGTGATGGGGCAGAGCACAGTGGAATTTTGCCACTCTGGATTCCGGGGAGAGGGACAGTGAACTGCAACGCAAGAGGGTGACAGAGACCTTGGCAGCAGCTGCACGGTTAGTGAGTGGGTGGGAAATAACTGGGAGAAGGCATTTTCCTGGATAGGCTTCAAATTAGAGGGAAACAAGGAGTTGTCCCTGCTCTGAGGAAAGAAGAATTTGCCTCTATGCAGAGCACTGACTTAGTTTGAAGAGAGAGATGGTGTATTTGGACCAGTTTTGGTTCCTTCCTGTCCAGGCACCCTTTAGTTTTGACAGCTCATTGTGGCTTTCCCTCCTTGCACTCTCAGGAGGGCTCAGAGAAGGGCTTCACCCGTGGCTAGCCTGCTGTGCTGGACTTTTCATGGTCATTATAATTAACACAAATGAAAGTAACAATTTATTATATTAATTAATATTATAACAATATATAGTATTATATTAATATAATTACACAAATAAGTAAAATAAAGGACATAATTCCTTGGAGCCTGTGAGAGTGCTCCTTTTATTGCTCTGTTACCAGTTAACACCACATCAGGAAGGAGAGCAGAGATGTGCTTTTGTGAGCATGTGATGGCAAATATCAGGATGGCTTTTAAACCTTGTTTTCAGGTGTCTGACCTAGTCAGCTGTGCACTTCCTTGCTTTTGGTACTGGATCTGTGTGTGTCATGGTTGAGAAGAGTATCTCTCCCCTCCTGGAGAAAGGAGGTCAAGGCAAATATGAAATAGTACAATGGTTTCAAGTGCAGGACTTGCAGACTTGGAAACTGGCCACGAGTCAAAGCAGTCCATCTTCTCAAGTGCTGATTTGGAAGCCTGGAAACAAATTACCATTTCTTTTTCGATAATGCTTGGTTGTTACTTGTCTTGTTTCTGGGGCTGGGTAACTTCATGCATGTTTTCTTTTTATTAAGGGTTAAGCACAGCTTCTTGTAGTCTGTTATTGGGGAACAGTCTGCTGTGTAGGGAATTCATTTGGAGGATTTTTGAGGTGAGAAACTTGCAGCATCCTGCAAAGAGTTCGCAATTTCTCTAAGCTCTTTAATTCTTATTTGTCCTCCTTGACCATTTATAAGTTGTAAATAATCTAGTTCTCCTACAGCTTAAACAAGCAAATGGCATTGTGTTTTTTGGTTCATTTGTTTGACCTAAAGATTGAAGTTGCTTGATTAAATTTTTAAGTAAAGGAAGAACTGTTTGGTTGAAGGGGTACCAGTTTTTAGCTTCATCATCCTGTACTTTCCTAATTCTTTGGATCTCTAACTGGTGGAATGTATTTTCTGGTAGAATACATTTACATTTATTTAATAATTTGACTTTTCGGTGAAAAATACCTTGATTAATGGAGATTGTAAAGGGCAAAATGGAAAAAAAAACCTCTGTAAAATAGGACTGAAAGGACACTTGCAGTTCTTAACCATATGTATTAAATTCAGGACTTGAGGGAAAAGAAAAACTCCAACAACCTTGTGTAAGCCAAGTAGAGATGGTTTTCTGGGCTTATGCCAACCGTGGCTGCAGGAACTAAATTCTCCTTGGGAGGAGGAAGTGCTAAATCTGTGTAAATGCTCTTCTGTCTAATCGACTGCCGGCTCCAGCTCTGCCAACAGATGGCCCCAGTGCCTTTCCTGCTTTTCTGGTTTTCCCAGCTCCTGGGAGCTGCGGTGCTGAGGAAGAGCAAACCCGTGGCTTTACTGCCTTGTCACTACAGCTGAGCTTTGTTATGAGCATAAAATGTCCTGAGCTTTGTTTGTTCCGAATGGATCATTCTGCAGCAGCTCCTGCCTCTTCAAGAGCTGGATGTAATCCTTCATTGGTAATTAGATTTCAAAATAAACACCTGCCTGTGAATTCTTAATGGTAGGAGCGTTTTTCTGCCTGGAGTTTGCCTTGTTCTCCCTTTCTGAACAAGAAGTGTCTCCACTTATCGTTTCCCCTCTGTTGCTGCAGACTGCTAAGAGGGTCTCTCCTTGTGTCCCCTGGTTATGGCTTCTTAGTGGAGACTGGTGATTTTCCTGCTGCATCAGATATACCCAAGGAACTAAATGTGCAAAATTAATTTCAGCATTAGTCAAAGCACATCTTTATGCAGCATGTTGGAATTAGTCATTCCATACTAATAGGTGTAGTTTCTTCCATGCTGTATTTGTGCCTGGGATTTGCACCTACATGGTCCTTGCTCTTCCTTGTTTAGTTTAGCAAAGCATTTATTAGCTTATAAATGTTAGTAATTCCATCAACTTTTATGGAAGTAACTAATGTAAAAAATAACCAAACCACCTTTTTTTTTCTTTTTACTCTTGGATCACAGTCACTTGGCTTGACTTGTCATCTAAACCTGTTACCAGCTTCTGCAAGATCCAGGCAAATGTCAGAGGCACCTATGGTTGGGCTTGATGATCTTATAGGTCTTTTCCAACAAAAATGATTCTGTGGTTGTGGTCCTGCTTGCAGGAAGGACTTGGTAACATGTCTGTTAATGGTGTACCACTTGAAATTTAGCCTTCTGCTTTTTTTAGCTAAGTGTTCACCCTGTGGTGACTGACTGAAGAGCCTCTGAGGACACAAAAGGCACATTCTCCTGCCTGTTTTGTTAACGTCTCTCTTGTAATGCTGATTGGCAGCGCCCATCCAGTCACTGCACAGCTCATGACAGCTTTCCCTCCTTGCTGTCACTCTCAGCGCTCAGTGCTGGTTGTAGGGAGCAGGTTCCATTTACAGATGACATGATGACAATATTTATCTTCTGTAAGCTGCAAAGCACCAATTTTCTAATTTTGACGTGGGCCTGGATTTAAGTCAGGGGATGTTGTCAGTCCTGGTGTCCACACCAGCAACATTTCCTTTGATGAAGCCACAGTGATGTTTTACAAATCAGTACTCACATAACTGATCTGAAAAGCTCTGATAGTATCTGATGCCCACACAAATTATTAGCTGTGCTTCCTGCTTTAAAGCAGTACTCCTGAAATGTCAAACCCTTTGCAGTACATGTTTGCAAACTGAACTTTAAATGATAAGCTCAGCTCTCGCTCATTATAGATAATTGTGTGTTCTCTCTATCTGGAAGGATCCTAGGGCTGAGCGCTGTCTTGGCTGCCTCTGAATAACTTCTCAGGTTTGATGTATGTCTGTTACCTTGCAACCATAAAGAATATGCTGCTGCTAGAATCCTTTAATTGCTTTGGAAGGTAACATTTTGCTGGGACATCCAGGTTGTGAATGGAACGCATGAAATTTATCTCTGATGTGTTAATTTGCTTGATGGTTGTAAAGCCAGTGAGTTCTCAGCATTATTTCAGTGAATTTTGAGTTTATGGTTGTTGTTTGCTGGATTTATTTTTGCAGGGCAGGTCTGTTTTAATATTTTTTTCTAACTTAAAGAGTAAAGATTAAAGCTATTTTGTTTTTTCAAAGAGTTTTTTGGTAATAAAATTGGATTAAGTTTGTTTTTATTGTATTTAAAGCTTAGTATAGTATTCTCTCACCTTTTCTAAGGCATGCTGTTAGTAGCACCTAGAAATTCCTTGGTTTTCCACTACTTCAAGGCATTGAACTTGATGTATATCATGGATGAAGCTTCTCTCCTTCAGATCTTTTTTTATATAGTGTATTTGGCCTTGGCAAGAGCTACATGCCAGTTTGTATATTAAAAGTCTCTTCATTTGGGATCACAGTACCCTGGTGTAGGCAAAGTGTTAGCAGTTGTCTTGAAACACTTTATTTTGCCTAAAATAATAAGAGTTGAGGCCTGCACTGCAGAGATCTCCTTGCCTCAGCTTCCACAGGCGCCTTCTTACCTATTTATAGCTGCATCTGGATATGCTCCAATCTTATTACTAGCTTTGCTTTTCAGGGTGTCAAAACCTCTGATTCACAAATTCTGCCCTTTTGCTTCCTCTGCCTCATCTCTATTCAGCCTCTTTTCCATAGCCTCTGCATCAGTTTCCACCCTTTCCACACCTCCTTGCTTACAGTGAAAGCTGAGTACAGCATTTTTCCAAAAAGTGAATTAAAGCTGTTTTGGTAGATAACTGTCAGAGAAAGTGTCAGTGAGATTCAACATAAAGTAGTAATTGCAGTGTTAAATAAAACTATTTTCCTTTTGTGGAAAACCAATTTCTATAAGCTTGTCAGGCTTATTAATTTATTTCACCTATGTTTTCAGCCTGTTATTTAGATTAGCTTGAAAAAAATCCAGTCTGAAGGATGAGGAAATTCTCAATAAACGTTCCCTGATGTTAATCCTTGCAGTTTGACTGTAGTGGACAGATTGCAATGAACGCAAACTTTTCCATTTATTTTGAATTAACTCCATTACATGCATAGTTTTTATCCAGAAATATGTATTTGTGTAAAATGTGTGGGTGGTTCCAAATGAACAATAATCATTAAGTGTGGTCTCCAGATCAGTTGAGCTTTTGTTATCCTGACAATATCTACATGGAAGGCTTATATCATTACATTTTCACTGCAGCTAAATTTATAATTGGGCATCTCTCAAATTTGTGTTGTATCTCTGTATTTTCTTCATTACTTTTTTCATAACTCTGTTTTTTTCCTGTGTAGGGTGATTTAGCAGCCGTGGAGCAGCTGCTGAAAGACGGGGCAGATCCCAATGTCAAAGATAATGCTGGCTGGACACCACTGGTGAGTGTTGAAGGCTTCTTTGTGTCATCTGTCTTCCAATCAGATTTTACTTCATCCCTCCTTTCCTCTCCCATATTTTAGTTCCCTTCACGCACATTTGGATGGCAGAGAATTATGCAAAGTGAAGAAGTGATGATAAACAAGGTTAAAAGAATTCATCAGCAACCACTGACTGTCATTCTTCTTTGCTGGGGTGTAGGGCAGGCCACAAAGTCGATCAGCCTGTGACTCTGCAAATGGCAGAAACACAGCTAGGGTAACTCGAAAATGATCAGTTCCAAACAATGTTTGATATTTAATGAGTTCTTCATGTCCTCAGTGGTTTGGAAATATATCAAGTAGTGAAGTGAAAAAATTGCTTGATTGAATTACAGAAAATAAACAAAAGGTTCTTTTCAACCATGACTTCTTCCTCTCCTGCAGAATTCTCCAGATAGCCTGTAATCTGGTGGGTTTTGTTCCCTGTGGTCTAATTTGCACACAGTTAGCCTTTGTTCAGTTCTTCTCAGGGCTTTTTGCCAGTGCTGGGTTCCCAGGTTAACGCAGTATCCTTGCATCACCTTCCCTGCCCGTCCGCGGAGTGCTCGAAAGCCAAGGAGCTGCTGTGAGAGGAGTCCCTCTGTGAGTTCTGCTTCACCTGAGTTTCCCCCCATGGCTTTTCCCTCCCAGCACGAGGCGTGTAACCACGGGCACAGCGAGGTGGTGGAGCTGCTGCTGCAGCACCGGGCTCTGGTGAACACCACGGGCTACCAGAACGATTCCCCGCTGCACGACGCCGCCAGGAACGGGCACGTGGCCGTGGTGGAGCTGCTGCTCCTGCACGGAGCCTCCCGGGATGCAGTGTGAGTACACGTGGAATGCTGCTGGCATTAACCATGCCTGCAGCAGCCAGAGTGTGTTTGAAGCACAGCTAGTGATAAATGCGATTTATATGAGGTGAGGGGGTGGGTGTTAAATGTGTGCTTTGCTATGCTTATATCCTCCTTTTCCAGGTAGGTGTTTCCTTGCCATTTGGTTTTGTCCTAAGCTGTTCTGAGGATGCCTGAGTCATAGATTGCTGGAGTACTGGAGACTGTATGAGGAAAGTAACAACATATGCTTGCCCTAATCTTACACTTTCCTGTTGGCATCTTGGTATAGCTGCTGTCAGCTCTAAGATGCTGAGCTAGATGAGTTTTGAACTGCTACAGCTGTTTTTTGTCTCTTCACTTTTACTACACTACTTGGTATCAGAAGGCATTTTGCTCCAGTCTCTTCTGTTTTCACAAATGACAGACACAGGCTGAGATTCGGGATTTTTCATTTTTGCCTTTCTGGATCAAAGCACTAATCCTTGGTACACCTTTTAGTTACATTAAAAAAAGCCAAGTAATATTTTCAGTTGACTCTTCTATACAGTTAGGTCTTCTGAAGATTTTGGCATTTCTGTATAGGAGATGCTAAAGAATCTTTCAGTCTGTGAATAACCCTGCAGCCTGTTAGTATTCCAGGCACTAAATGTAACTTCAGGTGTTGTACTGTTGTTGTGCCAGGGCCTGTGTGTATAAATTTGAGTGCAGTGCAAGTTGTCAATAGGGATGTGTGTGTACAGAAACACAACAGGATGAAGTCTAGCATGATACAAGTTTCCTTGGCAGCCACATGAAGAAGCATAAACAAGTTCAGCTTAATCACTTCAGCTCTCAGTATTCACACTCTTGAAGCTTATGGAATTAAGGTGCTTTGTGGGAAAGCATAGGGTTTTCATAAAGTCTTAATCTTGAATACATTAGAGTTTAAAAAACAAGACAAAGCCAAAACAAGGTAACAAGCTCTCAAGACTTCAGCATGAAAAAGCACAACAAGGATCAGTTGCTCATCTTCACTTTCTTCTTGAGCAGCAAGGACTGCTGCACCTGGAAAATCTGACAGCTTCAGAGATTTTCAAGCCTCTTGAATGTGAGGAACTGGTTGTGTCTCACTTACCACGTGTTTGTCTGGTGTTTGAAAGCACAGCCCAGCCAACAGCTTTGCTTCGAGGTTGTGGCAGGGGTTCAGCTCTGCTGGGTTTGCACAGCCCAGCCTCCAAATGCCAGCAGTGGACTCTGCAGGGCTCCTGTTAGCCTTGGTCTCTGCTGCATGTGCTCACACAGACAGAGGTCAAGCTGAACCTCTTTCAGCTCATTGTACATGAGCAAACTTGACTCTGTTGAAACAGAAGCTTGTTAATCAGGGAAGGGGAGATTTATGTAAACCTTGAGCCCTGCTTTAACTTTTCACTGAATGTAGATAAAGTTCAGTTCAAATCTCTTGAGAATAAATTCAGCTGCCATTAATCTTTGTGAGATTTGTCTGGGTGCCGTGGCACCAATTCAGTCCTGTCCATCCCTCTTGGAATAATTGAGGCTTCCAGGTCTTCTTTAGGCTTTCTGTGGCTGAAATGCCACTGTGTGTGTTGCAATTGCACTGATGATGGAACGGGCTTGGGGTTTTCCCTCCCCTATTTTTACAGAGAAATAGATGTACAAGCAAAGTGTTCAGGCTTGCTCTGCTGACCTTTTCCAAGCACTGCCAAGAAACAATAGAAACAAAAACAGTGTGTCTTGAGACTCGTGCCTCCCATCCCTCCTGTGCCCCAGTAGCTTCCAGCAGTGAATGGTGCTGTGATCTTCCCCTGGATCATGACCTTGCAAATCTTACAGGGTGTTTTTGGAGCCACTGCCTCTGCCATTTGTAGTCCTAATCAAGCAGTGGTTGGATTTGTCTAGGTAAGTGGACTTGAACCTTCTTGCATATAGTTTTTGTTGGTTTTTTTTTCCTAGTGGATGCAGGTACCCTTATAATGGGGTCACATCAGACAAGAAGCTTGTTTTTCTTCAGTGATTTTTTTTCCTAGATCCCTGAAACCAGCAGACCACAGGAGATGAGAACAGGCCGATCACTTAAAATGGTGCAATTACAGTTAATTTCATGATGGCTAGTTATAATTGGTCTCTTTGTACTTAATGCTCACCTTCACATAATTATTTTAGGTTCTTTACAGTAGAAATTGAAGCAGTGATGAGCAGAGCTTGTATCTCCAAGGCTTATTTTCTTGAGGAATGCCTTGAGAGGTGTGCAGTGTGTGAGCTGAGACTATACCAAACCAATTTTGTCAAACGGATAAATTGGTCTAATTTTAGTTCACTTTTTTTTTTCCTCTTTGGTGTACAAAACCCTTTCTAGTCCTTTTGTAGGCTCTTCAGTCTCTCAATGAATTAACTTTCAGCCAAGGAGAGGGCCCTCCTTAATATGGTGGGACAAAGTGATTCTTCTTTATCTCACAGGAGCGGGGAGGAAGGTTTGATTACTGTGGTTACTTAAGAGTTTCACTTTAGCTAAGCTAAGTAAAAAGTGAAGATGACAAATGCATTCAAATGTTACTTGGGACACCATGAAATATCTAGCATGAAACCTCACTGAAGTGACTGATGTCTTGCTGCTGTCTTAACAGTAGAATTAACTCAGTTTTGTGTCTCAGTGTCCCTTGTGTGTTGAAGAGTTAATCTACTGGAATAAAAACAGTTGCTTGTGTTGAACAGCCTGCTTAGAGCAGTAGTTTTGAAATTTAGCACCATACTCAGTTGTGCCAGGTGAAATTTATTTTAAAGGTGTTCAGTGGTGACTGACAGCAGGTCCAAAGGCAGGTGAGACCCACTGGTGTGTGGAGGGATGTAGGAGCTATCTGGAAGCTGAGAGACCTCAGTGGGTGATGTACAACCCTCTCCAAAGAGCTGAGACTTTGCCATTTAAGATTTAGATATCAGATATTCACAAACCCATCAGATGGGCACGTTCCAAGTGCCTTTCAGGCACTTTTTTTTTTTCTCCTTTCATGTTAACTTGTAGTGCATTAAGAAATGGCTCTTTATAACAGGAAGCAGCCACATATCTTTTGGACCAAGCAAGAACAGATGAGGGCTTTTGCCAGAAAACCCTCTTGCCAGAAATTAATCCTGGGATTTCCTTATTCCTTGGCAAAATTTCTTTTTGGAAAACTGTGAGATTTAATAGTTGTGGCACTTCAGTTGTCCATAACTTCATTTCACTGACTGGAAGAGATACAAACTATGAATGAAAAATATTATATGGACCAGTGGACCTATTAATTGTCCTACTGGTCCTGTTAATCTTTTTACGTTAATCTCCTACACATAACTAATTTTTATTTTTATGGCTTTTTTCAACATGCTTGAATTCTGGCTTTTTTCTTTGCTTCACAGCAAGCCAAGTGATTTGAAAAATTAGATCTGTGCATTTGCAATTTCACAGTACTTCCTAAATGCTTTCACTCAAATGGGCTGTCTTTTCTAGTTCTTCATGCACAATAAATTTAGCATTAGTAAAAACTGTCGTCCTGCTCTATTTTTTTAGGTGTAGTATTTGTGAGCCTGACTCTGAACAAACGTGTGGGAATGCTTAGGGGTGGACCATGGTCCTCAATTATGAATGGCACTGGGACAAAAATGATTATAACCTACAGTCATTCCAGGAGGCATTAGACCCACGACACTGATGTCATTTTTGTCTCCTTATTCTGAGTCCAGATGTGCAGGTCGTTGCTGCCTAAGTGCAAGATAGTGTGTTGAACTTCCTGTTGACAGTAGGTTAATTAAAATCCTGGCTCTGTTTAGATATCTCAGATGGTGTTTCTGGCTGCACAGGTTAGGTTTCCTTCCCTCTGTCAGGTTCAGAAAAGATTTCTGCTTAGCACATTCTCAAAATCCATGTGCTACCTGGAGAACCCTGGGCCAGTCAGATTTCCACGTGGTAGTTATTGGGCAGTGCACTGAGACTTGGCTGCAGGATTTCCATTCACCACTGAGCTCTTCTGTGGGGCTGGGGCAAAACTTGATTTGTGGAGCAGCTTGAAAGTCCTGATTACAAACAATTACAAAGTATTGTGTAATTTCATGGAAAATCATACTCAGAAGACTTGGTTGTGTTGCTCTTCACTGGGCTCCTCTTTGTTCTCAGCACAGCCATCCTACTCTTGGGCTGGATTTGTTCTGGCTGTAACAGCCTCCTGCTGACTCTTCAGTACCTTGATGACTGACTAATAGGAGGCTGCTTGCACCCAAGGGTACATCTGACTCTGGAATGTTTAAAAAAAAAACTTGCAGAAAGCCCACTTGTATTCTGGTAGAAAGAAGGATGCCTTAGGGACCTTGTATTCCAGTGTAAGCACCTCACTAATTCCTCTCTAGCAGAAACAATTGTGTCTTCCTGCTGAGTGTGAAACTCATCATGTGCACTGGACTCATTCCCAACAAACCCAGATTTGTAGGAGGAGCACACAGAGTTACTGGTATTTCTGAAAACGCTGTTTGTGTGTTAGGGTGGATGTAATGTGCATGTCTAATTTTGTTTTGAATATTGGATAAAAATTCAGCTTTTACTCTGAACAAGGTGGAGGATTTCCCTTGTTTTGCTGGGTTGGATAAAGATGGATATGAGCACCATTTCCCTAAAGCTTCTATTTCCCATTCCTCTGCCTTACTAAAAAAGTACAAATATAGTTTTCATCCTTTCTCTTTGAAAAGTAAATTACAACACTTTCCTACTTGAAAAATCTGTTGTTAGGATGTGTTCCTTGTGCTGGTTTTTATTATGTAAATTTTCTCCTATTTCAGCTATGTTTTCTCACTCTCCTTAAGCTCAACAATCTGCTTATAGCAAATATTCTAACCTCTTAAACCATCTCTTGTGCTGGTGCTCGTTTTTTAGACCTCAGTTCCAAAGTTTGTCACAATTTAACTATGCCACTTTAACATGCAATAAAGAGCTCTTCATTCTTCAGTATTCACAATACTCTTGTAACAACTGAAAGAAGCTTGTCACTCTTGTAACAACTGAAACAAGCTTAAAACTGCAGGAAAAAATTGTAAGTGAGCACAGAATGAGGAGCTGGAGCTCATATTTGTATAGTTTAATTGGCAAAAAATGTTCTATATTTAACTGGAATGGTCTATGTGTTTATCTATGGTAAACATTCATGAGTTTTTCCCAACAGCCAAGAACCTTACTGTGCCTTTGGAGGGAAAAGCACTCCAAATCTCTGCTGCTGACATGCAGGGATTTCCTCCCTCTTCTTAGCTCACAGTGAAGGGTCAGCCAACTAGTCTAAAGGTGATTTTTGGGGTGTTTGATGATATGCATATATATTTCCCCTCATCTCTGGATGCATTTTTCAAAGGAACTTGCAGCAGTTTGAGTTGAATATTGGCCTTATTTAAAGAAAGGGCAAGAGCTACCCTGATGATGCATGACAAAGCAGGAACAGCATGACAATATTTAATGGGCTGCAACTCCCAGGCCTGGGCAGAGATTTGACCAATTATCTTTCAGTCTGCAGAGTTTGTAATATGCCTGCACTGTGCTCATTAGTAGCACAGAAGAGCTTGGGATTGGTAATAGTGTAAAATACCTTCCTGGACTCTTCCATGGGGGATTTTTGTGGATTGTTGTTTTCCCCAGGGGCTGTGTTAGTGAGCAGTGCTCAGTCAGGGGCACAGAAGGGTGCTGAGGTCAGATACATCTTTCAGATTAGTATTGGCCAAAGCCTCTCAGTTAAGTCAGAGTGGAGACTAAATAATTTCAGCTGCTCTTTGGGCTGGATTGGGTTATGGCCTTATGTGGAATTCCCTGTAGAGCTTCCTGGATTCCTGCTTTGCACAGGAATGTGTGGCCAAGAGAGAACTCTTCAAAGCTGCAGTGGTTTTGTGACCTGTTTAAATGTTTCTTTGTTTGATGACTAAGCTTGCCAGGTTTCAGACTTGAGTCAGGGCTTTGTTCTCATGACAAGCTTCCCCTCCATAACGAGCTTATTATGCCTTTGGAAAGGCAGAGCTGTGTGAGGTGGGCAGAAGAGGATCAGCTGCAGCAGCCATTATTCTCACAAAGAGCAAAGCAAGCAGAATATTTCCCCAGAGTGCTGGCAGAAGCTCCTGTTTGCTAATGGCAGTGATCCCTGTTCTGCAATTTCCTCCCCTTTCCTCCCCTCACTACTGTCCTGCAGCAGCAAAGTTGTGTGAAGAAGAAATTGAAGCCATGAGCTTGATGTGTTTGTAGCAATCACCTCTGTCTGAGGAGTGCTAAAGGAGGAAATCAGTCTGGAAGCAGAGCTAATAACTATGAGGTGCCACCTACAATCAATAGCTTTCAACAAAATTGGCAAACCAACTAAAATCTGACTCAATTGGCTATAATGTGTACTGTGGACCAGTACACTGAGGGAAAATGAGATGCATACTCAGATTTTGGAAGTGCAAGGGAGCTGTGGTTCCCAGGTAGGAGGCAGATAGCTCTTCCCATAAAAGCACAACCACATCAAGCTCCCTTGAGCTCCCTTGTTTAATACACTATGGAGAGTCTTCTGGCATGTCTCTTATGGCAAATGGAGAAGCCAAAAATACATTTCTTGGTTATATGACTGCGATGAAAGATTAAAGCTGAAAATTCTGGGTCTTGCAAATGATATCCATGTGCATCTTGAAACAGTTTAACAAGGACTGTGGTTTGTTTAACTGAACATTCTGCTCTGAACATCACTTACTCCTCAGCTGAATGCAGCAGCTTGTAATTCAGTATCCATCTGTCTTGGATGCAATTCTTACTTGAAGCTTTGTGCTTTTAGCTGAAATTACATATTAATAAGAAAGTGGGAGGGAAAGCTACCCAGCTAATATGCTTGGTTATTTAAGAATCTAGTCACATTTTATTTACTTAAACCCATCTGTGCTTGTTTTGCCAGTAATATATTTGGTCTGCGACCTGTGGACTATGCAGAAAGCGAAAAGATGAAATCTGTGCTAATGTTACCAGTGAAGAATGAATCATTTTCACTTAACCAGCCCTCTGAGGTAAAATGTCTGTGTGGGTTTGTTTTTGTGTTTTGCTTTTTAACAAAACAATAAGCCATGAATTCATCCTTTTAAGTATTGAAGGCTTGGATGTAAGTACAGTACATCATCTGCTTTACAGGGAGATTTAAAATAGGCTAGGAAGCTGCCTTGGACAGTATTTCTAGGATAAATGTGTGCCACTGACAAGCTGTGTAGTTCTGTGTTACAGCTTTTCTGGGAAGACAAAAGGTGTTTCTTGTAGTGTTGGTGTTACTATAGGAGAACGAGGCTGTGTTATTCCTCAAGTATCACTGCTTGAACTTTGCTATTGATGTTGTTTTTCTGCATATCTAAATTTGTTCTGCTTTCCAAGCTGTCTGCGAGCAGCAGCAGTCTTTGTTCCAGGTGCTTTTTTTGTGCCTTTAAAAGGCTGTTCCGCTGTCATCCCTTGTCCAACAATGAAAATATCAGCTCAGCAGTAGAAAATAGCTTTTGGGAGATTGTTTTGGGGGTTTTTGTTTTTCTCCTGCTTTGGAAAAAGACTTCTTAGGACTTGTAACCAGAATCAGGTACGCAGACCTAATAAGTTACTGTGTTATGAAATGCTTTGTGCTTCCTAATGAATGAGGATTAAGCTGACCTGGCTGATAGAAGCAGCCCTTATCTGCTCCAGCCTATGCAATGATCCCTCCTCACCGAGGGCACAGGGTACCCAGTGGCCAAAAGTAAACTGTTACAGCTAAACCAGGACTAAGGTGGCTGTTCCTTCCACCTGCAGCAAATGTAAGATGTAGCTCTTCCGTGCCAAATAAACCATTTTTAGTATTTGCATTTGCTTTGAGGTGAGTGTGTGCCAGGGGATGGCTGCTGGCTCACATGGATGACTTGATCCAGAGCCTGAGGCTATGGGGTAACTGGATCTCAAAGGTGTGTCTGTGCAATGGAATCCGGAGTATTTAGGAAAATCCAGGAGCTGAAGTATCCTGCCCTTGTCAGCATAAAGCTCCTCGTACTTTGCATTAATACTGCCCACATCAAAAATCCCACTTTGCCCTGTAAGCAACCAATGCTTAAGTATTAGGGACTTGGACTAAAAGGAGATGCAGATATTAATTATATAGGTTATTTAATGCCATAAATGTTAATATCTTGCTAGAGGTAGGTGGCTTTACTACTTAATTGGGATTTTTATTCTCCTTTAACACTGCAGTCTGTCAGACTGTTTACACAGTGTTCAACCAGTTCTATGTGTGCACCACAATTCTTTAAAAAGCACCAAAGAGGGCAAGGGAGCTAAAACTGATCCATGAGGTGTTTTAGTTCCTTACATAAGCTAAATGAAGTACCTTTAATGTGAAACTTTTTTCCTGTGGAGCTGATTAGTTACATGGAGATTTATTTATGGACCCTGTCCACTAAGCTTACCATGAATTGTGTTTCAAAATGCTTATTCTTGAAAAAAGAAAACTGTCCAGTAAGTAAGTTGGCTTCCTTATGTTCCCAAATATTCAGCTTATTGCAGAATTTTCTGTTAATGCAGGCACAGAGCTCCAGCCAGCCAAGAAATGGACCCCTTGGTATACTGGGGAGCAATCTTAGTGTGGAGCAGCAGAAATTGTTGAACAAATTAGCAACAGTCCTGAAGGCCCAGAGGTGCACTGAATTTAACAGCAGAGGTATGGAGTCTTGTTGAAATGTCTCTGTCCAAATATAAGTAACTACAGTTTTGCACTTTATTAAGATACTACCTGCAACAGGGTTTTTGTATTGCTCCTGGGAAGTGCAGCTTCTGAAATCCCTGAGTTTTATCTCAGCACTTAGTGGAGTGCTTTTTTGCATGTAAACACATATAAAGCTTGACTGGCTATCAAGGCAGGAAATTTCTGGGGGAGCCACAGTTTGGCAGTTTATTGTCAGTCTCCTCAGAGGCCTCTTCTCTTTACACCTCTTTTACCATCTCTGCTTGTGTCAGATATCCTGTAAAGTTTTTACTCTCCAGAACTGAACCTTGGGCAGATGGTGCCTTGAGAAAAGAGCATGGCATTGACTGAAAGTTTAGATGTCTTCTCACATGCTACCTGCCTTCAGATTTTGTTCATTAAGATTGGTGAAAACCAAATTATGGGGTTTGGTGGAGTTCTCTTCCCCTCTTTGAGGGCAGGAACATTACCTTAATTCCTTCTGATAGTTTTTCTTTGGCGTGCTTTGTGAATGAAATGCTAAGGTAATTTCCCCCTACCATCTTTCACTTCTGGATTGCTACTCCAGAATTTTGAGTGTTCTCTTAGCTTTGTATTAAAGCAGTGAGATCTTGTAGCAAGATTCCTGTCAAGAGTTAAATATAACTCTAAAATAAAATGCTATCCTGTAAACCAGAGCCTCATTTGAAGATTTAAGTGTTAGTGTAGGACTATAAAATCATGAGTTCCCTTTTTCACAGCAAGTGTATGTTGAAACCCACAAAATTTCTATTAGCTTTTCTACTAACTCAGATCATAGTCTCAAAAATCACTTCCTTGTGCTGGAAAGAGGGCCTGATAAATTATTATAGTCCGTTTATTCTTTAAATAATGATTGATTTTCAGCCAGGCATGGTTCTGATTTTTCTGTGCTTTTAGTTTTACTGATGCAATCTTTCTCCTAGTAACTCATCTTGTTATCCCTGATGTTCCAATGCCAACTACTGTCAAATGCATGATGGCTGTTCTGACTGGATGTTGGGTCCTCAAATTTGAATGTAAGTATTAAATATCTGGGGCTCCTTGGGGTTTTTACATAGATGGGATTCTGGAGAAACTTTTTTTGTTTCAACACCTGCCCTAATATCAATGCTGTCTTGACAAAAAGTGTGAGGGATTGTTTTAAAATCTCATAAATGACTAGAAATTTAGTTGAATATATTTCATGAAATACAACTACTGCTTCCTTGGTAAATGACTGCATTTCATTGTTGGGTCTGTTGAATAGGTCACAGCCTAAGTATCAGTAGGGAGTGAATTTCTTCATTGCTACATTAAGACTGATTAGGAAGATTATGGAAGATACCCTGGGAGAGAAGGAAGGATTTTATTGAATTCTAAGATTTTTTATGAGCAGTTTGCATTAAAATTGAGAGGGGACAGGCTTGCTTGGGATATGTGCTCAAGGCCTGTGAGAAGTGAGCTTATGTTTACATACAAGCTCAGATCTATTGAAGGTTGTAACTTCTAATCCAAGTTATCATGGAAGTCATGTTTCATGCAGTCTGTAATTCGTGTTTATACAGTGCATGCTTTTTTTGTGCAGCTGTTCTGTGGACTTAGACCCTAAATGTTAAGGTTTTTATTTATTTATTCTGATACATTTCTTAGTATCTGCTTTCACAGTAGTTGCAAAACCCATCTTCTTCCCTTTGACCTTTATAGCTAAGTCCCTTTAGCTAATAAGTACACTACAAATGAGCTAATTACCTGTGGAAAACTTACAGACAGATTTCATTCCAGTTTTCTACTGTGTGACTAAACCTCAGAACATAAGGATTCTTTAATGGCCTGGATTTTCCTAATGTTTATGAAAACACTGTGCAAAGCCTCAGAAGCTGCAAACTAAAGCACAGCATCAGGTTGAGCTCTGGACTCAGCGTTCATTTGGCTTCCAGACAGTTTGTTCCATGTTGTTTGGTTTTGTTTTTTTTTTAAGACTGAAGACCCTGTTTCTGTGGTAAATCCTTTGGCAGGTTCTTGGCTTCACTCAGGCCAGGAGGTTTGCATGCATTTTATCCTACGTGCTTCCTTTATTGCATTTCATCTTCCTGCTAGTCAGATGCTTAGAAAACTTCTGAGTGGTAGGGAGATTTCATTAGTGAGACCTGAATTTAAATCTTCACGGAAGAACTTTCATATTTAGAAGTGATTGGAGAAGAAAAAAATACAAATTAAATTGTCCAAGGGTTATTCAGGGAATATTTTTATGTTTTTTTTTTCACAGCTGAGTTTTATTTTATGTTGTTGGTACTGATTAGTACAATCCTGACTGCTAATGCTCCCAGCTTAGTAAGCAACATACTACTTAAAAGCAAGTGATTCTCCTCCCTAGTGGGAAATGTTAGCAATAACTCATGGGGTCTGATGCAGCTAAGTGCCTATAATTAACAGCACCACTCCATCTGTTCCCACCAGTCTGTTATCAGTCTTCTTCAGAGTCATTACAAGTTAAAGATTGTTATAACAAATAATGGGACTCCTGCTGATGGAACATTTGTCTAGGAAAAAGAGGTCCCTGCTTTTCTTTTTCATTTCCATTTATTGTGGCTTTTTGACTTCTGTTTGGATGAGTTTCCATAAATGTGATGCAAATAAACTTCCAAAAGTGTGTACATGTTCTGGTTATAATAAATTTAAGAAGTTGTTTACGGTTCACTATTCTAAATCAAACATTAAAGTGAATTAATGTTGAAAAAATTCACTAAAATATTTGAAAAAACAAAGCTCAGTGAGGCACTTAATGAAATGCTGACTATGCATAAGGGAGTGTTTGAATTTTTTTTTTTTACTACAAGGTAAGCTGCTTTTGACTGTTATCCCTAAAGTTGTATTTATAGCCTACACATTATACCACTTCTTAAAAAACATCACAAGCTTGCAAAAACAGTATTTCATTTGAGAGTCTCTTATGTTAACTCTTCTGTTACAGCAGGTTGTGAATCTTTCTCTTATAAAAAGCAGTTTCCTTCTCTTGGGTGATTCTATGATAGTCCTGTTTCCATGTGTCCTTACACACAGATCCAGCATCCATTTGTATTGATAGAGAGGTAATGGGGAATCATCCAGCAGAGTTGCAGCTGAGTATTGGAGAGCCAAGATTTAAGCATGTATCCTCAATTCTGGTGTTCCCTTTTGTCTTCAGGTGGGAGATTAGGATGAAAGGATGTCACCACTGAGCAATATTAGATCTTCACAGAAGAAAAATTTCATGTTACTAGTTGCTTTCCCACCTTTTCTGTCTGTAACACACTGTCAGCAGTACATCCACTTCCAAGGCAGCATGGAATTGAATTGAGGCAGTGTTGCCACCGTGCTCCTTGCCCTTGGCCATATCTTTCACTGGTTTCATTATTTTATTGCCTTTATTATTTCTGGGATGGTAATAGGGCACGGAGTGGCAAGTCATTATCCTTCTGCAAGTGGGCTGAGACAAAGATTCAAGTATCACTGTATTTCCTCTAAGCTTTATGTAGAGCATGGAACAGTGTAATTAAAACCAGCAGAAGTCTTTAATAGCTTTTCAGCTTGTTTTTTTTCTTCAAGTTATTGTCATCTGTTAAAGCAGGGAATGAAAAATGATCTCAGTAATGATATGCAATGAAACAAGCTTGTGTCAGTCCTGGCAGTGAATTGTCTGGCAGAATTCTAAGCATCTGATTGCTCATTCCTTCCTTTGCTTTGCTTACCTGGAGCAGCAGCAGTGATTCAGCTCTGATCATTACAAGGAGGCAGAAAAAACTGCTTTTCCTGTAGGGACTCTCAACAACAGGGAGTTGACTGGAAGAGCTAGGAGGCTGCATGACTGACATGCCAAGGTGAAAACAGCTTTCTGAATTTTCTATACCCATCCTTGTTTATTCTGTTAGAGCAGAGGAGTGCAAAGCTGCTTGACCTGACTGTTCTCAGGCTGGTCTATCTCTCTTTAATGCATAAACATCTTATAGGTAACTGGCTGATTGTCAGCAAAGCCCTCCCTCCCCCTGGGACACCCAAAACTTTTGATCACTGGAGTTTCATGCTCTTTTTGCACTTGGAAACTTAATTCAGCTGCCTCTTACAAAGGGACTCATAGCTCTGAGAGGCTTTAGGACTCTCCAAAGTGCAGGTTCTGGTTGTATTGGGTGTGCAGCTGAGGGCAGTGCTTCAAACCAGCAGGGGCTGAACTTCTGCACTCCCATAGTGTCTGCACCTGCTGGAAAGAGCTCACAGTTTTACACTGTGAAACTGCTGGGGTTTGCAGAGGAGAAAACGGGTGTGAGAATATCTTCAGTGTGGTGTCTGCAGATATTGGAAGTGGGTTGGTTTGAAATAAGGTCTAAAAGAAAAGGAAACCTTGGTGTTTCCAAGGCTCCCTCTGTTCTGTGTCATTCAGATACTCTGTTTGCCATATTTGTGAAGTCTTTTGTTCTAGCTCACTTCTGGTTTGAAGATTCCATTAAGGAAGCCCTTGGTAAGGAAGATGATGGGAAATACAACCTCACTCATTAAGAAGCCTGTGATGGGATCCAGAGGATGAACACTCCTGAGGGGATGTAACCTGACCTTAGGAAGGGCTACCTCCAGTCACTTTGATCATTCTAGAAACAGCTGTGGCCAGCAGTGTTTTCTTCCAAAGAAGATAGGACACCTGGGGCTCCAAGTGAAGGAATCATTTTCAAATCACACACTCCCAGCTTCTGGGAATGTTTCAGGACTTTCTAAGCATCTGTTCCATAGTGTTCAACAAATACCACCTGGATTAACTTGTACACTACCATTCTTAAGCAGATGCACTCCAGTCTCTGCAGATCTTGTGTCATTTGCATGTGATAAGAAAACAGACTGCTCTTGTTTCACCAATGAGATCTCTACCTCACTCCATGGAAATCTGGACTCTGAAGTCACTTTACAAGCATATAAGAGACAGTGTAAAAATTCTTTGCTGTAGCAGAGGCCAATAATGCTGTTTATGAAAACAAATTGAAGCCAGCCATGCCAAATTCCCCTAAAGGTTTCTCTCATTCCAAATTTCTTCCTTTTCTAGGAAAAAAAAAATCCCACCAGGCTTTACTCAATCTGCATGTAACCCACTTTACTCAATCTGTTTTAAAACCCAGTGGAGACTGAACTAAGGAAGTATCAGTTGTAGTCTCTACTAGATCTTGGACATGTAGTATTTCATCTTCTTTGTTGCTATCATGTATTCCTAAATTACTCTTAGCCATTCTAAGAGATTTTTGGGACTAACCTCTGCTCTTTGCTCTATTAATGCAAATCCAACAAAACTCCACTAAGGCTAATTGAGTTTCTGAGAGATACCCCTGGGTATCTGTAGGTGATTACAACTTGTTCTTGGCAACCAGGGGTTTTTTTGTACTTCATTCTCTTCAAATTGTTTTTGCTGATGCAGTTAGTTTCATTACAAACCAATAAGACTTACATGAATAAGGATTAGAGGGCTCTGATCTTAAATTTTGCAAATAATGATTTTTTTTTATTTCCAGTACTATCAGCTGCACTTGTATCAAAGGTCAATTAGAGTGGACACCCTGTTAACCTGCTTGCTCCTTAGATCTCTGAGGTGAGAAGGCAGGGGCAGCTGCTCAGTGATGTAATCAGGATCAGTGTAAGTAGTGATGCTTTACTGATCTTGTTAATCAGGGGAAAAAAAATGAGCAGTGCTCTGCTTGCCAAATGTGGTGGCACCAAGCTAAATGCAGGTGCATTAAGCTAAAACTTACTTCTGCCATGTCTTCCAGGGACTTTAATGCAGGCTTAGGTTTTGCTAAAATTTGATGCAAATGACCTTGTTTATACCTAAAACTTGCAGGTGTGAAATCTGCTCTTTAAGAGGCTCTGGAGGTTGTGATATTCTGTATTTCTAGGGCAGAACTCTGCATGACTCCTGTGCCCTTGGGATCTGGTCCCACAACGGTGTTGTGGTAGGCCAGCCTTACCCATCAGCGCTTGCACACTGACCTTGGCACTGCAGCAGGGCAGCTCTGCTCCAGAATTGAAATGCCACTTGCCTTCATGCAAGTCTTGCCCTTTCCTGGGTGATTGATCCAGCTACTGAGATTAAATTGAAGGGCCATTAACACGTCGTTGTAATAATCACCCTCTTCTCCTCAAGGAAGAGAACATTAGCAAACCTGAACAGCCTCAAACTTAGATGGTCCACAGCTCTCATTGGCAGTAGTATTAAGGAATAAATCAAGATTGGCTGGGACCCTGTACAAGTTGAATGGTTTTACCTTAGAACAGAGCAGACAAAATTTTTAGTCAGGCTTGCTGGTCAACAGTGCAGACTGCTAATGTGTGGAGGGAAACAATGCTTATCTCTGCCTCCTCCTAAAAATACAGGTGTCTTCTCAAAAGTAGGTTTAAGTTCCCTTCCATTTTTAGAAACCTTCTTTAGAGCTGTCCTTGTCCTTCTGAGATTCAATCCTGCTTTGAACATTTTTTTGCATAAGTACTTCAGGTGTCCATCTCAGTTTCAGAATGGAGATGGCATCATTCATGGCATGGTCACTTTATAAATTAGGATAATAGAAATTCTTTTTTTCAGTCCATTCATTTGACCAGTGCCTTGGCATCAGGTTCTCACTGATGGCTTTTCAGTATAGTGCTAAAGAAGTGAGAGTTTGATCTCAGGAGTTTTGGGAGTCAGTTAAACACGGCTCCTGTTCGAAATCAAAGGGGGATTTTGACTTAAGGGATGTAAGGTCAAAGGAGCTTCTGGAAAAGTTCTGGTAGAAGTAGCAGACTGATATACCCGTGAGTAAAGTATGGAGTTTTATTTCCTTTTGTATGTCCTGTTAATCAGCATGATACTGAGTTGGATGAAGAGGCCATTAAAAGGGAACTGTCTTGTTATCCAGCCACTTTTACACATTAGCAGCCTCAAAATGAAAATGCTTCTGAAGGAAAAGACCTGGGCTATATTGGATGGACTCAACACTCAGTTTTCACAGGAAATAAAATCCCTAGCATTAAAAAAAACACAAAACCACAGGTTGGAAGGGCCTGCAGTGTGTTGTAGCCTTCTGTTTGCATCCCTACTCTCAAGTGTGAAATTGGGATATTACTGCTTTTAGCACAAGATCATATTGTGGTGGTTGTACCATCTTCTGGAAGAATGGTAAAACTTGTACATTCCTGCTGCCTCCAAATGACACCATAACACAACCAGAGCTGATTATGCTGTCTTTGAGAGCTTCACTTGGGCTGTTGCATCCATTGGGATTCACTGCACCTGAAAAGGACAATGGAAATTTAGAGATCTAGAGGCTTGACACTAAGTTTTGTGTGGAGAAGGGGGGGAAAAAGAGCAGGAAAAATAACCTTTTGTTTAGAGAAATGAATATTGAATTAGGTAGAAAACAGCTTGAGGCCTCTGTCATTTTATCTCAAATAGGAAAACTGGGGCACATTTCCCTTTTGCTTCTTTTCTTGTTCTGCTATTTGACTTCTTTAATTCTTTAATACAAACTCTGTAGCATGCAGGAGTCGTTGAAGAGAAAGGAACCACTTGGCAACAAATCAGTGAAGAAAATCTGCAGTTAAAGGCCAAACTGGTCTCCATTACTTCCATTATTTTGCTTTCTTCCTTCTAGTCAGGAATTCTTCCTCCATGGATAGATAATCCTTGCCTTGCTCCCCTCAGTGTCATAAGCACCTTCCTCAAACACAGGTTGCTATTGACACCCATGAGTCAGAGCAACTCATCCTTCTAGATCTTGTATGAAAAATATGTTCACTAATTGAAAATGTACTATTTTTCCATCACCAAAACCCAGAGAACCTGTTGCTCCATGAAGGGATGTGTGTGTGTAGGCCTAGCTATCGCCTCTTAAAATATTTGTATCAAAGAAAATTCCTGGGCACTGAAAATTTATGCTCTTGGCTTTTTATGCTAAATGGAAAACATAACAGGTTTGTGAGACAAAATTTAAGACACAGATCTGGCCTGTTTCTAGCTGGGAAAGAAAAATTGAAATTAATGAGAATGCTGATCATGCAGACACTTGGCTTGTTTGCATGTTTCCAGTTTCTCCAGGAAACAGATGTCTGCCTTGTGGTTCTTGTGGGCACAGTGAGAGCAGGACACAGGTGGATGAGTGTCTCTTGTGGCCCTTTGGAGGGCTGTAATTACATGTGACAGGGAACTCTGGGCTCTCAGGCTGCTCGGAGGCAGTGTGAAATGGACTGAACTATGTATGCAAGGCAGACCTCACTGATCCTGCATTCTGTGACATCAACACTCCACTAACATTAGTCACTGCCCTGACTTCTTTTTTCTTTTTCTTTTTTTTTTGTTTTCAGGCATGCAGCAGTTCAAAAAGACATTGTGGTCTTTTGTATTCATTCAATCTTTTATTACTTTTGTATCACGTTTGCCGCATTTACTGATGCTGGATTACTGGATGCTCAATTTGTGATGTACTTATTGCATAAAAACCTCATCTCTCTAGTGAAAGTCCTTGAAATCAAGCTTTTGATGGTAGATTGAAATAAAACATGCTCTTAATGAATGGACATTTCCATTCTTAAGATTAGATGAGACTTCTTCCTTTACTGTAAGTGGCACCATTAATATCTGTGTTTTCTTGGAGGGAAAGAATAGCAGTGTAAGTTAGAGGCACATTGACACAGGAAGTCTTGTTGAATTGTGGTGATTTAAAATAAATAAATAAAATATGAAATAGCTTTTAGATTTATTTCTGAGTTACGAGTACTGAAATTAAGTTATCAGTATTCATTACAGTTATCAATAATGAATATGTAAGTTGCCTTTCTGGAAAATCTAGGTTTGCCCTTCTAGTTCACGTTAATTTTCCTTGAAGGAATGAACAAGTGCAAATAATCAATCTGATACTTGCACAGGGAGGAAGATATTTGCTGCAGTATTCAGGCAGTTGTAATTTTCTGTAGGGGCTTATCTTTTTTGATGTAAGCACATTGAAGGACTTCTACTACCTAAAATGTGAATTCCCATTGCATTTTGTGAGTTTGTATGAACTGACAGCAAATTACTGCAAATTTCTTTCAAGATCTCTCCAGAGCAGATATTCCCATCCATTGGCTACTTACTGCCATGGCATCCAAGTGCCTCTGTCAGTGGTATTTCTCTTCATAGTTTTGTGCATTCTTCCTTTTTAGGGTGAAACCCCACAGTTCTCTTTTGATTTTGTTCAGTTTATAGTTTTTATATACTTTGGGTTTCCTATTTTCCCTGTGTAAATAAGTTGTCTGAGTTAGAAACGCAGTGCTATAAAAGTTACAGCCTCGGCCACTTTGTAAATCCTCACAGAACAGTTTTCAAAATCAGCTTTGCAAACTTTTTCCTGGGTAATTCTTATTAATGACTGCAATGTACATGCAGGCAAAATGTTCCATCCTGGAATGGGTGACCACAGCAATTCCTCTCCCTGGAGTTAGGTCAGGCAGTACATTTTATGGACGTTGGCAATTACCATCAGTGCTTTCTCCATTGGAAAAAATAACTGGCCCTAAAACAAGGTAAAAACATGTTGACTCTAAAAGACAATCTCATTATGCAGCAATGCTAACAGAAACGAATGCCACTGTTAAAGCCCAGCATAAATCTCCAGTTGGTGCTGATCCTGGAGACCTTGAAATCCCATCTGATTTGTTACTTGAGGCGTAGCTGCTCAGAAGCAGCTTTGTGCTTGCCTTGGAATTGCTCCTTATCAGGCAGTTGTGTCCATTTCATAACTGCCTTGTTGGCTCCACATGCTGGCTTTGAGCTTCCCAGTGATCAGCAGTTTGACATTTGACATTAAGTGGTTGACCTTTAGAGGGTAAGAGGAAGAGCTAATAATTCCTGGTGTTTATAGCACTGATTTTAGTGCCATATTACTTCTCACCATCTCACTTGCATCTTCAGGCACTGTTGTAAATTTTTTTCAGGTTTTAGAAGCAAATTGCTAAAGCACACGAGCTTTGGTGCTGTGTGAATGTAATGTCTTGCATTCTAATAATTTTATCTTAGCATGACTCCCTAGTCCCTAAAATCACATGCAAGCCTCTTTTAAAGCCTGGGGTGAATAATTTTTGCCTGCCTTGGTGTGGTTTTTGTAGGGGTGCAAGCCTGTCTGCAGAGCTCAGTTCGAGAACAAGAAGAGAAGTACGAAGTCCAAGGTGGCCCGCGGCGAGGGCGGCTCAACCGGGAGCAGCTGGTGAGTTTTACTGCTCCACACAGCCTGGATTAATGGCCTGGGGCTGGGCAGCTCTGCCCTTTGCCACATGCAAAGGTGCAGATGTAAAATTTTAATGTGGTCTTGTACAGGAAATTTGATTATGTGCAAGGTGATCCAAAGAGCTGTGAACACCCATAAAGCTGTCATTTTTCTCCATTAGTGGAGATGTTGCTGTAACCTTGTCAGGGGAGCATTGTATTGCACTCTGCATCACACCTGATGGGACAGGAAGTGATGTGCTTTGGCCTTCTCTGCTCAGCTTTAGAACATAGTTCTGAAAGAAAAATGGTTTTATTACTATTTGTTTCCATTTAGAGCCTTTTTTACATTTAACTGGGTTCGTTCATGGTTACTCTCTGGATTACACTAGAGAATTTATTAACTGCATTGTAACAGTAGTTGTAAATATTCCTAACAGTTCAAACCCTGTTGTGCTGGAAAGTATTTCAACAGAAGCAAGAATTTGCTACATAAACAAGCTTTTCCTGGTTGCCTACTTACCCTGAGAACCTTGCCTGTTAAGTTACTGTTTTAGTTTCCAGTGGTGGTTATTTCAAATTATACAGGTTTTCTCTGCTCTGATTTTTCCTTTCCACTTTTTTCCTCTCTGTTCAGCTGTGAAGCCCTGTATTCATGCTTGTTTTTGTTTGTTGGTTTTTTTTTTTTTCTTCCACACAGCTGCCTAAGTTGTTTGATGGATGCTACTTCTATTTTTTGGGACCTTTCAAGCAGCACCAGAAGAGTGATCTGCTGGAGCTGGTGAAAGCAGCAGGCGGCCAGGTCCTGGTTAGGCAGCCCAAGCCAGACAGTGATGTGACACAGACCATCAACACAGTGGCTTACCATGCAGAGGCCACCTCTGACCAGAGGCTCTGCACTCAGTATGTCATCTATGACGTGGCTTCCAAGTTCCAGCCAGAGAAAATCCGGCAGGGCAAGGTGTGGATGGCCCCCTCCAGTTGGCTCATAGACTGTGTGATGTCATTTCAGCTCCTGCCTGTGAAGTGAATATCAAACAGCAGCATCCCGAGAGCAAGGCTGTAAAATGGGCTCCACCTCAGGCAGCTGGGACGCTCTGGCAAACTGCTCTTGAAGCTGGGATTTCTGGTTTGGATTCAGGAGAGCTTTGAGCATTTAAGTGAGTTACTAAAGGGGACTGATATGCTGGAATAAATGAACATACAGTGGAGGAGAGGATAGAAAAGTGTGCCTTATGCTTTATTTTTGTATTGGACTTAATAAATGCTTAATAAATAATCACTGACATTTAGTAACTGGGATTTTGCAAAATTAAACCTTTTGCTTTCTTGATTTGAGCCAACCTTTGTAGGCAATTGAGGATGACCCCATTTATGTTGTGTTTAACAGCTGTTGATAAGGATCTACTGAATTTACCAAGATTTCCCAGGCCAGAATTTGTATTTTTTAAAAAAAAGGACTTCACGCATTTGAACCTGTGCAGACATGTCTGGTGACATATGACATTTGTTATAACTTCTTACAGCTGGATTTTGCTGGAAATTCTTGGCATGGGATAAATCTTGTAGAAATCAGAGTTAAATAAATGGCCTGAATTCATCTGGAAGCAGACACTTTTGAGAACACTGTTTAAAAATCTTAGACTAAGATTTACTTATTTGTAAAACGATTGATACTTTACTCACTCTGTCCTCATTCATACTTGTGAACACGTAACTAGAATTCAGTTCTATTTTCTGAAGGCTTTTTTAAGCATTGAGATCCTTATTTAATGATTATAATAAATATTTTTGTAAATTTGGGTGGTTGCTCTCATGGCTACTTTAAAGAAAAAAAACCCCAGTGATCACAAAATAATTGTGCTTCACTTTACACAGTTGTACCTAAACAGCTGGCTATACTGGATCAATGTTTGATTATTTCATATTTGTTACAGTATTTTTCATAATGGCTTGTAAGTTATTGTCAGAATCTTATGCCCTCACTCTGTTGCTCTTATGTGATGTTTTGTATCTTAATTTTGTGAATTTGTAATTGAAAATTGGTGTCTTGAAATGATACACAATAAGAATGATGGTTGTGGACTAGTACATAAGTTTTGTGTGTTTGTTTTTCTATTGTTTATAATAATTAAACCTTTTTGTGCCCAGTAAGTTCGGAGCATCCTGTTGCATGAGCTTGGCTGCAGAATAAGTGCATGTCCCATACATATCTCAACAGGTAAATGACAGCACTTTTCTGTGAGCTCAGTACAGATGTGAAGATGGTGTACCCCACACCAAGAGCTGCTCTTGCAGAGGAGGAGAGCTGTTCTCTGTACCCACTGCTGCTGGAGGTCCTGTGCCCTGTAGAACCCTTAGAACTGTACACAACAGGTAGAACAGGTACAGTTTTCAATAGCATCTGCTAGATTTGAGTAGCTGGAGTGTCTTAATCTTACCACTTATGCTAGACTGAGTCATTGCTCTTCACTAAATGCAGGGCTCATTAATATAAGTGGGACAGCCCATGGGATGAATGTGGTTTGGGGTTTTGTGCAGATAAATGCTGGCAGAGCATGAGGTACCCAGTCAATACGGCGTGGGCTTGGGCATTTGTCTTAACAGTTACAGCACATTTTATCTTGGCATTTCATAGCACATCAATATACTTAATGCAGTGTTCTTTGCAAAAGTAGCAGTGAATCTCTGCAAATTTCTTAAGAATGGAGCTTTTCTGCCCTGTACCAGGTAGAAATTCGACCCATCAGTAATCCCACTCTGTGTCCTAAAGTAGAGGCAGCACTTTTACAGATTTTAAGAGCCATTATTCCTTGGCAGATGCAAAACAACTCAGAAAATTGCCATGAATGTTTTGGGTTTTTTAAGCCATGCTCTGAACCTTGTTCCCTTGAAAACAATTGTGTTAGCAGCAGTGTTTCTCTCCAAAGGCATTAAGAATCACTCCCTGTCATACTGGGGAGAGACCCTTACCCAAGATTAACTCTGGACCATCTGCTTCAGGTCTCTGCAGGAATTCAGGAAGAGCTTCACAGTAGACTTTGATGCCAGAGCTACAGCAGGTGCCAAACACTACTAAAGCACTGCAGGTACACAGAACTTAGAGGTCAGTGACACAGACCCTGCTTAATTTGCTCTTGCTCATTGTTGAAAGCAGAGGGATAGCCCTGGATAAAAGAGCCTTGTATTAAGCATAGATCAAGTCCCTTAATCCACTGGATGGAGTTTGGCTCCTGAAAGCAAGGCTCTAACCTCCTGAGGCGAGGTAAGGAGTGTGTAGGGACCATTCTGTCTCTTCTAGTCTAAAAACCAGGATGCACTAAAGGAAAGTACAAGGAGGCAGGCTGAAATTGGAAAAGGTAGTTCAGGAAGTGTTAGAGACTTGTGGTCCTGATGTAGCCTGGCTTAAGAAGCAGTGAGTAGATGAGTTTATCAAAGAAAATCTATTAAAGGTTAATAACCTTAGCTGTAACATGAATTTATATTAGTGTTCTCCTGCTAACCTGCATGTACTTAATTTGCACTCATGATCAGGGCATTTCATACAAATGTAGAATGGTTTGGGCTGGAAGGAGCCTTAAAGATCATGTAGTGGTCATTACTTCACATGAAGAGATGGAAGTCCAAGACTTGCATTCAGGATTATAGATATTTTTATTGATCTCAGTCAAAAATACTGTGTATCACAGAAGGGCTTTGGCTCATTCCAACCCCCTGCCCTGGACAGGGACACCTTCCACTATCCCAGGTGGCTCCAAGCCCCCATGTCCAACCTCGCCTTGGACACTTCCAGGGATCCAGGGGCAGCTACAGCTTCTCTGGGCACCCTGTGCCAGGTTCTCACCACCCTCACAGGCAAGAGATTCTTCCTCAGGTTAATGGTTTTCAAGCATCTTTTCTTGAAAATGATCTGTTTCTCTTAATTAATTCGTTCATCTGGGACACCTGATAAACACCTTCAATAGCAGTGCTTGGAGTTCAGTGGCAATATCAGTTTAACACAATAGTTAACAGAATAGTTAACAGAAGATAAAATTTTTTAGTAAATACTGTGAGATCTTTTTGAGAGATGTTTCAGTATTTCTGCAAATGGTTCAGGGAAACAACAGGCAACCAAGTAATACCAAACAGCAGTAGCTGGTGCTGTGGCTGTGTTGTCTCACAGCCCTCTTGTAAAGATAACAATCATGGGAGTGTCCAAAGGTGCACCTCTGGTAAAAAAGATGTCAGCAAGTGCTTAACCCATGTATGTACCTACACAGCCTTTAGGGGATAAAGCCCCTTTCTTCTGCTCTCTCTGTCCCAGGCTATGAGCTGAGGCTGAACCTGACCCAACATGGTTATCCCAGGTCAGCCTGGGCAAGGCTCATTGGAGGAGTGAGTGACTAAAGAGAATTCATTCAAGGAAGGGAATAATTCTAGGCAGGGGGTTGAAGCTGGTTCTATTTCCTCCCTAAGTCCAGAGTCTTAAGGCCAAGCTTATTCTGGAGCAGTTATTTGGTGTGGCAGTCCTTCAGAAGAGCTGCATCTGAGCTGGATGAATTTTCTGCATTCTGCTCAGGACAAAGCTGTCTGTGTGGAAGCTGTGGCCTGGTGTAAAACTGCATGTTGGTGTGGGTTCTTTCGGGGAACTGTATAAGCACAGGGATCATCTGGTGCCCCTGCCTGTGGTTGCTGTGCTGCTTCTAGTTCCTGGGGGCTAGCTTTGCTGCCAGGGTGGCAGAGGGAAGGCAAACATCAGCTCCTCTCTGCCAGCCCTGCAGTGCTGACACAGCTGCTGGGCAGGAGCAGTTCTGGCCTGGCCTGCCCTGTCCATTGGCTGAACTGCCAGCAAAGTCTGGGTAGCAGCATCTTGGCATCTTGTAGAGGACAAGTCTGTGAAACACAGCAGAACAAAGCTTTTCCTTTTTCCTCCTCAGGCTATTTTGTACTTCAGTGCTGGAAGATCACCTGGAAATGAGGTGGATGTGATGCCCATTCATTGGTATTAATCAGTTTGGCCCTTTTTCTGCCTTTACTCCCATAAGCAGTTTGATGGAAAGGTTTGAATCTTTGATATCTTTATGTTTAAAGAGCCAACAAAGCAGGCTTAAATACCAGCTTAAAAACTACAGCAGGAGGTCTTTGGACAGCTGGATAAGTATTGGCATGGATATGGGCAGCAGTGTCTCAGTGGAACAAATGAAGATTCAGTTGTTTTTAATAGCAGTGCAGCATGTTCTATCTTTTCAGACTTATTTGATTTAAATTAACGGTAGTTTAACTAGTGTTAAATTGCCCTTGAAAGCAGAAGAACATTTTGTGTGTAATCAGATGGAAGAAGGGGAGGAAGCTTCCCCACCTTTATTTATTTCTTTCTCCTTTTTTTTCCTATGGAGAAGATGCACTTTGTGTGCTTCAATTTAATTCCCAGCTGGAGGTCTGGTCTGATGAAGTAGCAGAGAGCCGTCAGCCCCCGCTGCGTGTGTGAGACCCTGCTGTCATTCCCTGCTCTCAGATGCCGAGGGCCACGGGGTGGCTGTTACCCAGGGCTTGTCGAGCTGCAGGGGTTGGGATGTCAGGCTCCAGCAGGGGTGGGAAGAGCTGTGCTCCACGGCTGGGAGGAGTTACGGGGCAGCACCGCCCTCGGCTGCCTGACAGGGCTGTCCTGGCTGGCCGAGGGTGTTCCAGAGGCGGGGAGGCTCCTTCGCTGCTGAGCGCAGCTGGGAAGCGCGGCTTTAGAGTTCTGAGCTGCCCTCGGGGCTGTGCCTGCTCGGTGACAGGCACTGCAGCAGGAGTGGCAGTGCCGCCACGGGGGCTGCACCAGGGCAGGGCTTCCCTTCTCAAGTCCCGCAGCAGAACAGGTACACCGTGACAGCAGGGTTAAAGCAGGGATTAAAAAGCAGCATGTGAAGCAGCAGCTAAGCTGGCTGTCTTGCTCAGCTTGCTGAACTGATAAAAATGTACTTATTTCTTCAGCTAGTGTGGGGCTGGGCTAATTTCCTGCTAGTCTAGTGAGCTGCTAATTCTCAGAAGAGCCAGACTAAAGAGGTAGAGGAGGCTGCCTCCTCTGGGGGCTCAGTTGCAATAAGAAGGCCTCTGGACTGAGGTTTTTGGCACACAGCTGTGTGCTTCCCAATCCCCTGAGGGGAGTCCCAGGCTCTCTGCAGGGCTTGTGCTGAGTGCTGCTGACAGCCTGACCAGGGAAGTGGTTTTTCCTGCTCTGCTGGAAGTGTCAGCTTTGAACAGCTGCTGCCAGGAGAAACCTAGTTTCAGCTACAGTTTGGGTCTAGCTAGAATTAATTCATGGTCTAGCAAAATTTAATTCTGCAGCATAAAAGATCTGAAGGATCATTTTAAAAAGTTGTGAGCCTTTTAATTGAATTAAATATTAATACGGATAATGCAATCAATGCTTTATTGATTGCATTAGCCACAATAATGTTTAATTCAATAAGTCTGCAGTGCTGGATCTTTTTCTTCCCTTGTGCAGCAAGGAAATGCCATATGCTCTACCTGGCTGTGTCCCCAGGCTTGTTTTAGTAGAGCAGGAGATGACAGGATTGGGAGAGGGCAAAGAAGCCAGGCTGTGCTTGAGGTAGAACTCCTTCATGTGCCCTCAGGTTGGCTCTATAAAGCCAGGGTCACTGGCTGGATTCAAAGCAGCTACTCCTAGTGGCATGCATAGTTTCTAAAGCCCTCTTACAAACAATATTGTTATTAATGCAGAGACTGCCCCTGACCTCCCTGTGCTTTGCTTCTGGAGCCCATGCCCGATGCAATGCTTCATTCCTGCTCTCAGCAGTTGAGTCCCAGCAGCTGCATCTGTCAGAATGGGAAGATTTTCTACCCTAAGCTCACTAACGTGCTTCTGAAGAGGTGCCAGGTTCTGGTTTTAAACCCAGCCAAGCTTGAACAATTTTATCTGTGGTTGTAGGCAGAAGGCTTTTATTAAATTAAAGTTGCAGTTTTGTTTAACTGCAAAATCAGAGGCAGATGTTCTCCCCAGCTTGGTCCACCCACAGTACAAGGTTTCTGGCCTCTGGTTCTTTGCTTGCTGTGTACCTGTTGCACAAGGTGTGGTGAAAACATCTGGGAAAAGCCTGGAATAAACATTTGGGGGTTTTCCAGTGATGGCTCTTAGTGGCCTCTTGATGAAAGCAACCTTGATTCAATAAGGAGAGATGGAGGACCTGCCTACACAGCATTAGCAGCTGCTGCAGTGTCTGGGGCTCAGAAGTAGCCTGTCCCTGCCTAGGCTTGGGTCTTGGAAGCTACAGATGTGGTGTTCCAGCCTTCAGCAGGACACCAGACTTGCTCAAGGAGCTGGCTGGGTGTTTGTGCTTACCCTGCACCTTGGGCCAATGTGGGACACTCAGGCTTCTGTCTGAGAAAGCTGGGGGGGGGAAAAAGGTCAGGATTTGATTTGGTCTTGTTGCATTCCATCTTCATTTGTCAAGTCCAAGGAAAAGCCCATAACCTTGCTTTTATTTCCTCCTTGCAGGGCCCATGTGTTTCAGCACAAAGCCTTATTAGCATGCAGGGAACCTGGGTGCAGAAAGGATGGGCACAGTGAGCTCAGCTGCAGTCAGCTATCCATCAGGACCAGGTCTGGACACAGTTTTATGTTTTCCCATGGTTCTGAGAGCATGCAGTCAGGTACTTTAAGCAGGATTTGGACTGAAAGAGACAGGGTGTGAATGCAAAATACAGCAGAAGCTCCCAAATTCACACATAAATGAGTGAGTGAGCAGATGCAGCAGCTCCTGCTGTGCTTGAGCTGCTGTGGTTGTGGCACACTAAGATCCACAAGTTGGAAGGAGCCACAGTTCCTGAAGGCCAGACAAGGCAGTACTGGCTCTGGATCAGTCTCTGGATGGCACCAGAGTGATCTGTTAAATTAAGGGTGGCGCTTGCACTGTGGGCATGAGCACTAAATATTTGACCATGCTAGGTAAACACACCTGAGTGCAGCAGGGAGGGAGGCTCTAACCAGGCCTGGGGATGTGCTGCATAGTCCCACACATAATTAGTGCATGTTACTGTAACTATTTCAGCTGTCTTTGTGTATTATATATTCTCTTCTGGTCTCATTCTTTTCCCCTTTCTCTTCACATCACTGAAAGAGAAGCACTGAAGTCTTAGAGTTTCAAAGCAGAACACACAGCAAGTGAAGAAACCGTCAAATAAAGGCATTTGAGGCTGTTCTGTCTCTTCATTGCCATGGTCCCTTTCATCTCTTCTGTTCCTGCTCCACACTGTGTCCAGGCTGCTCCTGGTATTTCTTTCATCTTCAAGGAGATAATCTTAAAGATAATTTTGTACCTGCTGAAGGAGGGAAATAATTGTTTTGGTGCTGCCCAGGCCAGCACAAGAACTTGGGAAGGAGGTCATGTGTTGCACTGCCCATCAGCATTTGTGTGGCAGTGGAAGAGGTTTTATACAAGAACTTCAAGGCTCTGCTCTTGGGATGAGCAACAAAATTCCCCTGCTAAAGGGGCAGCTGTAAAGTTCACCCTCTGAATCCTCACCTCTCCAGAGCCTGTTTTGCAGGGTTTCTCTGCCCAAAGCAGATTGGGGAGCTCTCTTTGATCATCTTGCACTTGTAGCCACCTTTGCATGGGTTCCTGCTGTGCCCACACCAGAATTTTAGCCTTATTCCCTGCATTAGAGCAGTTCCACACTCCAGGTTCCAGGCGTTTCCCTCTAATGCATTTTGCATTAGTAGCTAGTATCGGGAAATCTGGTACCAAAAGGTTAATGTACACCCATTAGTCCTCTTTACTCTCTTCTTCTTTATGTGTTAGTAGAAGACAACCAATTTCATTAAATACATTAGGTCTGGAAAGGATCTGGAAGCACTTGAAATTATTGTCCTGTCTAAGCACTGTGGGTGAAGTGGGATTTGTGCATGTTGAATTATACCATTCAGGTGTTCTCCAGCCTCCGCAACCTGTCTCTTCCTCTTGAAAAGAGCTGAGGTTTTTCAGACCTGCTCAGGATTACTTGCTTGGCATTTCCTCCTTCTGTGTGGTCTCTCAGCTATGGGCAGAGTAAAGGAGGAAGGATGTCGGGGAAGTTGGGATGTCAAAGCTCAGCTGGCTTTGACAGCTGGACTATTCCTCCAGCTGCAGCAAGTGGTTTTCTCCCTCCTCCCCCTGCTGCCAGCATGACAATTTCTGTCCCACTAATTAGAGTGAAGCTGAACCCTCTGAGTATCTCACTGCATTTTCTGACCTGCATTTTAGACAAGGTCAAGCTGTTTCAGTGAAAAAAACCTATTACTCTAACGATCCCAAGTGGCAAGTGGGAGGGCTGGAGTGGGGCTGGCTGTTTGTTTTGCCTCCTGATGTGTTTATGATTTGAGGAGCTTGCCACATTCTTTAACTGAAACCTTATGTTTTAGCACAGCAGACCTCCGAAAGTCAGTAATTTGGGTGGTGCTGCTGTAATGCCTCCTGTCTCTGTGTGTATTGGGTTTGCAGAGCAAGGTTTTGGGAGCAGATGCTGCTGGAAACCCCCACAAGAAGGAGTGGCAGAGACAACTTGTGATGCACTGGCTGCAGCCCCCACTCCCTTTGCCACTGGGGAAAAGGAAGTAGACCAAAAAAAAAATCTCAACTGGAGGCTCAGTGACAAGAAGATTTTTATGTGAAATGGGGACACACAAAGCAGGGTGCATGAGTAGCTCTGAGTGTGTGAGTTCAAACGTGGCAGAATCATGGCCAAAAGAAAAGAAAAAAAAAAACCCATGGGCTTTAATTTCACTTAATGAGAAACCATTCACAGTGTTCCATTTCTGATCCATATCTTTCCATTCCTATTCTAATGGTAATTACTGTAGCAGTTTATTAACAAAGAAATCATTTGATAGCTTTCACATGATCCCATACTTCAAGTATCTAACAACCTATTGATTCGATAGCTTGGCAGCGTTCCTGATTGAGGAGCTGGAGTTTGATTTTTTTTAATCACTTTGATCGTCTCACATGCAAAGGATAATTATTTTTCTGGTTGAAACATGGGCTAGATTGCAGAGTTATGGAGTCTACAGCATGTCCTTATGTGGGCTCCGTGCTGCACCCACAGCTAGAGCATTCTGATCCCTGAGTTACTGCAATCCTGTGTGCAACACACCTGCAGAGATAATTGCAATATTTGTCACTACTGAGTGTAATTGTACTGCCCAGAGAGCTGTGCATTCCCTATCCCTGGAAGTGTCCAGGGCCAGGTGGCATGAGGCTGGAGCAACCTGGGGTAGGGGAAGGTGTCACATGGCAGGGAGTGGAACAAGACAGTCCTTAAGGTCCCTTTCAATCCAAACAATTCTTTGGTATCTGTATGGAAGGTTTGTGTTTGCACCTGTGTGCCCTGCCCTCCTGAGCCTCAGGTGCTGCCTGGAATAGGTTTTGCAGTGGCAATGCATTTTGGCAGCCCTCCCCTCATGCTGCAGGCTCATGGCACTGCTGGGTGATTCTCCCCCACTGCTCTCATGTTCTGGATGGTTCCTCACTTTCTCAAGGTGACTGGGGAAGTTTCCCTGGGCAGCAGTTCCCACTGGGACAGAAGACCGGGAGACTGCAGGAGCTCCTGGAGAGCTGTGCAGTTTGTGAGGGGGGAGTCTGCCAGAGCACACGAGCTCAGAACCGTGGTCCAGCCCCTCAGAGACACAGCAGCCCTGCCACTGTCCTGGGATGGCTGGTTTGTGTTTCCACAGGAGTGAAAAACTGGGTTGTTTCTGGGAGCAGTGTGTGGCTGCTTGTGCACATTCCTGTCATGCTTTTTGAGGATTTCTAGGAGATTGTTCCCAGTTTTATTGGAGGTCAGGTGGGAATTGTGTTTCTGTTGTATTTCTGCCTAGAAAGAGGCCCAGCTAACAAAGCAGGAAGGCTTGGGCCTTCTGTCCCTTCTGAAAGGTCTGAGGGGAACAAAATGGATGGAAGCAATTTGCTGGAAGTTTTCTCATGCAGGTTTGGAAAGAGCAGAAACATCTGACCTCCATGAGGAGAACCTGCCACCTGTGTCCTCTTGGGGCATCTTATGCACATGATCCAGATGGGTCCCTGACTGGTTGGTTAACAATTCATATCCCTCTGGAACAGCCTGGATTGATCATGCATTGCCCAGGTGACCCTACGCCCTGTTGGGAATAAGGTGCCAGGAGAACTTGAATTACATGTTGGTCATTTTCTCATCTCATATATCACAGACTGAAAGCTTTATGACTTCAGAGCTTACTGTATTAATTTTATGCATGAGTGCTTTATTTTTGCCATATGAGATATATCACTGGCTTACTAGAGCAAAATATCATTAGACCTGGAAAAGGATTTGGTCACTTAAACTTTGTCACCAAGGATCATTGCACACAGATTATGTAGGGCTGTACTGTGCCATTTCTCATGTGTTTATTAAGTGATTATAAATATCGAACTGCGTGCCTCCAGGGGACACTTGAGATCTGTGACTGCAGTAACATTTCATTTAGAAAGGTGGCACACATGCAGGGATTTGTGCCTCAGCAGGGCCCATCAAAGAGTTTGCCTGGTGAGGAGGCAGAGGTCTGTTCAACCTGAAGGAGCTGTCCACTTTTTAGGGATCGGTCACGGGTTGGACTCCACGGTCTCCGAGGTCCTTTCCAGCCAAAATGGTTCTGTGATCCTGTTGTGCATTTTCTGGCACCAAGGTCAGGCTCCAGCCCATGCCTAAGCCCTGGAGTTAATCACATCAAAGTACTCTGGCTGCTTTGGTTTCCTCCATCTCAGGATGCCAGTCTTGAAAACACCACAAACCTTTCAGAAGTGCTGAGCCTACAGTGTTTATTGTTTCAATAATAATGAACAGAATTTTTAAATGAACCCATAAAATACAGCTGTTCATCCTGAATGTTCAAACTCCTTCTGTACAAGACATTTACTGGCATCAGGGGATAGGGCAAGGGGTGATGGCTTCAAACTGACAGAGGGCAGGTTTAGATTAGAGTCAGGAAGAAATTCTTCTCTGGTGAGGCCCTCACACAGGGCGCCCAGAGAAGCTGTGCCTGCCCCATCCCTGCAAGTGTTCCATGCCAGGTTGGACAGGGCTTAGAGCAACCTGGGATAGTGGAAGATGTCCCTGCCCATGGCAGGGGGTGGAATGAGAATGAATTGAGGTCCAAGCCAGGCCACTCCATTCCCCAGAGTCTGAAGCTGTGCAGGACCACAGCTGTCCATGCCAGAACTCTTCTACTCCTCATTTACCAAGACCAAAGAGCAGCCCCCATCTCCAGATTTTCCTTTCCACTTTCTGCCAAGGCTGCCAGCAACCTGATCCCTTCAGTCAGATTTTCCAAAGTGCTGTGTTCCTCTTCAGTCACTGCAGTAGGTTTTATTTTCCACAAAAAAACAGCTTGTAAAGCATGTGCAGGAGAGCTGGTAAAGGCTGGGCCTTTTCTGGAAATGGATGCTTCTTTAGGTCCCTTCTTTTCATGTAAAATTTTATATTAAAATGTTTCCTGCTGGTTAAAGCACAACCTGGAATTGTAGCTGTTCTCCATTTCTGGATTTCCACTTATAACTGAACAACTCAGGCCCACCTTTGATTCAGTTATCCACAGAAGAAAGAGCAAACCTGCTGCCTCTTAAATGTTAATTAATGCTTCCATGATTCACTAATGAAAAAGGCCAAGATGAGAAATAGGTGAGCAGTAAAGAGCTGCATAAATTCACCAACAAAGCTGACAGAAGCCTGCAATTGTGTTCTGAGCCTGAGAACATGAAGAAATGGGGTTAAAATGATTTGTGACCAAGAGAAGGAAGAATTTCCTTCTGTTACCTGACTGCTTGTAACTTTTATTAGTTTGATGATGTACAGAGGGACTATTTCTCTTGGAAATGGCTGGTTTTGGTTAACATTTCATTTTCCTTCACAAAGTTAGTTCTCTTGCAGAGAAACACAGCTCCCTGTGATTTCCTAGCCCCCAACTTTATTAATAGCACTTGTTGTCATTGCAAATGATCTATTTCAGGCCAGGCCATAAAGCTCTTGTCTTGCAGGTGAGCGAGCCCTCGCCCTTTATCGTGCAGCATTTCCACAGCAGGACAAGGATGAAAAATTGCTTAATAAAAAATAGCAAGAATAAAACTCATAATAGGTTGCATTGATAGTTGTACCACTTTTATATCAGCTGCTCCTCTTTAGGAATTTGAGTCTGTGCACTAATTTAATGTCACTAAATTGTCCTGGGTTTTGGTGTGACCTATCCCGATGTTGCATTCCCAGCCTTTGTTGCTTTGGTATTACTCGGTGCATCCAAATAACACCTGGGAAAGCACCAAGGTCACTTCTGCCTGCAAAAGGCACAGGTTTCCAGGGTCTGAGAGGTGGTGCAGATTGCCTGGCAGTGGATTAAGATACATTTATTACCAAATAGATACGAGAAAATCAGATGGAGCAGCCTCTTACCATGGGAATAATTTCCTGTGGGGACTGAAGCTTTTTAGATTATGTCTTGGGAATGGGGAGAGATTCCTGCTCTTGTTGGTGCTGGATGAAGCATCTTCTCATGAGGCCAGTTTTTACCCCTGCATCTTCTCCAGGAGCAGGTTCTGATCCAAATTTCTGTTTGTTTGAAGGGAATGTAGCTCAGTTGTTTTCATGTTTCTTTCTTTTGACATTTTCTAACCTGCTTGGTTTCTCTTTTCATAGGTAACAGGCTGTGACTCCTCAAGGCTTCCCTTCAGCACTGGTAGCCCCTGCACATGAGGGTAGCAGAATCTTTGCTATGTGGTATGTTCTACTGGTGTTTTTATTCTCAAAAGAGTGTTTTTAGTTTTAAATTTAAGGCCAAGCGCCATGGTTGGATAATGCTACTTGGAGAGTGTTTATGACAAAATGACAGAACAAGTCTGTGGTGTAGGTGGATTTCTCAAAGCCTCTCTGTGCCCTGCTCAAGGTTAGAGGTGCAACAGGCCAAGCCTGAGCAGTGACACTTCCCTTGCTGGGGTAACTCCTGCAGAAGATGCTTCAGTGATCAGGAATTCAGGTGTGTATCCACCTAAACTTGTATTTCTATGCCGTCCTAACCTGCAGGATCTTCCATTTGGGAATTTCTTATTTCTGCTCTTAACATGATTTCACAGGAGAAAATTTCTGTGTTTCTGCTAGAAGGCATCGCACTCATGGGTAGCATACAAACACTGGGGGAGTTTTGGCCTAGGAAATGATGGCTTTGATTTGTGATCCACTTTCTCAAATCCAGAAGGATGCAGACAGGTGGGACTGCAAATGGTGAGTTTGGTCTCCATGCTCTGGCTGGATGAAGACCAGCCCTGGATCATCTCAGAACCACCCAAAAGGAGCAGGCAGGGAACCCCCATGGTCTCGTGGCACTTGTGCCATGATTTTAATGATTGCCTTTCCCTAAGTGCCTCGTGCTCCCTTGCCTGAGGCACCTGCACCTCCCTCTGTTTGTTTTCCGCTGCTGACAAAAGCAGTGGGATTTAGGATTTTTTTTTTTTTTTTTTTTTTTTGGGAGGGTTTAAA
>VWYI01025760.1:114027-159989 GCA_013399455.1 Anthoscopus minutus | reverse complement strand
TCCCCTCCCTCCCACCCAGGAAGCTGACAGGTCCTGCTCCCAATCTCTTTCAAATTTAGGGATCAGAACAGCACTATCCATTTCTTTAAAATGCCTTCATGGGGCTTCAGTTCCACTATATCCCCATTTGTTCCCCAACTGTGTATCTCAGTGAGTGCCAGAATACCAGAGCCATATAAGCTGTGATTGCTAGGAAATAATGCCTGTGAAATGAGAGATTATGTTCATTTCTCTTCAGCTTTGAGGGAAGCAATTAATCCTATATCTCCTGGAAAAGTGAGATCTTCCAGGCAGCAGAGATTACTAGCCCCAAAGGCAAAATGTTTTCTCACAGTAAACAGAAAAACATCTTGAAGGCAGGTATATATACATGTTTGGGGAACCATAGAAAGCAATGATTGTGATGTAATTTCAACATATTTTTATATTTTTGGGAAGTAATATTTCCCCTGACAAGGGGAAAAAAGTAGAAGCTTGAGTTCTGTATCCATGCAGTCTTGATTACACATGAGAAAAACAGATTTAATTTTAACAGCGACTCTGAGCCCCCATAGGTTTTTCTGTGCTGTGGCTTGGTATTGGGCAGGAGGAGGAGAACATGCTTCAGGGCACCTGGGGAGTGAGGAGACTGCTTCCTACCCAAGCTCTGGAAAGACATGAATGAGAGTTGCAGCTGGCACAGAGCACGGAACAGATTTTATCCATGCTGTAAAGGTTTAAAATATAAATAACTTTGGTGTGTCTTGTATCTGTGAGGATCTGGAGGAGGGAGTGATAGCCCAAAGGCCATACAGTTCAGTGAAGGGCTCTGCAATTGAGAGGAGAAAGGAAGACTAATACTTCAGGGAAGCTTTTATTCAAACATGTAATGTGTTTTGACAGGCTTTTAAAGTAAGGTGATATCTTTCTGAGCTCAAGCTGAGCTGCATATGATTGAAAGTGGGATAAATCTCTTGTGCACTAAGGCTTCTTACATTTACATTTTCATTGGAGTGTTGAGGAGCAGAGTGGCCGGGGAGGAGTTCCTGCCATATGGCAGCAGGGTAAATTTAAGTATTGTTTTCAGGTCAACAGACAGCCAGCTGAAGCTGTGGAACGTGGGGAAGCCTCACTGCTTGCGCTCCTTCAAGGGTCACATCAACGAGAAGAACTTTGTAGGGCTTGCATCCAATGGAGACTACATTGCCTGTGGTGAGTAGAGCAGCCCCCCTAACATGCTAACAGGATTCCTCAGAGCTGGGGCCTCACTAGTTGCAAAGCACACCACCACTTGTGCTATTTAGCTGTATGGGCTTCTTAATAGAAAATTCTTCCAAACTTCCACACTCCTTCCCCTCCCAGAGGATGGCATTGGCAGTCCTGACCTAAGGGGGTCTATAGACGGTTTTCTTCCATCGCAGATGAGTTGTTTGTGCATGATGATTCATGCTTGCTGTCATCAAAATCAACTACTAATGTCATTGCTTCTGATGTAATTTATGTCTTTCAAGATTAACAATTGGCACATCTTCATGCATCACCAGTAGCCTGGGCCACATGAGGATCACTTGTCACTTAGTATGGCATTCTGCATGGTGAAGTAAATACTGCTCACATTGCAAACAGCTCCTTAGGAGACTGAATCATTAGTTACCCCTTTAGCTGTTCTGTCCTCTCACTGCTTAAGCCAGACTGTCAAAGCTCTGTAAATCCACGGCTCTTGCTGGGAAGGCAGTGACAGGCTGATAGTTGTGGGTGAGCAGGACAACTGTGCCAGCACTGAAGGGAAGACTTTAGCTTGTGTATTCTCTGATCTCTGTGCAGCTTGAAAGGCAGAAATTGGGATGGATTTCTAAATAAAGCCTGTACAGTCTAGTCTCTATTGCTTAAGCCTCCACAGACCAAATTGTCATACTTGATTATGGCAGGCAAAACTTTGATAGTGCTACCTGCCTTTGAGCTGTGGCTCTGAGCAGGCTGGATGTAGCAGCAATTCATGTGGTAGTGCAGATGCTCTGGTCAAAATGCTTTGCCCTGAAGAAATTAGGGTTCTTGGAATCCTGTATGTTTTGCAGGTGTGCTGTGTGCTGCAGTTGTCTTGTAATAAAACAGTGTCCTTTTATTAAGCATGATGGAAGTTTGCTGTGGAGCACTTCCAACTGCCAGGGCACCATGAGCATGATGATAACAAGGAAATGTCTGGGCTTGTATTAAGCAGTGAAAGAGCTAAGAACCCTTATTTCTGTTTGTCTTACCAGAACCTAATCTTGTATACTTACTTTTTTTTTTATTTCTAGGAAGTGAAAATAATTCCCTTTACTTATACTATAAGGGGCTCTCAAAGACACTGCTGACATTCAAGTTTGATACAGTCAAAAGTGTCCTGGACAAGGACCGGAAAGAAGATGACACAAATGAGTTTGTGAGTGCTGTGTGCTGGAGGGCACTTCCAGATGGGGTAAGCTTTTTGCTTAGGTGTAGAAAGAATGCCACCTTCTTTCTCACAAAATAGCCTTGCTGAGGGTTTGACTGTGCTTGGTATTTTCCTGTTCATGGGACAAGTAAGGGTACTTGCAGGTTGTTGTGAGAACCTTGTTGATTTGCAGGGTAACTGAAATGCTGGGGGAGAAGAGACTCCTGCGATCTTAACTCTTCCACCTGAGTGTTTGAAGTCCTCTATATGGCATCTGAAATCCCAAAGGCTGCTTTGTATTTCTGGCACTTGATGGTTTTTGTGGGTGCATTAGTGTGGATTTCGTTGCTTTAATGATAGTTCCTGCAGATACTCATTGTGAAGGCTTGTCTCAATGTTCTGTGTCTGTCTGGGTTTGCTCATTGGAACACAGCCTTCGTGTTTGGATGAGTAGATATGTAAAGGAGGTGAGTGCAGGCTGCAGTCACCTCAGTGACTGCTCCAGTGGCACTGAATTCACATCCCTAGCATCTGTACTAATGAGGCTGCTCTGGGGAACAGAATGCTGCTTTTGAATTCAGGGTGCTTTTGAAAAGCTTGCACTAAAAATATGGAGCAAGTAACTCTTGTACGTACAAAGTTTGCAGATCAGATACTTGAAGGGCCCTGTTGGGAGGGGGCAAAAAAGAGTTGATCTTAAATGCAGTCTTCCAAGTAGATGAAGTGAAATGTGTAATTGCTGTCCTGAGATGTCATATTCACAAAGACAATGTCTACCAGTCTGCTTTCTGCATGTGCAAACACTACCCCAACAACCGTGATTCAGTTGTCACTGACATAAACTCACTTCAGATGGACAATTCTGTGTCACAACCAAAATAAACCCACATGTCTGGAACTGCCCTTTTTGTTTGAAAGTAAGAAGTGGGCTGCTGTGGTTTGAGCAGGGGGCATGAAAATCAGTGATGTAGGATCACCAGCTTCTTTTGGGCTGGGATTTAGGCAGGCTTGGTATACACATATCTGAGGGGAAGAGTGGCTGTTGTAAGTTGGGTAATTTGTCTTTCTCCTGGATAAAAATGTGCTGTGAGAACCTGTGTGTCCAGAAATGCCCTTCCTTGAGCTGCCTTCACTTCAGAGTTTGGATTGTCTTGCCCATCACTCTTCTGGGTGTCTCTTCTACAGGCAATAACAGAGATGTCTCACCGCTGGGGTTACTGCTGTCCACTCCTTTGCAGTCTTCTGTCTGATAAATATGCTCTGATAGACCTTCTGCTGAAGTGTCTGAGAAACTTCTAAGCAGTCACTAAGGGCTGTCAAGCAATTCTTCATAATCAGGATGAAAAATACTATACAAAAATGTAATAGTTAAATCGGGCCCGTCAAGATCGCACCAAATAATGTTCAGGTTTCACTCCATTAAGCAGCGTTCAGAATCCATTGCTGTTCTAGTCTTTTTTTTTCCTCTAGCGTTCATCTGCTTTTCCCTGGGCTGCTTCTAAATGAGCCTGTTTCTCCTGTGTCAGCCCCAGTACCTGGCTCTAGCTTTTAAAGAGAGCAGCAAAAAGCTGCCTGTGGGTGATTTTTGCCTCTGCCTGTGGTACACACCAAGCAAGCAGCCTCGTTGGCTTCTGCCAGGAGGCCTCAGTGTTTCCTTGCACCATACCTTTTCACTGATTCAGCTGCTCATTCTTCTTTTCTACTGGTGCAGCAATCCTCTCTGACCTAATTGAGACTTTGCTCGTATTCTTAGGAAATTAAATTACTGCACAGCCAAAGTTCAGTTATGTCCACAAAGTCTTACTCAAATGATGAAACTCTCCTGTTTTGCATTTTGATAATGTTTCTTCAATTTGCCATGGTGTTTTTTTCAAATGAGCTTCACATATGCAGGCTTCCTTAAAAGCTGACTTTTTTTTTCTGGTGCAAGACTGAACCAGAGAAGGCCTGTGCCTCAAAGTGCTGTCAACATCTGCAGGATTTGGGGAACCCATAGCCTATTTCTGGTTTAATTACAATTTTGATCCTGGGTGAGTCACTCTGCCTTTGTCTCCTATTTATAAGAATTACCACACATACCTCTCACCACTGGCTGTGATCCCACCTGCTCTGCTGCAGGACTATGTGTGTGGATGCAGCTCCAGGCCAGCAGCTGTGCAGAGCCCAGCACAGGCCGGGAAAGCTGCCCCAGTTCCACAGGCAGAGCAGTAAGCAAGTTTTATAGGGCTCTGGGCACACTGTTGTCCATTTCTTGCTGGACTGATTCAGAGCATCTTGCTCATCTCCATGCTGTGGTCACCAGGCAGCTTCTTCATTTTGTTCCTGATGGGTTGGAGATGCCAGCACAGCCTTTCTCCAGGGCTCCCCAGTGGAGCAGACTCTCGGTTTCCATACAGTGTTGCTGTCAGGGATTGTTCTTTAATTAACCTTTTGAGATGAGATGAGTAAGTTTCAGATCTGTCAGTTATCTTGGGAAGCATGAGTACATGTACTCCTTCATTTCATGCACTTAAGTGCAAAATCTCAGATTCTAATTAAAACTTAACCAAAACTTTCAGAATAAATGTCATTGATTCTTTCTTATTCTATTTTTATATAATTCAGGCTTTTACTTCCTCCTGAGCCTAAGTCAAGCTGTGTTAGAGGCCCTTGCCAGAATCCATCTTTTTAATTTTTCCCTTCTGCATTGCTTTTTCTTTACTTACAAAGATGCAGAGACCTTTTTTCTGGAGCTGTCACCTTTTCAACTCAAAGGTTCAGCAGTACCTTCTTTTTACCCATATCAAAGCCATAACAAGGAAGAGAAATTATTCTGCCTAAGTGCTTTATTAGCATTTTGCACCAGGTTTACTCACTCTTCAATTTATAAAAGTGTTTAGAAATAAGCACTAGCTTGTAGGGTACTTGTTCTCTTACACTCTTTGTAAAAAAACAGGCAAACAAAAAGCCTTCCAGCAGGCAGGCTGGGAAGCAAACCTCTGATCCTTGGAGTGCTGTGTTTTGGACAAAGGAAAATAGGCTGTGTTGGATATTTTTTAAATAGCACCTACTTACTGTTTGTGGGGAAAACCATTTCTTCCTTCTTGTTTTATGCTAAAAGTTGATCAATATTTAAAAGAAGAGAATTTTAGGATACTTTCAGCCTAAGTGACTTGATAAACATGAGTTAGACATGGAGATGCTTGTCAGAGCATTTCCTGAACTAAATCCTTTAATTTTCCAAGTCAAGGATTTTACAATATATTTATGCTGTCCATTTTAACCAGCTTGATTTGAATCAAGAGTCTGGTCTTGAGATTGGAAACAACAGTCTTCTATTTTAGTAACATGTAAAAAGGGGATGGTCTTAGATACAGAGATGCTTTTGCACAGGGAAAGGAAATTATAGTGGTGGTAGTAGCTCAGTGCATTTAAGTGGGTAGAGATGTCATCTGTCTTAGAAGGGTCACTGCAGTTTTGTCTGGGTATGTGGATCATAGCTGTAGGAGATGGGTTTGTACTTTGCTTTTCCTCATGTGTCCTACAGGATATTTTCTCCTTCCCTGAAGGGGACACCTGTTGTTTGGACCTGCTTTGCCCTCTTGCAGAGTTTGTGCCTCAATTCAAACATGGTGTGTTAAGTGATTTTGCCTAAAGTAGCCCTTTCCCAGCCATGGTTAGTGTTTCTCAGAAAGAAGCTGTTGAAAGGGAAACAAAGGCTGAACCTGCTCCCAGGACAGCAAAAAGGTATTGCAGCTGAACACAGAAGCAATTTGATTATGTAGATTAAGCATGGTACAATCTATCATAATCACTGTAAAGAAGCCATTTAATTTTGTACCTGTTTGCACAAGTATTCATTACTGCTGATAAGCAGGTTACCAGGGAAGGATTTCACAGGCAAAAATGTCAAGGCTTTGATACCAATGAGGAGATGCAGATAAGAACAGGAGAAAGCCATGCAAATTAGCTTAGGTAAAGCCTTATGTACATTTTTTTCTTTTGGAGGAGTAGAGAAGGGAAATCCATTAAGAAGAGTACTGTAGTCTTTAACCAAAGAGTGAGTGGGTGGTGGAAGGTACTGGATGGATACAAGAGAGGTCTCCTGGGAGGAAGGCTGCCAGTGGTAGGAAAGCATCTCCTCCACCTGAGTAGAAATCCATGTATGTTTTCTCACTTCATCACTCCTCAAATGTAATTTAAATTTATGGGGGTCTCAAAACAGTCATCTAACCATGGGTAAGAGAGGGCAGCTCTGCAGCTCCAGGATTCAGGTTGGATTTGGGCATTGCCCTGTGATGGAAGTGTGTTCACAATTAGCCTTGCATGTCTGAACTTCTCTTTGTTAATCTAAGAGGCTGAAATATTCCATTCAAATAGGTTCTTGGTGCACCTTTTCAGAAAACAAGCTTTTTTCTGTTTATTTTTCCTTTCTTCTGAGCATCCAGCTTTGTTTCTTAATGATGTCTGGCTTGGATTCTTTAAATAGAAACCTGTAATTGTAGCACTGTAAGTTAGTCACTTAATAGGGCTGCAGTCTTGTTTGCTGATGAAAAGTAGCCATCCTTTGTTTCCCAGTAGTCTTATAAATGGTACACAGTGTACACAGGAGCTAGTCAGGGGCTCTTACAATTTACAATCAGCAAATTGGCTCCCTTCACAGGAATTAATTTAGCCAATACAAATTATTTCAGGAAGTGATTCATTGCCACTTTAAAGTGCTAATTAATTTGGGTGACTTATGAACATTAAAAATGAAACCTCCTTTATCATTCCCAAGTAACCGAATGCTAATTCAGTGTCATTCTTAAGTAACTTGTATCAGCTGTAAGTATACCTCTTGTAGCTTGAAGTGCAAATTCCAATGAGATTTTGGGGGGAAAACAAGTAGCACTTGATATTTTATTGTCTCTCTCTGCTGCTGAAATTTTCAAATCTCAAAATTGGCAAGAATTTTGACTTCCAGCTTCAACCCAGTAGTTTTATTTTCACAGCATCTTTAACTTACTTGTTCAAGTGTCAGGAAATACCTAGGTAGAAACCAAAAGCTTAGGAGGTCACTGCAGGCTGGCATATATCAGACCCCAGCTGTCCCTTGCCTGCCTCCAATACCAGCTGTGCCACAGGTTGCAGCTTGAGTAGCTCCAGCTGTGGTATTTTCTGGAAGGGCATCTGCTGTTTTCTGACTCCTTTCTTTCCTAGACCAGGACTGGCCTGTAGCACTTGTGTGCAGCATCTCCCAAGTTAGGATCCTTGCAGGTGATCCTCCAGTGTAGTCCCACACCACTGCTTCATGCTGGAAACACAGAGGTCTTCATCTTCATCTTCATTCTTGTGCTTGAAATGCACAGCAGTTTATGGAAGGCTGAGAAGGATCAACTTCTTAAAAAAGCAAGACATGGCTTTGATCAGGTTTATTCTACTGGTTTTTTCACCCCCACCTGAAAAATCTTCAAAGGTCTCTCCCTCCTTGGAGAGCTGTCTAATCCCCATTGCTTGCATGCTGCAAGGCTCACAGCTATGTGTGATGGCTTCCCACTCCACTTGACATGCCCTCTGCTCTTTGCCATTGGCAATGCTTTAAACACAGAGTTTTCTTTGACTTTTATTTTGCTCTTTCCTTAGGTAGTAAGTGCATTCAATTTCTGTTCCATTCTACCTTTTTTGTATCTACTGCTCCCTTACTCATTTGAAAATCTAAAGTATTCTTTAAAACCAAATGGAACATCAGAAGATGCATCATACATGCTTGATTTTTTTACACCCAGATTTTAGCATATTAGTTATGTGTACCAACACAGACTGTATATATTGGTTTATGTACTGCTTGAAAGCTATTTTCTTATGCAGAATAATTGCTACTTGCAGATAAAAGATGTCACAAGGTGTGTATGGTCCTTTGCACCGAATGTGGTCATATCCTTTTATATCCAAATCTCTACAAATGCTCTATTTTTGGCTATTTTTTTTCTGTGACTAAGGAGAATTAATTAAAAAATACTCATGTGACTAACAATATCTTATTTCCTGTCAAAAACCTTGGAGTCCAAGTGTGGGGAAAGAAAATTATATGCTATTAACAGTTTGTGCATTATATTGACATCCGAGTTGTGACACGTCAATCCATGTGAAAGACCATCTTGATAATGTGATTATGCAAATGACCAGCTTCATGAGGAAGTGTTTAATTTTGAGTGTTCCGTAGAAGAAGATAATTACTGGCAAATGTTCTTTCCTTACTGTCCAGTCCCTGGTTGCAGGATACCCTCTGAGCTTCCTCCTAGTAAGGACATGACCTCACCACTGCTGCAGTGGAGCATCAACAGGTGTGAAGGGAGCCAGGAGGTTCCCTGATAACCCAGCCTCTGTCCACTGTGTTCCTCCTACCTAGTGTGTTTGGAGGCAAAAGAAAATATTGGATCATTTATGTCGCTGTTTCAGGGCTCAAGGTGGCACACCAGCAGGTGGCTGGTATGTCAGTAGCTGTGCTAACTTTTCCCTTCCTAGATGCAGAGCAGCTGCCCATGGCACCACTGAGGACACAAGGGCTGAGTCTGGCACTTCTGTTCATCTCTCAAGTTCAGGTCCCCTGTGGTACTGCGGCACTCTGATATCATTGTAGCTTCTATTTTAAGAATAGCTTCTCCAAGAAATATAGGTGGCTCAGGTTTTTCTTCTTTGTTGTTTTAACTTTGTTTGCAAACTCAGTTTCTCTCCTTCTGCAAGGTGAGGCTTTTTTTTCCTTGCATAATCACAGAAAATTGCCACAAGGTCAATGTTGTCCTGAAGGGAAGGCAGAAGAAAGTCCATGTTTCCTGAATGAAGACAGTATTTACTCTTTCAGACTCTTATAGATTATATTTGCTTACCAGTGCATCTCTTCTATGCCAAGAGGAGTAGAGAGCTTGCTGTAGATAGAACTGAGGTTGCTGTCACCTTTCCTAGACAGAGTGAATGGCATAGTGACCAACGTAACTGAGTGCTGTTGACATTACCATTCCTGTAGCTGATCCCAGTGGTGCAACTGTGGAGATAATGGATTGCAGATCATTGCTGGTGCAAGCAGAGGTGTGAGCAGGCCCTTGCTGTCTCCTAAGCTTTAAAAAATGAGAGCATCCCAATGCAATTGCAAGTCATATTGCAGTGTTACACATGGTGAGCTGGAGATGCAAAGAAGTCTGTCTGTAACTGTTGTTAAACTTTGTAAGTGGATGTTTTTTGTCCTATAGGCACTCAACTGCTTTAGTAACTATTAATTCTTTATTCAAGTATTAGCGTTTTAACAGATGAACCAAACCTGGGAATTCACATAGAACCTAGACTTCATTCCCAACTCCTTCCTCAGCTGGCTACTGAACCATAATGTTGCAAGGTGCAGCAGTATATATTATGTGGCACTTACATAAGCTATGTCCCAAACAGCACAACTTGAAAGAGAATTATGTGTGTTACTTATACTGGGATGGAGGAAAAAAAAAAAAGAAAGCAGGCTCATATTCAGGGAGCACTTGGATTTGGAATTAAATGATTGGGCCACTGTATTCCCTTTCCACCCAGTCTCAGCAGTGCTGCTGTTGGACCCCCTGATCAGGATTCTGGTATGTACCATATTGGGCTCTAGAGCCACTGATGAAATAATTGATTAGGCTGTTGTAAGGCTTGGGGGTTTTCAAATGATGCCTGGAAAGCTATTTATTATGATGTGTACACCTCTCTCTTACCATGCCTTAGCACTGTGCCTTTGTCTTGGGGCATTTCAGCTGCTGTGGGAATTAGAGGTGGCAGGTGTTCTGTCTCTGCCCTGCTACAGCTCTTAGCCTTTGGGGTGGAAGGCTCATTCCTAGTATTTTTAGAGGGACTTATAATCACAGAATCATGGAGTAGTTTGGGTTGGAAAGCACATTTAGAGACTATCTACTCCAACCCCCTGCAGTAAACATGAACAGCTGCTATTAGGGCAGGTTGCTGCAAGTCCCAGGCCTCGAACACTCCCAGGGATGGGGCTTCCACCACATCTTTGGACAATCTGTGCCAGTGCCTCACCACCCTCAGTGTAAAAAAACTTCATTACTTCTGTTCTAAATTGACCCTGTTTCAACTTAAAACCATTTGCCCTGGTACTGTTGCAAGAGACCCTAGTAAAAAGTTTGTCCTCATCTTTCTTATAGGTTCCTTTTAAATACTGGAAGGCTGCAGTAAAGTCTTCCTGGAGCCTTCTCTTCTCCAGGCTGAACAACCCCACCTGTCCTCACAGGAGAAGTGTTCCACCCCTCTAATTAGCTTAGTGGCCTCCTCTGGACCCACTGTATATAATGCATATTATATGTAGTGTCCTGGAGTAAAAGCCCCCTGAAAGCAGTAGGTCACAGCAGGATCCTGGCAAGTTCTGTAGGTACTGAGCCAGTATTGCCTGATCTCAAGCTCTGACTAAAGCTGGTTTCCTCTGAGTCAGAGCATCTCCTGCATGAGCAGCCTTTGCTTTGCTTTCCACTGCTAGGCTCATGCTGGCTTTTTTCTGTGTGAAGTGCCATCTGCTGAAGTCCCTGGTTGGCACAAAGTGCCAGTGAGATGCGGGAGCTGTTATCAGTCGGGCAGTATTTGGTGTGCTACAAAGCAGATGAAGGGGGTCATTTAAGAAAGGAACTGCAGGAGCAAAGCTGTGTGTCCCAACACTTACTGCTAAAGGAGGACTTTGGTTTCAGAGCAGCAAGACCAAAGTGAGGATGAGGTGTGTTTTGAAATGCCATTGGCATTGGGCTAACCACTGCCTCTGAAGCAGGCTTCTGTGCAGATGCAGAATTACCCCACAAGGGTGGTGGTCTGCTGTCACTGCTGTTTGAATTTGGGTTATAACCTCTAATAAGTGACACTGCTTCAATTAAAGTCAAAACAGCCTCACAATACTGTGTATTTCTTTTGTCTTTTTCCCCATTCTTCAGTGATGGCAAGTCCTGCCAGGCCACCTCCATTCAGCAGTTACAATTCATGAGTTGCATCAACCTTTTGCTCTAGCACTTCTAATTAAGCAATTTTAATGACAGAATTTAATGTTTTGCATAGTCTAAACGAAGTGGAAAAAATATGAACTGATTTTTTTCCATTCCAGCACAAGATTTTGATCAGATAATTTAACCTCTGGGTGAAATGGAAGTAGGAGCATTTATGCATAGGTGGTTTTCTCTGCAAAGGCCTTACTTTTATGTACATTTGTGCATTAATAGAGTTACTGCTTGCCTTTGGATATCTATTCTGAAGTTTTTTGTGTGCCCTCTGCCCTTCTGTTGTCAGTAGCAAAACCCCAAAGCCTTTTGAAATCCACTAACTTGTGACCAGCTTAATGCCTATTGTGCCAGCTTAGTGCCAATTGCACATTAATAAAGTGAAAATAAAGGCTTGCAAAAACAACTGCTGAGACTGGTTTTCTAACAGCAACACAGATTTTTATCCTTTTAACCAAATTTCTTTGGTGGTATTCTGCTCTAATTCTAGCTAATAATAGATGAGCTAGGTATGTGCACAAAGTGAAAATGGTCTCTCCTTTGAAGGCCATCTTATGTCTGAATTGAAGCTACCTGATATGTAATTAGGAGACATAATTATTTTATATAGATTACACACACAATTATAATAATCAGTCTTTTTCTAAGGAGGAGAAAGCCAGTATGACAGGAAAGTTATGTTTAGTAATGTAATGAGTGCTTTTTTGACAGAAATGGCACTGTTAAATTTGGGGTTGTGCAGCTGATGGGTGTTCACCCTCACACGAGGTGTTTTGAATTCTGCGAGGGAAGGGCTGCTTTAAATAATTATGTCTCTTATGGTATTGTATGTCATAATCAATTCCAAAACACTTATTTAGTTGCTAAAGCTGAACAGAAGTGAGCTGTTTGGTGCAGTACTGGATTTTTTAGCTTTACTTTAGTGTGTCTGTAGTGAATATTAACTTGTGCAGAGAGGTATGGCTGGGGCAGCCTGAGGAGCTGCAGATGAGGCAGAGCCATTGTTTCCCAAGTATTTCTAATAATACTGGACATACTAGAGGGAAGATAAGTAATATTACATATACTGGGAAGAAAGTTTGATTCAGATCCATTAAATAAATAAATAAAAGGCCTGTAATCTGCAGATAGCACATAAATTAACTGCAGTAGGAGCAGGAGAAGCTGTCCCTCCTCATGACCCACGCTGGCAGAGGCTCAGCATCACCAGCCAAGAATCCTCGTGTTAATCAGGCATACGTGATTCTTCCTCCTAGTTTCTAGGTTGATCAGTTGAGACCTCACTGCCTGTTTTTTCTTCCAAGAAATACCTTCTACAAAGCAGATTGCTCTGGCCAAGTTTCTTCCACAACTAAGGAACAGCAAGCTGCTCTAGTCTGGGGAGTGTGTGCTTGGGGGATATCTTGACTTTTAGCTACCTTTGACTGTTTAGAGTGACATATCCTTAATTAAAATAGATTAATAAATCTTTGCATGTCTTGCTTCACAATTTGCACATTAGCTCCAGCATTTGCAAAGATAAATTTGGGCCAGTAGGAGTAACAAAAAAAGAGACAAAATTACTTGAAAGTGAAATACAAATGTCCTTTTTTAATACAAAATGATTCAGCTTGCTATTGGCTTTCTTTTTTTCCCAGGTTCATGTTTTGCTTGACAATGTGACAGAAGAAATTTTAATTTTTGGGAAATGTGTGGGAAAAAAACTTTTCTTCTGATCTTATGGCAGACAGCAGTCAGCATTGGGAGCTTGGGAATTTTCTTTATTTCAAAACTTAAGAATATATATATATATTTCGCTTTCCAAAAGTAAGAAAAAGCTCAGAAGTTTAAGAAAAATACTGCTTTGGAGATTCCTTTCAGATAAACGTTTGCTAGATGTACTGTTACAGGATGAAGGGATGCAATTTGGCTGCAGCCCTCCCAGTTTGAATGTGAGCTCAGACCCTTTCTGTGCCTGCTGGCCACCCTCTGCAGCCACCCCTCCTCTTCCTGCCATAATTCTTGGTTTTCCTTCAACAGCAGAGATGTCTGAGCATGGCAGTGGGGACAAGGATAGTCTCCTCTTAAGCTCACCGCTAAAATTTTGAATTTTGCTATTCATTGTGAATCTATGAATTATCCATTCGTAGTGTGAGATGGGGAGCAAAGAAAATTTATTTTTGTACAGGTTTTTGAAGTTTCTGCTGTTTTCCTTTGCAAACAGATTTGAGGTAGGTTAATGATGTGTTTTCAGTGAGGCTGGAGCTTAAGTATTGATTTCAGATAACACACGAACATGGAATTTGAGCTCAGCTCGTCACACATCAAAGTTAATGAAGTAATAAATATGGCACCAAACACCAGTGTCTCTGTCTCTCTTTGTCCCCACAAACACAACTGTGTATGTGCTGTGTGGGGGGGTTTTTATTTTAGAGGCCATTTCATTATACAGTCCTGTATCTCTTCCTTGGATGATGTAGGTAGGGCAGGACATGATCATGAACTCTTTGTGGGAACTTTTCTACTTATGTTTGTAGTGCTACATGTAAGTTTGCTGTGGTAAGAAATAAGCTGTGTAGTCCTGATAGAGGACAGCAGTTACTATTTTCTTATATCCCCTGTATTTTGTCCTGTATTTCTCACCCATCTCTGAAACATTCTAAGCATTATCAGACTCAGAAAAGCAGAGAAGTACCTACCAAGTGCTTCAGCTCTGTGGTGTCTGTTGAGGAATGAGTCAACAGCAGCATCTATTCAGAAAGAATATCTAAAATCAAGGAAGGATGAATTAGATTAGCTAAAAAAAAAAATCAAATGCCAAAAGTGTTTGTCTTCCCTCACACTTTATCAGCAAAGGTGGGGTTTGTATTCTAATATTGATGTAGCTGAAGGGTATGAGAAAATCTGAAATACTTGTGGTGCAATGCAAGGGGTTTTGTTTACTCCTGTAATCCCAGTAGGTAATTCTTTTCTTTATATACTTGAGTCTTTTCAACTTCTTTTTTTTTCTATTAGTGTCTTTGGTAGCTTAATGGATTTCTTGATTGTTGAGCTCTTCTTTTTGATGCAGTAATGTTAGTCTTACCATGCATTCAGAGTGACAGGGAGCGTTAAAAATAGTCATTTCCATTTGAGATATCTAGAGATAATTTTTTATAGCCACTGTGTGAAAATAACTTGAACAGTAGCAGAATTATCTATTGTAAGAGAGATGATTTTACTTGTGAATTGGGTTTAAAGATAAAATCTGCCTACTTCCTGAGTCATGGATTTCCTATTCATTGCTCTGTTAAATTTAATCGGGAGCAAGACTTAATCCAGAACAAAGATGATTGAATTGCTCTTAAACAGTGATGTAGAACATTACTCAGATCTCACTTCATTTTCACAGTGCTGAGAAATCACAAGCGTGAGAGAGTTGCTTGTGAGTACATTATACAGAGAGAGATGCTTTTTACTCATTTGCTGGCTCATTAGAAAGTGAAATGCTTTCTGGCTTTTGGAGTAAAGTTATTAGGAGGTACAGAATGGGTTAAATGTGTGTAGTGTATTAGTTAGAAATTACTTTGGCATGCAGTAAAAAGGCTCACTTGACTTGCAAAAGCCTCTGATGGCTTTAAGTTCTGCCATTAACTGAGCTGCTCCTGGTTTTGTGCACTAGCCAGGATGGACAATGAAGTATCTTAATGCAGCTTTGATTCCTATTTGAGGAGGACAAAGCTCCTGCACTGTCCAGCAGAGCCACAGCACAATCCACTGCTCCCCTTTGCTGCTAGCCCCAACAAAAACATTATTTCAAAAATTACTGTCTTTTTTTAACCTCTTGTATTCTACCAGGAAGTGTATAGACCTATAAGGGCATCCTAAATCTCCAGTGACAGCCTGGAACAGAGTTATGAAATCAACTGGATTTTGTCCTTTGGGGGCAAAGAGAGAGCATGGGAGTAAGCAGCTAACTAAAGAATTTCCAGGCTGTGACATGGGAACTTGACAGCCCCTGTGTTCATTTCAGGGGCAGACTGAGCACAGACTTTTACCAGCAAAGTTTGGGAGCTGGCATTGCTTATTTCAGATGCATATACCTCATTTAAAATAATTTTTAAGAAAAGGGGACCAGGTCAGGGAGTGGTGAAGCAGCATCTTGCAGTAGGGACTCTGGCAGGCAACACACTATTGGCAAGCTGTTCCTTAGAGTTTAGGAGTGTATTCAAGGCCAAGAAATTTAGGGACTTACTAATGGCACTGCAACTCCAGGTCTTGCTGTTGGCTGGCAGTCAGTGAGCAAGTAAGAAAGGCACTGTTGATGCCACGTTTAAGGCTTTTGGGCATGTGAGTGTGCCCCATGCAGCATCTCTTCTGGTTAGAATGATTTTGACCTTCTGAGTTAAACTTTTCCACTTAATGATATTTTCCTATTATGTGAATCCTCTCTTCTTTGGCTTATTTGCATGCCTTACATCATGTTTCATTTAGGATTTGATACGGTCAGGAGCCCAGGATAAAAGACAGTGTATAAAGGCTGGTGTAATCATGAAATTTTCTAGGACTGGAAGCTGCTGGAACTGGTTGGCACCAGTCATGGGCAAAATAAATGTTGTTTTGTCCACTGTTGCAGTCTTCCTAGAGCAAAGTGGAGGTCTCTGTCTGCTTTAGGACAGCAAACTAAATCAGATCGTTCCCCTCCTTACAGGTGTGTTGTCCTGCAATGTTACAAGAGAGCTTCTGCAGCATCCTTGGCTGCAGTGTCCCCCTACGTGGGGGCAGCCCTTGGGCAGGATTTTGTTTGCAGCATCCACAGCTAAGTATAATTGCCAAGTGTTAATCCAGCTCAGTAGCTTAGAGCAAGACTGTAATCATATTTATTTGGTCTTGTATTAAAATGCTCTTTTTTATAAAGTTCTCATTAGGTTTAGCAAGCTGGCTGTAGAGGTGATTGTGTTCTGGTTGGAGGGATGTACTTGAGTGGAGCTGGCTGCACGTCCTGAAGTTTCCCTCCTCTCCATTCTTGCTGCTTGAAAAAACAGTCATTTGCTTTAAAGTCAGGTTTGCAGCTTTGATTGAAAATGACTGTGCAAAACCCCATCAGAACTGTGCATGCCACAGAGTCACTTAAAAAGAAAAAATTCTAAAAGGCGCCTTGAAATGTATGAACTCCCTGGGATGCCAGGGGCCATCACCTGTGGTTTGCTGTTGTCCCCAGGTAGGGCCTAGTAAATCTTTGTCTGCCCAAAAAGCCCAGAAAGAAAGGATGGAATTGTGCTGTCTGAGGTTTGGAAATGATTATTAAATGCTGGCCCACTGCCTGACAGCTGTCATGGGTTTTCAAAAGTGAGACAGATCTGGGAGAGACAGCTGCAATTGTATAGCTAGGAAGTTGGGCTTTTAATTGATAATTAAAGTTACCATTTGCATTTGGGGTTTTCCTTTTTAAAGGACCTCATATTCCACAAGAAACTGCAAGTGCTGTGTATTTATAGCACAACCAAACTGGCAACTTGCTGCTTTGCTGGTACATCTGTATTTTACCTACTGCCTACTTTTGCTTTCCATCTGTATTTTTTATGACTGCTGTCCTGACAGCCCTTGTTCTCCTAGTCCTTGACTCCCCTCCCGTGCAGACATATGATCCCATAACATTTTCCTTTTTGTCTTTATAAACAATAGGCAAGCAGTCTGATAGCACAAGTCCAAAGTCAAGGGAGCTTTGCAGATTCAACTTGACAGCTCCTCTCTGAATTATTTAAAAGCTGTAAACAAAAGAAAGCCCATCTATAGCTTCAGGTGGTTTCTCCTCTAGTTTTGTGAAGAATGCCTGATAGGTGAATTCAGCTAATTTTGCCCATTTGGATCTGTGGGATTTAGTAGAATAGCAAATGCGATTAGAATTCAGGGGCCGCCTCCTGGTATTCCTTAGGGGAGGGTAAGTTGCAGGAAGGTGAATGAGCAAGTTGAGGAGAGGGAAAGTTGGAAGGTGAATGAAAGAATAGAGAATTTCTGCCTAGTATGAAATGTGTGTTGAGTTTGGATTTTTTTTCCCTTTCACAATCAATGAACTTATCTTAAGACATCCTGTATTTGCTTCTGACTTTAATCTCAGTCCTTGGTGGGTTTCCTTGTTTGCTCTTTTTTCATCCTTTGTTTTCAAATCTAAAATGCTTTTCTACATCTGAATGACCCAGTGATTTCTTACTTCTTGGGTGCATTTTCGTTGCTGTTTTCCCTCGTGCTTCTGGATTCAGGAGTGTTTTAGGTGTCTGAGATTAGGGAAGCAGGCTGAAGGCACAGTTGAGTCCTCTAGATGATGCAAAGTTCATTATTATCTTTTGAATAGTTCATTCTGCAGAACAAAGTAGGGAAGATGCCATGCTTTTCATTTATTGTACTAAAGCTATGAAGCTGTACTTTCATCATTCTTAATGCCTGAGGCATAGCTGTCTTCTCACTCCCTTCTCCCCTCAGATGAATACAATGGAGAAAGCATCAGGAGTAGGATATTGAGAGCAACTTCATGTGTATGATCTGTACTCTGCATGATTTTGTTTAATGAAGTTCTTCACATTTTATGTACAGTCAGACCTTATTAAAATGCAATTTACTGTAGTCTTTATCAATACCAGCCATACAATTTTGTCATGAAAGCTAATAGTTTGCATTGTGGTTTTGCTTTGAAAACTGACCTGCAAAAATGGCTTTGATACAGCTTTTTTCAGAGATTCCAACATCTTTCACTGTTCAAAGCAAAGATTCCTCTCTTCCAAACAGCTTTGCAGATATTGACCTGGCCACAGTTCAAGTCAGCTCCCTCTTCCATGCAGTTATAATACATTTACAGAGCCCTAACTGAATGTGAGCCAAGCCAGCCTTAAACCCCTTCTTGGCCACAGGTGTATAGGAGATGGTTCTGCTGACTGGGGAAGATACTCTGCTCTGCTGCCCCATCCTTACCTGTGCTTACCTGTACTGTGGGAACAGAAGGCAGGAAATGTTTTTAATACAAACTCTATGACTTGATTTCACACAGGGAGAAGATTTAAGTATAACTGGACTTTTACCTGCTCAAGAGAAAACCTGTGCTTGTGACATGAAATGCATGTCATCAGAACCTGCCTTCAGGTCTTAGGCTCTAAACCATTTTTATTTGCCATTCTCAAGTTTAACAACATCCTTTCTTCATTTTCCTGTGTGTCCTGGCTAGTGAAAACATGTGCCCACTGCACTCAGGGCATTTTTGGAACAGTATCTTGAGGAGACAAAGTGTCCTATTTCCCAAGCCTAGGAAAGGCCACGTGCTCTGGTGCAGCTTTTGCCCAGCCTTGTCTGCATTGCGGGAGGTTTCAGGTATGAAGGGCTGCTCTTGATCCTGTTATAGCATTAGCTGAAGTGGATGGTGAAGGAGAGCAGCAGATTGTGAATTCTATCAAGATTAATGGAAACTTTTGTTGTACCTTAATTAAACTTTCATTCCTCAAATCAAAGTCATTTTTCCCAAATCAGCGTATGTTATAAATAGCATTAGTATAGGTATAATTTCATGGAGCTTCTCTGCATGCTAATGTTAATGTTTGTGCCTTGAGCCTTCTCCACAAGAAACATTTCTTTTATCTCCCCAGGTCATGGTGGTGTCACTTCTGTGGCACATATGTATTGCATAGAAAATAAAAGGAAAAAATGTATAAATATCTTTTTATATAAATACTGGTTCATGCAGCTACAAGCTGGGCCACCTTGAAGGTGTCCTTCTCTTGTCTGTTCTTACCACCAAGCAGGCTGTAGCCCTTTGGGTGGAAGCAGCCTCCAGGGATGAGATATTTTTGCTTTCCTGGTGTGTTTCTTCTATTGCTGTAGCCCTGCTTGCCCCACAAATCTGTAATTCCCCACACCCCCTGCCAGCAGTCTTAGGTTTAACAAATACTGTTGTCCCCTGCCTCAGACAGCACCCTCAGTGCTGATGCTTGAAACTGTGACTCCGTTCCTGTTGCTGTTAAATGTAGTGGTTTTGGCCTAAAGAGAAATGAAGGCTTTGATTTCCATGGTTGCCAGACTTCTGGCCCATCCAGTAACACAATTAGAAAGCTTGCAGATGCAGTGAAATCATCATCCTTCTTTTCCAGCTGGTGTAAGCAAAACATTTAGAAGAGTTGATGTGTTTATTGAGCACTCAAGTCCACCTGCAACATTATTTTGAGACCCACTAATGCAACGGTCAGGATGTAAATGTATGTGTGGAGCTTCTGAAGTTGGTTGGTTTCGGAAACTGTTGTATCAGGATTTGATTTTGCTTTGGTGGTAGGGTCCCGCTTAAAAATGGTTTGGTACGTTTAAGGGATGTTATTACAGATAAAGCACAGAAAGTAAAAATGTCAGAATTCACACTGACCCTTTTTTGATTATCTGTGTCAGATCAGTCTTGGGAGTGTGGAGGTGGTTTTCATTGGAATAGAGCAAAGAAGCTACAGTCTACAGGAGATGTGATTTACTAGGTGGGTTTGTGTGGCAAAATGTTGGTAGTGGGAGGGTGCAGGGATGGCTTCTGTGAGAAGTTTCCCAAAGTTTCCCCTGTCCAACAGCCAGTGCCAGCCAGCTCCAAGATGGACCCACTGCCAGCCACAGCTGAGCCCATCAGCAATGCTGGTAGCACCTCTGGGATAATGTATTTAAGAAGAGGTGAGAGGAAATACTGCACAACTGCATCAGGGAGAGGGGAGTGAGAATATTAGAGAAACATTTCTGCTGCACACCCAAAGCTCAGTGAGGAAGGAGGGGGAAAAGGTGCTCCAGGCACAAGAGAATTCTCTGCAGCCTGTGAGGCAGCTGTTCACCTGCAGCCATGGAGGTCCACAAAGAGCGGAGATCCACCTGTAGCCCATGGAGAACTCCATGCCCAAAAGAAGGATGTGACCTTATGGGAAGCCCACACTGGAGCAGGCTCCCAGCAGGGCCTGTGGACATGTGGAGAGAGGTGGCCACTCTCTGGAGCAGGTTTTCTGGCAGGACTTGTGACCACACAGGGGCTGACACTGAAGCAGTTTGTGAAGAACTGTAGCCTATGGGAAGAACTCACATTGAAGCAGTTGGTGAACTGTCTCTAGTGAGAGAGACCCCATGCTGGAGCAGGGGAAGAGCTTGGGGAGTCTTCCCCTTGAGAGGTGAAGGAACAGCAGAGATAGTATGTAATGAGCTGACTGTGGCCCCAGTTACTTGACTCTCTCTGTCACTGAGGGGGAAGTGATAGAAAAAATCAGGAGTGAAGCTGAGCCTGGGAAGAAGGGAAGGATGGGGGGAAGGCATTTTCAAGATATTCTTTTATTTCTCATTATCCTACTCTGATTTGATTAGTAAAATAAATAAATCAGATTTTTCCCAAGTTGAGCCTGTTTTGCCTGTGATGATAATTGGAGAGTGATCTCTCCCTGTCCTCATCTTGAGTCTAAGTCTATTGTCTCCTATGTCCAGCTGAGGAAGGTAAGTGACAGAGTGGCTTTAGTGGGCACCTGGCATCCAGCCACATCACCCCACCATACTAGGAGCTGCCCAAACAGGCAGCTTGACTGCCCCAGGTTGTTGACAGCCAGCCATATAAAATGAACAGTAGCAGAGTATGTATCCGTTATCAGTTTTAAATAAATTGATTTCATGAGTTTCTGCCAAAGTGTTTCCCTTTTGCTCACCCAGGCATCCTGGTTCAGCTTGGCTCCCCTTAATCATGCCTGACATCACCTGTGATTAGCCCATCTTCCTGTATTGATTGCCACCACCTCTGGTTGTGATGGATGAATTGTTCTTCCATTTTTGCCTTGAGGGGGAGGGTGTCATGTGAGGTTTTAGGAAGGTTTTTTTCCTAGCCTGTCCCACTAGCAGTGGCCAGTGTGTATTCCAACCAGTTACACCAGCTGCAAGACCTCTGTCTCCAGAGGTTAGCTTGGGTCATTCAGGATTTTCTGCTTGCATGGGTGGTGAAATTCCCAAGGGCTGGCTGAGCTCTTGAAGCACCTGGGAGCCACCAGACACTGATGTACATCTAGAACCTCAGACCAGCTGGTAAGTGTCCAGCATCCCCTGAGCTTAGGTGTGAACTGGGGCATAAGGAGGTCATGTGTCCTTCACAACCCTCAGCTGGGGATGAAGTTGGACCCAGTGTGTTCAGCCTCACCTGGCTGGCTGTCACAATTTAAGGCTGGTTTTCAGCATGCTTGATTGCAGTGGTTTGTGCCTCAAGTTTTTTTGGGAGAGGGATGCAGCTGGAATTGATTTCCCATCAGCAAGTAAGTAAATAATGCAGTTCCAGCAGGAATTCTTAGGGAGAGAGTTAAACTTCAGGGGTCTTCATCCCTGCTTCTTTTGTTCAAAACCTCATAGGGAACATCTGGATTAACCTTGAGTAAATTCATCAAGTGTGTTGCCTCGGTTTCCCTGCATGTAGGATAATATTTCACTACCTTACCAGGGCATTTATTACACTTAATTAATGTTGTAATGTGTCTTCGGTTCCTGTGATAAAACATGTGTGAATGTAAAGTTGTTTTTACTGATTGGATTGTTAATTAAATGTGCACATATAAATGATTTATTGGCATTTGAGAACTAAGACTTAATAATTTAAAATATTAATGTCAAGGCGGTTGGATCAACAGGCTTAATCCTGTTATCATTCAGTTTTTTAGAGACTGAAACAAATGGCACGGGGAGAGGAAGGAAGGCAGGAGCTGGACCAGCTAATGACTTATTTTGTGGTATTTCTATGTGGAGACCAATTTAATAACAGGATCTGAATTCTGGTGCCTGGCCCAGGCAAGCTTCTGGCAGCATCAAGGATGTGCTGAGCTTTATGGAGCACAGGAGACATGTCACATAGCAGTGATCCTTCTTGGCCCTACTTGGAAACCATTTGTCAGCCTTCAGAGGACCGTGCTCCAGCTCAGAACAGCAGCTAATGGTGCAGTATTAGCTCTTGTGTATCAGGAAACAGCATGAAAGCAAGGATATCTGGGGCATGTGTGAATCTGTGAGCTGCTGATGTGGATCACCTTCTCTAGTTGGATGCTCCTAGCCCAGCGGCAGTTTTTCCCACAAAATAATATGGGGTTGCAGTCCCTAGCCATAAGGCTTCTGCCTGCTTATATACTTTTGTCCTCTGGGGTTTATCTAGCCAGATGTTTTTTAGATGTGGGAATGAGCTGTAGCTGACAGCCCAGGCAGGGCCCAGGGGAATAAATATGTCATCCCTAGCATAGCAATGAGTTCAGGAACCAAGGGAAGGCAGCCTCTAGGAGCAGATACAGTTGGTTGATTAGATACTGGGACCAGAAAGGAAGGCTAACCATCATTTCTTCCCTTTCTGGCCCCAGGGAAGATGTGCACATTGCTATTGGTGCTAGTATGTTGAAGGAAAGGAAACTACTGTAAGCAGGATTTTCAAATGTTAATTCACTAGAGGAGGAAGAGATGGAAAGATGTGCCTAGTACTTGGAAGAGACAGTTGAAGCCAAGAACAGAGTGCTGAAAGTAAGGTTTTGATGAGAAATGCCACGCCAGAGACAATGATCTCACAAATACAAAAGCCCTGGAGAACATGGGACAGATGGTCTTGGAAAGTTCCAAGTGTTCTTGCACAAGTAAGGGAATTGCTGATTCAAGTGTGAAGATGATTTGAAAGAGGGAGCTGAAGAGTGTTGGGTACAGTTGAGCTGAAAGAGAAATCACTGTCTTTGGAAGGAAGAAGAATAGAGAAGGTAAGAAGGATGGGAGAAGCACATCATCAGTGTGAAAGAGGCACGACAGAACCATCTGAACATGAAGCAGACTGCAGTTTGCCTTTCTCAGTTAGGGCAAGGGAAACAGAAATGTGCTGTAAATTAAAGAGGCCGAAGGAGCTGGGATAGAATCATAGAATATCATGAGTTGGAAGGGACCCACAAGAATCATGAAGTCCAACTCCTGGCCCTGCACAGGACACCCCAACCACCACCACATGCATCAGAATGCTGTCCAAACACATACTGAGCTCTGTCAGGTTGGTGTTGTGACCACTTCCCTGGGGAGCCTGTTCCAGTGCCCAGCCATTTTCTAAGGGGAAAACCTTTCTCTCTTAAGTTTCCCTGCATCCATTCTTTCCTCGTGCAGCGGCTGGGAGCTGTGCTCCTTGTTGTGCTTTGGGACTGGACTGCATAGCTCTCATGTTTGTAGGGTGGATTTCTAGTCTTATCTAATTCTTTTGAACAGAAAAGGCTTTTCACATTCTACTGATTTCTGTTTACAGCTCTGATCCCTCATGGTTTGCCACTGGTCTGCACAAAATCAAAATCTAAAAGTACCAGATTTAGATGATATTTCTGAATACTCTCATGCAGGTCAGTGGCTGTTTCTCCAGGTTGTGTATTTTGTTTCTGATGTGAGTTTGGAAGGGAGACTTATGCAATAGCAATATAAATGACAACATCCTGGGGCTTGTTTTGCCCCACACTGCACTGATGGGCAGGGCAGCCTGACCTTGGCTAGGGAGAGATGAAATACATCACCTCCAGCATGATATAATGACTGACTGCAGCAAACAATAGAAGGGAAAGGGGAGAAACCTTTTGGCAATAGGAATGCAGGTCTTAAACTGTGAAGTTGTCAAGCAATGTACAGCATTGCATTGCCAAATGAATATCTGGGAGTTTTAAGTCTTGAAAGAATTGATGCTTAAAGCTGTCTTCACCAAACTAATGCCTTGCCATTTCCTGTGGTTTTGCAGTATCGATATTAATGTGTTGCATGTTTATGTATATGTTTTTTGAATGCATATTGTGAGCTGTATTTATATACTGCTGCCACTTCCTTCAAGGTCTTGAGCATATTGTTTATGGGGATCATCTGAAATCCCAGGATTTATGACTATAGGAACAAGTAACTTTAGAGACCCTGTCACACATAAATGGGCAGTGGAACTCAGTATTCCCACACAGAGTGGAGGGGAAGACTTGTGCTTTTGGGGGTGCAGGGTTAAAGCCAGAATAATTTGGTTTTAACATATGTCTCCCTGCCTTGTCTGATGGGGGAGTGTGCAGCAGCTGTTAGAGCTGTGTACCCTGCTTTGCAGTAGGTACAGGATAATCAGTGTCTAATGAGATTTTCTCATCCTGGATTCTAAATAAATTAGGTGCTCGTCAATACCAGTTTTGTTCTAGAATGACTAAATTGCAGAGGCAGTTGCCTGTAATATATCAGCAGTACCTGGGGTGGGCTTTTGTGGCTGGTTCTCCTGCATTTGCAGTGCTTTCTTTGCCTTCTTCGCATCAGTCTGATTGGCTTCCATTTCCATCTTCAATTCAGAGGATAGCATAGAATCAAGGAAATTGATGGCTGTGTACAGCACTGCATATGTGTTCTGTTTTCTTCTAGCCCTGTCTAGCCCTGTCTTCAGTTGCCTCGTTGATACTGTTTTCTTGAGAGCTACATGCAGAAATGAAAAGGGCATGTTAAGAAAAAGGGGTTTCTCACTTGGCTGGGAGACTGCTTATTTTAGTGTGTCATTGGAGCAAGCCTTGGACTGCTCCCCTCAGGGCACCCATGAGCTGTGAATACAGACCTGAGTATGGACGATAACAAATAAGCTTCCATTTACACAGTATCTTCTTGTGCAGGGTTTGATCTGAATAGAAGGAGAAAAATGCATTGTAAAATCCAAAAATGAGAAGACTGTTTCAGGGAGTAGGAAAAAGGGCTGTAGTCATGTGTATTGAGTTGGAGCTAGAAATACCAGATGTGGAAGTGTAAGAAAACTTGATAAAGGCATCCCAGGTACGGTTGTTAAAGTCTGGAATTGCTGAAAAACAAGGGAAGGGATTCACAGAGATGCTGAATTTCTACCTGGGCACATTTCCTAGTGAGATACACTTCATATTGTGTGGAAGCTGCAAACTCTGCATGATGTAGGATGATGAAAACACTAATTTGTTTGAAAACTTTTTTCTAAAAAGCTTTACAGTGTGCCTATGAACCCTGACATAACAAGAAACTATATATATGTGTATGTGATTGTATGCAAGTCTTTCTTGTGGAGTGCCACAATCTTTAAATCTGTGGCTTAACATTTTAGGAAATATCCTTGTGCTGGGTGAGTATAATTGTGTAGCATTTGCGAACTTAAAACCCCAAAAGATCGTGTATTTGCAGCTGGATCTAGAAAGAAGTACAGACAAGACATTTTACAGATGTATTGAGTTTCTGCTTTTTTTATTCTGAGGCCCAGATAAGCCTAAAGAGGCTTCATCTCTGTGTGTACAAAGGAATTACCTTCAAAATTAGATAAAAATACAGTTTCTAAGGATTAAAAGGCACAGTTTAGGCATGCATGTTCTGTTCCAGGTTTTAATACCTAAAGAGTTGAGTGTTGCTGTTCCTGAAATATTTTGATACATCATTTATATGTTAGACCTTGTTCTTTAAAAAAGCACTTGGTGTAAAGTAATTAATTTCTTACTGAGCCTGATGTTCACGGTATAGATAATAACAATTCCTTTAAATTTGTTCAGAAGGGATTAATGTTAGGTGAGTGTGATGGCATGGAAAGTAAATTCTAGCTTAGAGAGATAGAGGGTTGTGTACCAGTTCAACCAGCCCACTGTGCACCTTTCACTGATAACAATTGTATAACACGAATAGGAAAAAGCCCCAAAATTTGGCATGCAGCACATTGTCCTTCTGGGAAGAGATCTAATCTAGCAGTTCAGCTTTTCAAAACCTCTTGTTTTTTGTACGCTGGAGATTCATTGTGTTTCCTGGGTTAGAATTTGTAATTTTCTTTCAAAAACAAAAAGCTGACTTGTGTCATACAACAAGAAAATAACCAAGGCTCAGGGGAATTAGAGTGAAAAGCCATTAGAACCTGCTAATTACAAGATGAAGAGCAGTCAAACAGTGGTGGTCTATTGGGAAACCACTTTTGCACATTCAGATGTGTGGAAAGACTCTGTGTGTGACATTGATGAGAAAAGTTTTGGTGAAATATGTCTTGCAGATAGTCTGCAGCTCAGTCCTGAAAGCCAGCACCACAGAAATAGTTGCCACTTTCAAGTAAGGAAGGAGTAAATTTACTTAAATGATGGACTTTCTGTACAAACAGCACTAGATTTAGATCAACTATATACTTTTATTCTACCTGTAAATAACAGAAGACAATGGCCATTTGAGTGCAAGTTTTCTCAGCCAGGTGATTTTCCCACTGTATCAACAGCTTTGCTTAATTAGGCTTCAGCTCCTTGGAATAGGTGTTGAAAAAGCAGCCATTTGTTAGGCAAAACATCTGCTAGGGAGGAAAGGTGAGAAGTTGTTAATTTAAAATAAGATCTCTAAGAACCCTAACTGTGAATCCACGGAGCAAACTTAGCTGAAAATCCAGAAAACTCATGCTTACCTGAGTGATGACTGCTGGAAGTTTGAGGTGAATCTCCTTTATTTGTGGAGAAAAGAGGGGGATAACAAAGAAGTGCAAACATTATGGCCTGTAATTATTTATAAGATGGTGAAAGACCCAAAAATTATTTCCAGTCCTTTGTGTGAAAATGTGCACATATAACTTGGAAACACATCCATCCTAAGGAATGATCTCTTCAGCTTTTACTTCAGTGTGGGCTTCTGAATTCTACTTCAGGATTTATGTGTCTGAGGTAGCAAGGGAGGAATGGTCTCAGAAAGAATTGTATTCAAGGGAAAAAATTTGTTAGTGATTTGTGCTCATCTTGCCCTTTTTTGAGCCCTTTTGGCACAGGTTTCAAGTCAACAGAGGAAGACTAAAGTACTCAGCTATGATTTTACATGAGCCCACTGGTGAGAGGGATGTGTAGCTCCTGCAGCTGCAGCAAGGCATCTTTATTGGTGAGGAGGGATAGCCAGAGAGGAGCCCTGCAGCTACTGTGAGGATGGAGGGTCTGTCCAGAGCTTTTTCTCACTCCCTGGAGTTGAGTCCACTTGGGTAGTACTGGGTGTCCCTCCAAGGAGATGTGTAAGTGGTTTTAACAGTTGTCTATCTGAGATCACAATCATTTAGGTATCCTCTCCTCCCAGCAATGCTTTCTTACACAAAGATGTAAAGGAGTGGAAGAGCTCCAATCTCAGCTGTCACCTACTCCCTGTTGCACTGGAGCAGCTCCCACTTCCTTCCAGTTGTTCAGCTGAGTTCAGTGAGTTTCTTCAAACCTCACAAAACATCCAGAGCATTTCTGATTGTCTTAATGTTGACTACTCTTACATGAATACCAGCAGTCAGCCAGACTTTAATTCTCCTCTGTTCCTTTCCTGTACAAATTACTTCCCCAGGGCCATCCAAAATAGGGCTCATCTTGGAGGGAAGGAAATCAGTGTGCTTCAAAACCCAGCTGTCACCAGGTGAATAATTCCTTTGAATTATGAATGTGTCAGTATCTCATATACTCAGTAAGGTCCTAAACTTGATTTTGTTTTAATTTGCCATCAAAAATGTGCTGCAAAAATTTCTCTTTTTTTTGGTGCAATCACTGAAAGTCCCTTCAGCTCCTATGGGTGAATGCTCTAAAGGTACAGTGGGTCCATCAGCCATATTTATACTGGATAAATAGGGATGTGTCAGGTTCAGGACACAGGTGCTCCTGTCAGGTCTGTCTTTGCACTGAAAACCAATTTACAGCTTTGTTTTACATAATGGTTACCTCCTTGTGAATATGTATCCAGCCTATGCAATAACAGAGATTTGTGGTGGAGTCAAGTGTCAAGTCCTTCCCATGTCAAGGAACTGGCCTTTATATTCCTATAATGCCATCTCTTCAGTCCAAAAAAAAAAAAAAAGCAGGCAAATGCAGAAGGCTTTTAATAGGTCTTAGTGCAGAACTTCAGCCCTGGAGCATGTTAGAGCAGTTCTGGAACTGCACCCTATATTAATTTTAACATGAATCCTGACATGGACCTATATTTGCCAATTAAACTTTTTAATTCCTATATTACACTAAATGACAAGAAGATGCATAATTTTGATGTCTCCAGTGCATTTTTATATTGCTTTAAGAGGAACAAGATCCTAAAGGTTGAGATCAGCAGCCCCACAGACCAAAATGTTGCTATTTGCCAGGCAGTAAGCCCAAATCTCTCAATCTTTGCTATGTTTGTTCATTTTTCTTCTTCAGCCTTTTTTAGCAAAGGCAGCTTGTTCTGCCTCTTTTGCTAAGAGAGACTGCAGGTGCAAACTACTCATAGGAGAAGATTCATGTGTAGAAGAGTAATTTTAATAGCTACTTTCTTCAGAGCAGGATTACTGAGTTGAGCTGGATCTTCAACATTCCTGCTGCCTCTGCTTTGGGAGTTGCTGGCTCCTTCAGGCAGCAGAAATGGAAGGGATGAATAAGGCTGGTCTTTAAACCTTCTTGCCCTGTATGGAAACACCAATTGGTTATGGTAAAGTAGAACATGAAGCCACAATGGATGTTGAGACCCTGTTTTTCATGCCTCAGTGATACAGGTACTCTAGTGTGTTTTGGGGGAAATAGGAATTCTGCCAGTTCAGTGGTGATGGTGGTTTTCTTTTGAAGTCCTGGTGACCCCATTCATACATGTCCTGGCAGAAAGATTAGTTTAATGTGCACACAGCTGTCACGAGTTAGAAACCTACAGATCTAAACAACTTCATGACTTCTTTGGGTGTTTAACACATTGAGTATATTGACTGTTTTACAGGCTACACAAAAGGAAGTGAATAGTTTCTTTGGAGGATTAAAAACAAGTTACTTAGCTGTGTTCCTGGAGAAGCAGTGCTAGAGTGCCTTAACAAGCAAGTCACTGTTTGTTCAGTGACAGATTTGGTGCTAATTTTGCTGCTGTCTGCTCCTGTTTGCATCTCATGGTTGTGGATGAAAGCAGCAGAACAGCGATTAGCTCAGACCCTGCTGAAAAACAACCAACACCCAGGAGCTTCTGAAGAACAAGGGAGTGAGAGTAAATTACCCTCTGGCATTTTTATTTTATTTAGCAGGTAAAACTGTTCATTGAAACAGAGTTCATTTACAGTGGCTCCCCCAGCAGCAGGATGAATTACCAGTCACTCACAGCGCAAACGGGAATCATTCAAACCCTCCCTCGTCTGTACTCAGGAGTTCAGGTCTCCTGCATTGCACAGTAGATTACTGCTGGTCCCTTTCCCTTGCTTCCACAATCCTAATGGGCATCCTGGTCCCTGTTTCAGTACCCAGATAATAATCATATCTGCTTTTCCCCTCCAGTGGGCTTTGATTTTAATGCTGTTAACCAGAAACTGAACAGTTCACTGGATTAGATTCTTAGCCACCAAATTAAAAGAAATTGCAGTATATTCCTTTGAGGACATAATTTCTTTTCAGGAGCTTAGACTTGGAGGATCATTAGTGAGATAATATCAGGAGTTTTAACTAATCCTCCTATGATTGTACTAGGGTGAACAAATCTGTGTCAGTTAGCCCAGTGGTCCACCACAAGGCTACTCTTACCTGATAAATGGATTTTCACACTGAAGGGGATTTTTCTCCCTTTGCCCCAAATCTGGAGGCTGTGCAAAGTCCTGAACTTCATGGTGAGGCAGCATGCACCCAGCTTGGGGCTCTGTTGAGCTGCCTTCCCACTCCCTTTGGAGTGGGGTGTGTTCTGGTCGCTGAGTTTATTAAAAATGCATGTGTTAAGCGATGGGATAATTACAGCAAGTTTGTCTGGGGATGGATAGCAGCAGCAAGAGAAATTTAAAAATGTGTCTCAAAAGATATCAGCTGTCATGAGAGAAGACAGTTTGCTGTGGGCACTTCAGCAGCATGCACTACATCTACTGGCATGAGGATGGCTGCAGGACACCTGTCTGGGAGCAGAGCTTCTACCTCAGTATCTCTGGGGCTCTTGCCAGCACCCCAGTGCTTATGTGCTTTAGGCTTGTGGATTTCCCTGTAGATTTTGGATAGGATTTTGGCTGGGGAGGGAGCATCTGTGCTTGCTGGTCACATGAGGAATGCAGTCTGGAGAGAAGACACTCTCTCTCCTCCAGCTTTTGCCTGGGGGTTGCCTGACTGATGCAGCAGACCATTAATTTGCAGTCAACCAGGATATCTCCAAATGCAACTCCATCCATTGGCAGGAGGTAAATAGATGCTGCCTTTCTGCTTAAGGCAGGGCTGGAGCCCTCTCTATTTATCTTCCCTTTCAAACTGGGTGCATCTGCTATTGCTCTCTAATCTCTTCTCCTCTTTGTTTTACTCATCTGAAGCCTCTTGGCCTCGAAGCTAGAGGGGTTTTGTAACGGTGATTAGTTGGTTTAGTTAGGGTGCTGGAGATCCTTGTCCGTATGTTGCCAAAAGATGAAATAACTATTATTTTTATGAGTCCACTTCACTGGGAGGCTGAGAATTAATTCATGTTTGTAAATTGCTTTGGAGATTTAAAGCTCTGTACAAGCACTAAGGATTATTGCTTTCTAGTTCTTCAAGGTAGTATAACGTATAAAGACTTCTAGCCTTGAAAACATCTTGGATATAGGAAGAGTTAAATCCCTTTGAAATGAGATATACTTCTAATGTTTAAGATAAAAGTAACTTTTTCTCTGCTGCTTCATCCAAAAAAAAAGGTGGGGAGGGGAAAGCAACGGCAGGTTCTGATAATGCCTCTTTTTTTTTTTCCAGGAGTCCAACGTGCTTATTGCTGCTAACAGTCAGGGTACAATTAAGGTAAGTTATTTTACACATCTCGCCTTTAAACACTTGAATCTGTTGATAGTAAAGAGCAAGGTCAGAGACACTGAACATCCAGGAGAAACCATTAGAGGAGATCATCTTGGCTGTGGAGGTTTGCAATTTAAATGATCTATTTGCCTCTGGCACACAGTGGAGTGAGCAGGCAGTGCCCCAGCAGTGAAACTAATTGCAGTGAGGTGTGGAAGAGTTGCTGGTGGCCATCCAGCACCCACTGCTGCTCCCTGGGGTCCTGGCAGCACAGAAGGCCTGGCAAAAGCACCTCCCCAGGCTGTTGCTGGCTCCCATGGCAGCAGAGGCTGAGTGTTAACTCACCAGTATTAACCTGAGCCCATCCTCTGGCTGCTGTAGATGCAGCAGGGCTGAAAGCTGAGCTCCTGGTGTGCAGCCGGCTGGAGCAGCACTGAAATGAACAGGGATGCTCCCTGTCTTTGCTGCCTGGTGCTCAGATGGGTGGTAACAGACAGCAGCTGCCAGCTCGGGGTTTTGTGAAAGCATCAGCCTTCCCTGTGCACAATACCAGGTTTTCAGCTCTTTAATTAAGTCTTCCAGAGTGTTTGCACAATGCATTTCTGTCCATGGAATGTCAAGTGCTATGGAAAAGACTGTCCATCTTTATGTATCTATCAGCTAAGCAACACCAAGCAGTACCAAACTCAACCCAAACCCAGAACTTTATCCCATATTCTACACACTGACTTCCACCATGCTGTTAGGCTTGGTGCTTAATGCCCTAATCTTGTAGCCCAGACCCCTGGCAGCATTCTGGAGCTGCTGGTAAAGGGGGTTACTTGCTCTCTGTAGAGTTTTACGCTGCATTGTCACTGTCATGAGGCTGAGGTCCTCATTGTCCCTTACATCCCCGTGGCAATAGCAGTTTTCTGGAGCCATACCAGAGCTTCTGGTCTGAACCACCTTGGAAAAATCGGCAAAAATGCAAGAATGATGTCTTTGTCTGTGTCAAGATTTTTTTTTTCCCCTTTTTCAGGACACAAGTGGCTGAGTTACCCCTGGTGTTGCAGCATGTGATGCTGTAGCCTCTCATTCGTAGGGAATTTATTTATATATCGTGTTTTGGAATTGGTTGGTGGTTACTTTGGTCACCTGCTCCTTAGGAAAATGGACAAAATGCACAGACGCTTTTGATATTTTGAAGTGAATCCAGCAGCAAGAGCAGTGATTAGAGAGGAGAGGTTTTGCTAATGCACTTTGCTTGTTAATGAGAGAAGGTAGAGAAATGTGCAGACAGCCAGGGCTGTCAGAACTCTGGTATCTCCATTTGCCTTTGACAGCATGCAGCAGGAAGGTGGGATGGTCTGGGAAATGCCTGGGTGAGCCCAAACCCACACCATTTTGGGGACAGATGTCACACTGGGCATTACCCATGAGCTACAGCTCCAGAGCTTTTCCCAGTAAAGCCAAACCAGGTTAATGGTGGGGCTCTGGCAGCCCCATAGGCACTTCTCTGCTGTCTCTAGTCCATGCCTTCAGAGGCTACTGTTCCATCCCAGCCTGGACAATGGAAATGAGCACAGAGGGCTGGGATGACAAAAGCTCTGATCTCTATTACAAGATTTCCAAGAGCTGTGTGATTGAGATGAGGGGAAATGAGGCATCTGTGGATGGTTTTGCTTCATGGCTAATTTATCATCACACAAGCAGACATCAAAATTGGGATGCTTGCCAAGTGCTTTTCCCATTTGTGGGATATTATTGCATGCTTGTGAATAAAGGGTAAGGGGTGGAGAGAGAAGGGTTAGTCCTGTCTTAGTGATCTATATGCTGATGTAGGAAATAATGAATGTCATAAATTCCTATCCTAAATGTCTTATCTTCCTTACTAATCAGGTACTGGAGCTGGTATGAAGGGTTTTCTCTCAAGGCATGAGGTACTTGGTCCTGCTGATATGCTACAGTATTCATCTGGGAACCACAGTGGGACAAGAAACCAAAACCACCTTGATGTTCCTCCCCAAAACGATCATGTTTGGTTTTATTTTTCATTTATGGACTTTCTAGGACATTTGAGACACCGGTAACACCAATGAACTGTCTGCCATCAACATTAACTCCACAGACTTTGCTGGTGCTGGTGGTGGTATGGTTGTCTAATTTTTATGATAGGAAAACAAATTCTTTTAAATAAAAACAAAAAGGAATAATAAAATTTATTGAGCCACAAGTTGAAGCTGGAAGATTGTCTTGTTGCATAAGAGAACAGATTTACATGTGAAGGGAGCTTACAGGAGCACACAGGGCTGTCCTCAGTTGCACATCTCCAGTTACTTACATCTGGACTCTTCTTCATCCCCTCTGGAAAAAGAAAGTCTCTAAGCCTTACCCAGACATGCAAGCAATTCACTTTGAAATCCCATCATGATATGGGTCTGTTGTTCCTTTGATTTATTAATTATTATTTTTGCGATGCATTATATGAGAAATGTCACCAAGGTTGGCACCACTGGAGACCGAAGTCCTGTAGTCAAGAAGAGAAGGACACCTTCCCCTTCCTCCTCTCCTTAGACCCTTTCCTTGCCCCAAAGAGGCAGTTCCAAAGGAGATAATTAAGTTGCCCTCCTGTCCATGTGGGCCACCTACTACCAGCAACGTGTTGAGATGAGGGGGCCTGCAGTTCCTGAGACGTGGACTGACCTTGCCAAGACATCGTGGGATAAAGATCTGCCTCCCAGAGACCTGGCTGTGTTTGACTATCTCAGCTAGAGGAGGAAGCTTCTAGATTCCAGTTACCAAAGCCCTGCACCACTCAATCACCTGTGTGGTCTGGTTGTGTTTGCCCCTCTCTGCACACCATGGAAGCCAAGCATTTTGAATGTTGTAATAAGAGAGGGGATGGAATTGGTTTGTAATGTGTTTCAGAGCCATGATATAAGTAGCCTTATTTTTAATGGTCATGCATACACTTAATTGTACATATGGAGAGGGAATAAACCATGAAGCTGAGAGTTGTTGTTGCTTTCTTGGCAGGAGCAGAGCAGATAAGGTGCAGACGGTCGTCACGAGCAGCAGCCAGGCTAAACTGTCAGGATTGCTGCCAGCACTTGTTAAGCTTGAAGGTGGATTTGGTGGGCGTAGTGTCTTTTCCCTGCTGTGGGTGTCAAAGGTGCAGTGCAGACAGTGATACCTGTGGGAAGTGTTTTGGTTTGCAAACAGAATCCTTTTTCATTCATTCACTGCAGGATGTGTCTCCCTCACTCCATGGGGGCTGGGATTGATGCAGGGACTTTGCACAGATCTCATGTCCTCCAGGTGCTGAAAGCCTTCCCAGGAGGATTCTGTGATCTTCCCACACCCTTTGGGCACAGAGTAGGGAAGAAGAGCGAGGGTGCTCTTGAGGGTATTAATAAAGAAGCAGGAATGAAGCCTTTTGGCAGAACTGGGGACAGGTCCTGTCCTGGTTCAGTGCTGGTACATGTTTCTAGGGTGTCATCTATGCTCCTTCAAAGGTAGAAGGATGTGGGACACACCACCAGTAGCTTCTGGAGAGTCTAGTCCAGTGGGGAGAAAAGTGATGCTGAGCTCCAACGGAGGAGTGGATGCTGCATGCTGGTTTTCTTCCATGATATCTGGTGTGTCAGTGGGGAGAAAAGTAAGGAGAAAAGGAAAGGAGAGAGAAGACAGCACACCAGCTTGTGTCCTGCTCAGGAGTGCTACCTGCAGGTCTCCAGTGTATGAGTAACTTGACCCACTGTTGCAGAAGAAAGCAAAATTGGTTCCTTCTGCCTGATGGCAGCTGCCTGATACATCCCACCGGGCATTAGTTTGATTTCCATTTTGCTGCATTTTAAGTGAATTTGGTGTGGAGTGACTGTGCTGAGCATCCTTCCCAGCCAGCCCTCTGCCCTCTGCAAAGGCAGGGCTGATGTGATGATCCATTGCCATTGCTCTTCCTGCTTCCCCTGGTTTCAGGTGCGGGTTTCCCCCAGTTTCTGGCTTGTTTATCAATGCCTACTAATTTATTTTGCAAACTGACCTGGCTGCTGTTGTACCTCAGCCTGGTGCCGTGCAGCTGCTGTTGACAGGTGACCATTCCTTCTCTCCTCCCACTTGAAGATCCTCCGTGTTTTAAATTGAAATTGCTCCAACAAACCCAGGATTGTTAAAACAGAAGAAAAAAAGCACCTATTTTGAATGCTGTAGGGTTGCTCCTTGAATTAAAAAGGGAAAGCTGTTTAACACTGGATGCTTTTATTTTTTCAGTTTTCATTCTGTTTCAATCAAGGTAAAATGCAAATTTGGTGTCTGGCCCTAATTAGAAACACAGCAGCTCATAAACACAAGTTGATGGCAATTTTTTGTCTTCGTCTCTTTGTCCACAAGAGGTAACACTCCTTATTTTAATCCCCTTAATTTTCTTTCCTTTAGATAACTCTTTGCAGTTGACAAATTAAGTCCCATATAATTACTGTAATTTTGTTGGGTTTTTTTAAACAGCATGTGGTCAGTATTTTTTTAATTAGTCATCGACTCAACTAATGGTTCCTGTCAGGTTTCCAGTCTTTTTAGAGTTGAGGGGTGATTGACTTTGGGAGGGATGTCCAAATGTCTTTAGTCCAACCCCCTGTGCAGAGCAAAGCTTTCTCAAAGTTGGATGAGGTTGCTTCAGGGCTTCGCAACTCAACCAGTGAAGGATAGAACATGCCCAAGTACCTCTGGAAAACCTGTTCCAGCATCTAACCACTCTCCTTGTGTAAGCTAATTGCAGATGGTGGGCACTTGGAGTCATAATTCTCACTTTCTTCCTTTGAAAAAAACAGGTTACAAAGCCCTTGACTGGAAGCTGCCCTAGACCAGCTTTGCCTCCAGCTCTTGTGTCCTTGCAAGAGGTATTAGGTGAGTCAGATTTTTTGAGAAAGGGAATTTAAAACCTTTCTTGGCCAGACAGTGTCTTCAATTAACTTTAAAGCATTTAACAGAAGAGTAGGAGGAACATACCTTAGTGCTAAAAAAATTCAGTGCTGGAGGGAATTGAAAATGATGGTCAATGGGAAATCTAAATTAATATCAATATGTCAGGGCTGTCCTGCAGTGAGTGTGGCCAGCTGCTAATGCCAGTGTTCGACCCAGTGTGGAACCTTGTTTGTTTAGGGTAATTTTGTTCAACTATGGAAGGTCATAATGACATCAGCAGATAATTGGGAAGGCAGATTAACTCCTTTCCAGCTCAAATTCCTCTTTCCTTTCTCACTGCTTTTCTGGAGGCCAGAAATACTCAGGAAGGACCTGCAGCAATCCAGGGGTGAGCAGAGTTCACTGTGGCATTTACCTTGAAGAATTATTCTTGTGTGTCAGCAGCACCTGGTGTCGTGGCAGGCATCCAGAAGAGGTGATTGCATCCTGCCTCCTGCCAGCCTTCACCTCTGCCTGCAAAGGCATTTCCTTGAGGCCAGCCTCATGGGAAGTTCCTCACCTGGTCTTGGAGAGGGATTTTCCTTCCTTTTAGCAGTGTGGAGACCATGTCCTGCACTTGTTAATGGGTGGAGCTTGTAGAGGTCAGGGAGCATCACCTACCTTAAATGCTGGGGATCTGAGAGGTTTGGCTAGTGGGAAGGTGTTCTTGAGATCATGAGAATCCACAAATTAGAGCAGCATCACTGGCATAAGGACCAGAGCCCACATCTATCTCCTGGAGAAGCACCTGTAGCCCTAGTTCCCCCCCAGCCTTCTGGTAACCATCACCACATGGTTGCTTTAATTTTGTTTTCAGACCGAGCTGCAAGTTCTTGAAATGATGATCATCTCGTCTTTGCTCAGTTACAAGGCACTATTTGGGTATGTTAAGTCTTTAAATTCTTCTTAAGTTAATTTAAAAATAGTTAGTTGGGTTAAAACAAGATGAATTTTCTGCCTCTGCATGTTAGCCAGCCATTTGATTTGAGTAGGCCTAGTCAAAAACTGTTTTAAATCTCTCCATCTTAACATCTCCATTTTAAATTTAACATCTCCGTGTTTAATCTGGCTCTGGCTGATGGCTGGCCACTGTTACTCAGCAAAGGCAGGACAAGAATTTGCCCTCTATCAACAAACAGAAGGGAAAATTTCCTAGGAGGGGAAAGAAAGTGATAGAGATAAATTATGAGAAAGAAAACTAGTATGAACTTTCCTGACCAGTGTGCAGGGGGAGAAGATGGTTCCACCTTTCCTAGACCACAGCATCTTGAAGGGCTCCCTGCATCATGAGCCTTTGAGAAGGAGGGCTCCACACACACATCACAGCCTCTAATCTGCCTAGCATAGAACATTTGCAGTGTACCACTGATGGTAATCAGTGGGCTGTGGTGGAAGATTGCTCATCAGGGAGTGAGGGGACGAAACCAATCTCATCTGATAACTGCTTGCCTAAAACCTCTGATCCATGCAGAGAAAGACAGGTTTTATTCATCTCAGCTCTGCTTTCTGTAGCACCTCCCAGATCTGTTTGTGGAGTTGTATTACCTCAATACTCTTGTTTGATTCCCAGAATTTAGGAGTGGAGACTTGCATGAATAGTAGAGAAGTGTGAGTGCCATGAGCATCTCTAACACCATCATCTTCCCTGAAATCCTTCCAGTGCCTCTGAGAACTAGGGAGCACGTTATCTCATAAGATCCTTTCAGGTAGATAATAATTTGGGAAATAATTCTGGAGGTAAAGGCTGTCCTTGGGAGGCCTGAGTTAATAGCACATGACAGCTGAAACTGAGCCAGTAGAGTGAGCACAACATGAGTCCCAAATCCACAAGCACTGGTGTGTTCTTGCAGACCCAGGAGCCTTTAATTCGTGAATGAGAAGTGTTCGTTTCAAGAATAACTCATCATAACCCCCTTCAACATCAGGATTCTCCCAGAGAGGGCCAGCCACCACACTGGGTCTGCAGGGAACCACAAGCACAGTGCTTGGCTAATGGGCCAAGCCATGGAGGTGTGCAGGCAGTGGAACCTGTGTGTCCCCTTCTCCAGACTCCACGGTGAGGACAGCGATCGCTGGAGGATGAGCAGCTCATGCTGCAGGCATGACCTGTCTCTCCACTGTGAGATGTGCAAGGCTGGGTAGGAAAAATGCTCAGCAGCTCTGATGTTGTCCTTAGGGGCCTTATATCAACAACAAGTTTGTCTTGATTACAGTGCTTAATCTGACTTGTCAAAATCTTCATAAAATCATTCAGGATGTTTAAGAGGGAAAATACACTCCTTTTATCGCCTCAGATCTGAGCAGGAAGTGGTCTGAAGCCACCAGGCCAACTGCTTCTGTCCCATTACCAGTGTCCTGGGTCAGAGGCATGTGCCAGGCTACTGCCTCCAGGGATGTGCCCTCACACCCCCAGTGTGGTGCCAGGGCTCAGCTACCCATAGAGAGTTATGTTGTTTATTGCTTAATAGTTACAAAAACAATTACCAAGAGCCAGTAGCTCTTTCCTGTTCCTGTGGTGACCAAAAAACATTGTGAAGCTGGCATTGATCTGCAGAGAGCAGAGCAACCCATGCCTGAACGGGGCAGGGGATGCTGAGGAGAATAAAGTGGGGCTGACCCCTTTAAGTCAGTGGAGCATCATGCTCGAGCTGGCGCCAGACGGGCACCCAGGCCAGGGTGAAATGGGCCAAAGCCCAGCAGACCGTGATGGCACAGCCCCAGGGAGGGCTGTGAGTCCTGAGAGGGACATGGGACAGCCCTCCTCAGGACTGTGGGGAGGGTAGAGGGACATCCCCTGCTCCCCAGCTCTGCACTGAGCAGGAGAAGAGCTGATTTCCAAGTTCTTTAAATGGGATGAGAAATGATGGGTTTATGTTGCTAGCGGAGGGCAGTGGAGCCTGGCAGAGTTCAGAGCACCATGTCTGTTTTGTGAGATCTTAAGAAGCAGCTTCTGTCTGGTGTTAGTAGAGAAGACAACTCTGCATGCCCTGCTCACCCAGAGAGAAGAGGAGAGGATAACATCGATTACAACCTGTCCCCACCCCCCCCCTTTTCTCCTGTTCAGTTTTATCCCCTGTAGGAGATTAATGGGAACTCTTTGTCTTCTAACATGACTGTACCTTATGAATTCTTTGTCTCATACTCATCCTTTAAATTATCCACATAATAAAATATGTATTCAGTGATTCCAGGTCATAATTTGATCTGCTTAGGGAAGAAAAGGAATGATACAGAAGGGTTGCCAGCATGCTCAGCTCTCCTCCGTTTATCTTTATTTATCTTCTTTTTTCCTAACAACTTGTGTGTAGCCAAGTGATGGAAATTCTAGTACTTGTGTGGTGGTTCCTTGCAGGACAAGCATCCCCCTCATACCCTCCAGCTGGGTAGGACCCACTGAGCTGCTCTGGCTGCCCTACCCCGCACCTGCTGGCAAAGGAGATGTCTGGGGTGGTGAACCATCCCCATAAATTCCTGCCTTGCCCTCACTGCTTCTGAGATCAGTTTTATCCAACTGGCAAGTGGGCACAAACTTGTCTCTGTGCCATCCCCACATATATGTTGGTTCCTGCAGGAAAGGCAGTCTGCAGGAGTAAACCTGGAGAGGCTCATGAAGCACTTGGGATGTGCCCAAACTGCTGGCAAAGGCAGAATGGTATGGCCTTATCCCAAGGCAGAGACATGGGGTTAAAGTTCCTTCCTTTGTGGAGCTTCTGTACAACTCTGGAGCTGCCACAGTTTCATTTTAATACCAGATTTAAGGTCTGAACATGGATTTTAATTATTTCACTACATCCCTGTGACATCTAAAAAGCCTTGTGCATGGCAATAGCAGAGGTAAAGGGCATTTTGCACTTTAAAAAACCCCAGGAATCCATAATGTCCTGACGTTGCTGAGGTATGCTGCAAATCCCACCAGTGCTGGGAAGCTGCCTGTGCCCCACAGGCTTGGAAGGAGGAGGAAGAGGAGGAGGGAAGAGGGAGCCCAGCATCATGCAGCCAGTTAGGGGACATCTCCAGTTCAGTGTGTCCCAGGCATGGAGCACCCCCGAGGCTCTCATGTGGAGGAGTAGGAGACAATTTGGGATGGGAGAGGGCTTGTCCTCTTCTGCACAGGGGCAAGGAGACTGTCCCTGCTTGACTGCACTGAATGAGTGACTGTGCTGAGAGCATACAAAGCTTGTTTGCAGTAAGAGATCAGGAATTAAAATCCTTGCATTCAGCCAGGGACTAACACCTCTCATGTACCTGCTTCCCCCATGGTTCTTTTCTTAGCTGTCTGTGTGCCTGGGGGCCTGCAGAGCCTCTTCTGATGGGCTGCAAAGCCATGGGTTTGAATGCCATGGGGCTGAGGGGCTGTCAGTGCTGCTTCTTGAGAGGGAGGAATTTGGGTGAAAGCTTCCAAAACAAGGTTTTGTTTTGAGCCCCCAGAGGCTGTTTGCCTCTTGCCTGTGCTTTTAAGGGCTGCTTGTTCAGTGATGGAGAAAGTCTGCATGTCTGGCACTGCTGATAGGTGAGAAAGCAAAAGCTCATCACAGGGATGATTCTTTAATGATGATGAAGCATCGCTGTAATGCTGGACAGGCAAAGAGGGACAAAAGCCAGATTGGAGCTGCCCATCGAGGGGCTCCAGGCAATTCTGGGCATCTCAGGCCTTGCTGCTGCACCTTCTGCTGTGAGCAATGGGACAGAGGGGGAAGAAAACAGTGAAGACAATGCCCCAAAGCACCCAGTGTGATTTAGAAAGCTGGGAACTGTTGTGCTTTGCCAGGGTGCAAGTGTCTGGGCTTAGATAAACACTCCTTTTGGGTTAGCCCTGAGAGCAGGGGGAGCCTTCCAGCTTGCTTTGCATGGAAGAACCTCAGGATACCAAAGGAAGGAGATGCTCTATCCAATGCCTGCTCTGGGTCCCTGCATGCCCAAATTCCCTACTCCTGCCTGCAGCCTGTCCTCTAGGCAGGCTGCTGTCCCCATCCTGGTGAGCCAAGAAAGCTTCCCCAGTTCTCAGCATGTTTTGAGGCTGGGAGTGCCAGCACCATGGCAGAGCATCTTGCCATCAAGGGCAATCTGCTGCCACGCAGCCCTGCCAGCCCGGCTGTCGCTCCCACTGGGCTCCAAGAGGGACCCTCAGAAGAGGGAGTCCCCCTGCAGGGTGGCTCCTCTCTCCTCGGCCCAGCCATCTCAAACATAATGGAGAGGTATTTGGGAATGTATCTGTGCACAGGCTGTCAACAAAAGTGACTGTTAAATGCAGGGAAACATAGCTGATGCCAGGGAGGAGCAGAAATTGCTGCCAGCAGCACCCTGAAGCCCAAGGATGAGGCATGGCTTTGAACCCAGCAAAAGTAACCAACCTTGGCAATCCCCACGGGTGACTCTCCTCCTGGGCATGCTTAAGGAGGGGCTGGAGACAGAGAAAGGTGGACAAGACCAACAATACCAGGAACTGCCTCGCCCTCTGTGCCCTTCACAAGGATCAATGGGTCTCCATGCTCTCAGCATCAGAGCTGTTTCTGTCCTCAACATGCAAAATCAAAGAATCCATTTGTGTGCTCCTGGTTATCCCTAAGCACTGGTCTATTGGATGTTTTCTGAAAAGCCTCCTCACCTAATGGATATTTTATATACAGGCATGTTGGCTTAACACACCTGCTGCAGTTGTTGGGCTTCACATCAATGCTGTTCTATAATAACAATATTTATTATTCACATGTAAAACATTAGAAACAAGACAAACTTCCCCTGGCTTCACAGCAAAGGTGTTTGCTTCTCCCTAGCAAGGTCAAAGATGAACACAGCCTTACAGGCAGCACAGGTTGTAGCTGCCAGCACATCACCCCCCTGAGCTTGCTTGTACTTCCCACTGCTGGAGCATCTCAAGTCCTTTCTCCTCTCCTTTGGAAACACAAACTGCACTGAATGAGTTCTTTGCAGTGGACTGGGAAGTGGCTTTCCCAGCCCACCCCCAGGAGGATTGAAGCCATGATGGTATGGACTAATATAGCACCTGAGCTGCTTTGCCATGAAGCTCACATCTGTTTTGTGGGACAGTTTTTTGGCTCTGTTGCCATTCTCCACACCCCTGCCAGCTCTCACATTCAGTGAACCATTGCATGATAGCAGATAATCTGGAGGCTTTGACTGGAGGGTTTATTGCTCTCATGATAATAGTCAAACCTTTTTAATATCACCTTTGATTTACAGTGTATTGCTCCCTTTTACTACAGACACACAGCCCCATGTATTCTGCAAGCTCCTGCTGTCAGCACCAATGGCCCCTTACTCTAAGCATCCTGCCAGGGCCATACACCCTGTTCATGGCTCCAAGTATCTCCCCAGAGCCACGAGGATCCACTCCATGTCTCCAAACTTACCACACACCCCATCCATGGCTCCAAGTATGTTCCCAGAGCCCTGAGGATCTACTCCAGGTCTCCAGACTTCCACCCTAGAAACTCAATAATCCACCCAGAGCCCTAAGAACTTCCCCCTGCCCTGGCCCCAGTAACCCTCCCGTGGTGCTGAACATATACCCTAGGTCCCCAAATATCCCCCACCAGCCTCAAGCATCCTTCCATAGCCTTGAGCATCCCCCACGAAGGGGCTGCAGTGCCTGGGATGCTGCCCTGCCCAGAACAAACCCTGTGGGCCTGAGGCCTCTCTGGGACTATTCAGCCTTCCAGGGTCTCTGTGAGCGGAAGGCGGTGCCCATCCTTGTCTATAATTGAAATAGATGGAATCAGGACGGATCAACATCTAATTCCTCGCCTGGGTGAGTGGAGACATATGTTTAATTTTCTGGTAATTCAGGCTGGGAGCTCCGGTTCATTCCTCTGCGCGCACAGACGGATCGCCGCTGCTGAGAGGTGGCTCCGCTCCACACACAAAGCTCTGCATAAGAGCTTCTCCCTGAGGCTGCAGTCCCCAGTGTCCCTGAGAGGAGTAAAAGCCATCTCCCAAACTTTTTCTGCAGAATTCCCATTGCCACACACCTCCAGGGAAATAGCAAGGATGCTCAAAGCCCAGGGAAGTGGGTGGGCGCTGGCTGCAGATCTGTTTCCACACAGGGTTTTTATGAGGGATGTGCTGGGAGAGGTGCAGCAGGAGGGGAGGGACAGGAACAGCAGTGGCTGTCTGCTGGGCATTGCCCTAAGACTGCACAGGGAAGAGGTCTTGGGGCTTTCGGGCCAGTCCAGAAGGTCTCATTCATTGGAGAATGCTTTTCCTAATACTGGAGCAATGGAAACCCCTGGGGTATCCCTGAAGCACAATTCCCACTGGCATCAGCAAGGCAGGCTTGTGAAACATGAGGGTGCCTGTGCTGTGTGGGTGATTATGGCCCAGAGTCCCAAAATGAGCATGAGCAAAACAGAGAGAAAAGGGATTTGAATTTATCTCCCAAATAATTTTCCTAAATTAAGGTCTCTAGTTCTTCCCAGCATAGCCCTCAGAGACCCCTTCAGACCATCCATGCCTCATGCAAACCACATGCTCTTCCCTCCAGAGACCGTCCCTTGGAAAACTTATTGTGCTGTCTACAAAACAAGCAAGTTTCACATGTTGGGGTGTACTTTGCTCTGAAGTACATTTAAGAGCAAGGGATTTTGTCTATCTCTCCTCAGCATCATTAAGGTTTCACTAAGGACCTTCAAACAGGGGTGACAGCTTTGGGCTCTGCTTGACTCTGCTTTTCCCTTGCACCTTCACAGGAGTTGGAGAACATGGATTTTACAGCCAGGCACCCTGCTCTGAGGGACTTGTGTGAGAAACTGCTCCTTCGTGTGTGGTCGCACTCAAAACACACGAATTTTGGGGACATTGCCCTCAACTTTGACTTGCAGGTTTGTTGTTGTGGCTGGAAGGTGAAGAAGGGAAGTGACTCCTCCAGCTGAAGAAAGCCAGGAGGGCCTGATCAGCTATTTCAGTCCTGCTTATGTGTGGCTTCTTGGGCTTTTTTCCCTCAGCATAGTCCAAGGAATGTGATTTTTGTCACACTGGTACATCTGTAAAGCCAAAGCTGAAATAACTCATTTCCAGCTTAGGAAATGACAGTCTTTTGCATGACAGTCTGCAAAGTTGCCTCCAACCTCACTGGTGGCACTCAGAGTGTAGGTCAGCCAGGTTTAGTTATCTCCAGTGTCTAAGACCATTAAAAAATCACTGCTGGCTTCATTAGAGTGGTGTGTTTCACCCTGTGTAGGATGTCTGTGTGAAGGTATCTGGTACTTATCTACAGCTGATCACTATTAATGGCCTTTGTATTTCTCATTGAGCTTCCATTTTATCAGGTGGGACATAAATTATGCAATTTACCCAAAGCAATGTGGGGAAACTGGGACATGAAATCATTCATATCTGAGGAGTCATGGACCATTTAGGACTACCTTGTTCCTGTGACTGAAAAAGGTCTATTTTAACATACCAGGCCAGGAATCTCTAACCTCAGGGAGTAGGTAGCTTGCCAGGAAACCTGTCCAAGTTTTGTGCAGAATCAGGTGGAATTGCTCTTCTCAACTTTGGTTCACCAGCTCAGCTGGGAAATACTTTCGACTGTCAACAGTGCTACTCATTGTTGAGCAAAAAGCTTTTGGAGGCTCATTACTTTCAATATTCAGGTAGGTTATGATGTTAAAAGGAATTAGAGTGCTCCAAATATGCTAAAATACAGCTACTTCAGTATCTTTCCTGCATTATTTTGGTTGATGGAGATTATATATATAACAGTAGTTGGGTGAATTTGTCACTAACTCAGAAAGGGCTTCAATGGCTCTCAACCTGCAAGGAGAGAATTCCATTGAAAATCTCTCTCAGCTCTGTATGAGTAAGTGACCACTGGGAACAGAGGCTCGTTTCACATGTTTTTGGTAAGGCTGGTCTCTGGCTCTCAGGAGCAGTGGGGAGTGCTGAATTTGGACCTTTTTAACCAAGTTCAGTAAGGATGGGTGTCTAAATACCTGCTGCCAGCTTGGTCACTTATCTTTCCACTTCCCCAAGGTCTGACAGCTGGTCGAAGGCAGCATATAATGCCAACATGGCTCTTTCACCATCCTGCTTAGAAAGAGAGCTGCATGGGACCCTCAACAGGAAAGTCCTCAGTTGTCCTGCTGGGGCTGTGGCTGCTGCTCCCTACTTCCCAGGCAGCTCTGTTCCCTTATCCTGTCATGTGCAACTGATATCCCAACCTCTCCCCTAAATGTTAATTAACCTTTGGGGAGCCGGGGTGTGTCAGAACCCAGAGTTGTGGGTACTACCCACACCTGTTTTGTGGTGTTACAGAATTCCAGAATGGTTTAGATTGGAAGGGACTTTAAAGACCATCTCATTCCATCCCCAGAAGACCAGATTGCTCCAAGCTCCATCCAACCTGGCCTTCAACACTTCCAGGGCTGGGGCAGCCACAGCCTCTCTGAGCAACCTGTGCTAGGGCCTCACCACCCTCACAGGGAAGAATTTCTTCTGAATATCCCATCTAATCCTGGCTCTAGCAGTAGGGAAGCCATTCCCCCATCTCCTGTCACTCCATACCTTTTTCCAAAGTCCTCTCTCTTGGAGCTCCTTCAGTCACTGGAAGGGGCTCTAAGGTCTCTCTGGTGTCTTCTCCAAGCTGACCAACTCCAGCCTTCCCTCATAGCAGAGGAATTCCAGCCCTCCAACCATTTCTGTGCCCACACCGATTTGCATCCAGATCCCAGGAAAGCTGAGGTCAAACTCAGTTGGCTCTCACTTTTGTTTGCATCCCATTTTACCCTCCTTTCCTAACTCGCCTTTCTCCTTCCCGTTCTTTTCCAGCGGTTTCATTCTCCTGGAGCCGTCTCCCGGCGGCTCGGGGCGCGGGGCAGCCGAGGGCGGTGGGAGGCGATGCGGCGGTGCCGCCCGGGTTTGCGGGTGGGATTTTCCTCCCGCCTCTGCCCACTAGGCGGCTGCGTGCGGGAGAGCCCGGAGCGGGGAGCAGAGAACAGGGGAGAGCAAGGGAAAAAAAAAAGGGGGGGGGGGGGAGAA